>JAWWEE010000105.1:92399034-92458237 GCA_035221455.1 Xenops minutus | reverse complement strand
TTCCTTCCAAATTCCTTCCCAATTTCTTCCTTCTTTCTGAATCCTTTCCTTCTTTTTTTCCTCTCTTTCCTTTCTTTCCTTCCTCTATTTCTCTCTTTCTTCCCTCATTAACTCCCATCCAAATGCGTACCTCTGCCTCTTCTGGTCTCCTGCAGTGACAGGAAATTGAAGAAAATTGATGCACTAACAGTTCTAATATGACATTCGAAAAGTGACTTTTTGATTTTCAATTAACCTTGCACAAAGAGGAAATATTGAAATTCACCCTTTTGTTCTTGGCTGTGTACGTTAGCCAGGCTAGTGTTGGTAGGAGTGAACAGGAGGGGCTGGGTTCAGGAGGGGGAAACTGGCAACTCATTCAAGCACTCCACTGCTATTTGCACAAAACGAGACATGACTACCCTGCAATAATTACTCTCTGAAGGGGGAAACAGGTAGGAGAGAGAGTGCTCTTGTCATTTGTTTGACTTAATTGTATGCTTTTATGAGCCGTCTGGCTGGAAGGATTAAAGTTACTTTTAATAACACTTCCTTTCAAAAGAACTTGATTTGAGATTTCCCAGCAGGGCTGCCTACCAAGCAGCAGGACCCTTTTCTTCCTTCCAGACCCCTGTTCCTTCAACATTCCCATATCCTCCCCCCTCTTCTTCTCCCAGTGAACACCAGCGTTGTTCTATTTGTGTAAGAGAAGCCAGGCTGGATAAGATGGTATGAAGTCAAATTTATATATTCACCTAAACAAACAAACAAACAAACAAACAAATAAAGCTAAAAAAAGAAAAATCTGCATAAGAACAGCATTTCCTAAGATGCTGGGCATATGAAAAATGATACATTGTCATATAGTCTGATTTTCTTTCAGTTAGAGAAGATGTTCGTTACATACTTACAGAACAGACTACAGAATGGGCCAAGAGTACAAACCATTTTTAATTTTGGAAAACTGAAAATTACAGTTAGTCAAAGTGAAGAAAATTTCTTAGGAATATATGAAAAAGTCTGGAGAATGATTTCTCAATATCGTGGGAAAGAATTTCTTAGAAGTAAGTTTTCAAAGCTGTTTGTTAATGCACTTCAGTTTAGTTTATTTGTTATGTCATCAAACAATAAAGAAAAAAAATGTATACATAAAGAAAAGGAAAACAAGATTGGCCATGGGTTGTGGGAATTAAATTGTCTCTTTTCCTGCATATGAGGCTCTGTCTGTGAAAAGTATGAGTTAATGTGTTAACAGTCTATATCCAGCAAACTGTGGACTGATAGATGAGGATAGGCCAGTTAAATATCCATTCCTTCATTAACTGTGCACTTTTAAACTATTATTTAAGAGTTTTTGTAGGAGGCACTACACACTTTTACAGTAAAACTCACACACTCTAAGTCAGTGATTTTCTATTAGGATTATTTAATTTGTATTTCTAAAAACTACAGCTTAAATTTTCATTTTGCTTGTAGCTTAGGAGAAACAATTAAAAATAAAATCAGTTTCACTGAGAATAAAATCTCTTTCCGACTTAAAGAAAATACCATAAGACAGTTAAATTTAATATTTTCTTTTTAATAATTTCACTGTATATTTTCATAAGCATTTACAAATTCTGTCCATCATTGATACACTTTTTCTTCAGTATGTTAAATATATGAGCAACTCCTCTACAATACCACCAGAATCAACCTTGTTTGATTTTTCAGCTGTCTGGGAAAGAAACATGATTTTTGCTAATGTTTTAAGGTACTGAATGTCAAGCTACTAGCTTGCAAACATTTCAAACCTGACACATTATTGCATTGCAGGTCAATTGCTCTTCTGATTCTGTTAAAAGGAAGAAGATGTCCTTTAATACTTAAGTCTAAATCATAATATACTTGATTCACTCTCACATCCAAAGTCCAAATCTTTTTTTATGTCTGGAGCAACAACTAACAAAAAATTTATCTGACGTTCTTGAAGCCTGAGTCCTAGTCCTCCACCCCAGTGACCATTAGTAAGAACAGCCTTTGGATATACTTGAATATAATCAACACTATCCAATATAGAAGTGATTGTGACACAAACATCCTATGTAAAAAATGCCTGGGCCTCATAATGATCCTTGACTGAAAGTCGTTTCTTTTGTATCTAAAGTGAGCTCTGTTCCTCTGCTCACTGCAAAAAACTCCACTTGACAATAAAGAAATTTCTCTTTTGACCTTTTACATGATGTATATATTAATTAAAGAAAAAATAGAAATTTAGCTTAGATTATTCAGATCTGAATTAAATCAGTTGACATTGCTTTTTTTTCCAAGGAGTCTATTTGTCTACCTACTTCATGAAAAGCTTAAAAGGTATTAGGATTAAAGAGAGGAATATCAGATTAGCCACATAATTTTGTATTCTTTTCTGTCTTGAAAATCTTCAAAAGATTGGAAGTGTGTTTCCCTTTCAGGTCTAATAACACGAATATTTTAGTTAGAAAAAAGTCTTTTTTCTTTCCATGTTTCCGCTATTCTTTGTATGTAAAATTTGAGCTGATGTCCTGCATAGAACAAACATAACATTTTCTAGTAATTAGTTTTTCATTTCAGCACAAAACTCCTTTTTTTAAACAATGGAGGGTGTTCAGTATCCCTGAATCCTTCCAGAAGGAGTTACTGCCTGCACAGCTTCAGGCAACTGCATAGGGTGGACAGAAGAAGCCTTTAGTTTATCTTGGGAGGAGACAGAGTTACTTCAGGAGGTCACATCAAAGAACACCTAAGGATTTAATCTCAGAGAACAAGCTGAACCCTAAGCCAAGACTTTTCTGCAAACTGAGAAGCTGAAATATGTGGAAAACCTGCACACCAGCATATCTGTACACATTTATATATTTTCCAAAGAGCCTTTATTAAGAAATACAATTATTTGCATTCCTAAGTGCCCTGAATGCATTAACAGTATAGTTCAAACCCTGAATGAAAAGTGCTCTCACATGATCTTCTGATGTAGGAAATTAATAAGTATTAAACTGAGAGATAATCAATAAAAGTAGATTGATTCTTCTCCTACCTAGGTAATAGTTACTATTGTTTTTTGGTTGGTTGGTTGGTTGGTTGTTTTTTTTGTAACTGAGACAATAGCCACTAATATAATCTTGACTTTTGAAAATATGGTCTGAATTATCTTCCCAATCTTCTCTGTATGTGGAATTTTGAGAAGCAATGTAGAAAAACTGAGTGGATTTAAACCATCAGACTTAGAAAATATTTCTTTGTTTTCCAAGTGGAAATACCTAAGAAATAACAACTCACCCCTAACCTCACAGAAAACAGAATACCTTGTGTGAGTGATCTTTTTTGGCTACAAATTATAAAACAGTTGTAAGATGACTAACAATTAATTGTTCTATAAAGCCAGTGGAAAGTGACAAACTGCAAAGTCTATCTAAAAAAATAAGTAGTGAAAGAGAAGTGAGGCATGATTTAGTCATGTACAAGCTTTGGCCCTCAAATTCTCAGGTTTAGAGACACTGAAGATCACAACACATTTTCCATTTTAGGATAATGTGTGATATAATTGTTAAAATACTAACATTTCATAATACTTTCACCAAAACACAAAGATTGAGCTCCTGTTAGATGTTCTTGCTAGTGCATTTTGAGTGATCATGAACTGAACCAGTCTTTACAGCTTTTGTTAATGTTTCTACACTTAAAAAACCACACAAACAAAAAACAAACAAAAAACCAAACAAAAACAACAAAAAAAAAAAAAAAAAAGAAAAACAACCAAAAATTAACCCGAACCCCCCTTCAGTATCTTTGACAAACCTCATTATTTTTTAAAACCAGACAGATGCTCTAAAAAGGCAGCAAATACATAAACGGTTTCTTTCTTCTATAACTGTGGTTAAATAGGATGAAAGTTCTTTGTCTTGCTCTCTCTCTCTAACCTCATGCTGCAGGTCACTACAGTAATGATCTCTCACAGCTGGTTCCCTCATTAAGCTCCTTAGTGATTATATCTTACTAGCTCTCTCATGTAAAAACCAGAAGTTAGACACATGATGAAATAACCCCTCGATTCATATTCACATACACGTAGAGTTCAAGGATGACACAAGTAACTTTATTGGAGATTTCAAAATAGTATCAGAAATAAATCCTGCTGACAATTATACCAAATGATACTCACAAACAAATTTAGGAATCAAGCAGAAATCCACCTTCCCTATTCACGGTGCAGTACTGAAAGAGATGAGTTTGTGCACTGAAGTTAGTAAATTAGACAGAAGATACTGCTACTTCTGATCTCATTTATCACAATAGTTAGGACTTGCAGATAATTAGGTTGATTAGTGTTAGAAGTGTTTTCCTGTAGGAGGGGAGTCCAGCGAATAGAAGGACTTTCACGAGTGGATGGAGTTGTCATCAAAACGAGAAGGACACTCACCAGATCTGTGGACTGTTACTTGGAATATTGGAGTGTTTCTCATGTTTTAAAATTTTTTAATAGTTAGATATTTAATGTATTAGATAGATAATTATTACGATTGTTCTCATTGGTTGCTTTATCCCTAGTCACCGTTTCCCCATTGGTAGCCCTGTTCCTATTTTCCTATTGCTGCACCTAGTCCGTGGTATGCAGCAGAATTACCATATAGGGGCTAGCCACTCCCTGTTTCCCCATATTTTTTCTAGCTCTACCCCGTTTTTCCCTTATTTGTCGCGCCCCATCCTTATTCTCGCAGCTTCCACCCCGAACCCTCTTTAAGTCCCGTGCTCCCTTAATAAATGTTCCACTCCTATTTCACCCTCCTCGATTGTGGACCGCTCCTTTTTACCTGACGGACCGTGTCACCTGACCTTGAATGTTTCCATGGATGGGACATCCACCACCTCTCTGGGTAGCCTCTTACAGTATTTCATCACCTTCACTGCAAAAAAATTTCTTCCTTATATCTAGTTTAAATTTACTGTCTTTTAGTTTAAGGCCACTACCCCTTGTCCTATCAGAACAGGTCCTTCTAAAATGTTTGTCCCCATCTTTCTAATAAGTACCCTTCAATTACTGAAAGCCTTCTTTTCTCCAGGCTGAACAACCCCAGCTCTCTCAGCATGTATCCACAAGAGAGGTGCTCCAGCCCTCTGGTCAACTTTGTGGCCTCCACTGGACTGGATCCATTAGATTGATAAAAGAAGTATTCTAGTGGAAAGAGAGTCCCATTACTGACTATTCTTCATTTTGTTTTTTGTTTTTATTGCTTAAATGGCTTTTCTTAGGATTGTTGTATGGCTGTTAGTAGCTGCCTCGTTAATTAGTCCATGACTGTATCATTACACACAAAAAAACCTTTCTGCAATATCAATAATTGCAAGTGGAAACCAATTACAAGATTTAATTTTAAAAATATGTAACAGTTATCATTGTTGCAAATTAACTGATAAAAAGAGGCATATGTGCAAACTACAAGCAGTTAAGACAGAACAAAACTGAACTTTCTCTTCACCATTTAACCTAGGCTTTGCTTTCTGCAAAATTTCTTTAGCATTCACAAGTTATGGATGTGTTCAACAGGCACAGAGATGCCAACAGTCTCTTTTGTTTCTGCCTACGGTACTGAAGTCGGATTTCTTTAAGGAGAGAAAAGACACCTTGAAATTGTTTCCTTCATATGATGCCTTTTAGATCATTTCTCATGGTATTAACAAGATATTAAAGGTTCTTTGATATTCATGCAGCAGTAGATTAGCAAAAGGAAGAAACTTATCCTTTTGAAACTGTATAACAAGTTTGTAGGGAACCTGGGCAGCTCCTGGCTTTACTCTAAGCCTTTTTGGCATTTGCCCTTGTTGTTGCCAGACATTATTTGTCTCCAAAAGAAACTAAGTGTACATTATGACCTCTTAATTTCTATTGTCAAATATGGTATAAAATTATAAAACACATCTTTCAGTCAGTGTTTCTATTTCTTTCCTTCCACTGTAATCACCTTTTTCTATCCATACTTTGCAATAGGAAACTGAAGGGCCCCCAATACAACAATAAACAAGAATCTAACTGGGATGGTAGCTGTACTGTATTTCTTATTATTTTATGTATTTGCTTTAAATCCTTTTTCTATGTATTATTTCCACTGAAACCTGGTTACTTCTATATTTGCTTCAATGACTTTTTATAACTCTTCGTTAATTTCCTTTTAATTTTGCAACACTAAACAAGGTTGGATGCTGACATCAGATAGAACTATGGCCACTGAACATATTTCTGATATAACTGCATGCATTTGGTATATGCTTTAAAAAAAAATAAATGCTATTTATTGAATCGGTAAGTATAAAGATCAAATTTATACAAATTAGATTGTATCATCCCAGGACCTAAAATGAATGGAAAAAGTTGGATTTCATGGAACTCTGACTAAAACCATTAATCTTAATTTTATTTTATCACTTAATCCTTTTTTTGCTTCCTTTTTTAATTTATGTTTGTCTGTTTGGTTTTTGTTTTCGTTCTGATTTTTTTTGTTTGGTTGTTTTTTTTGTTTTTTGTTTTGCTTTTCTTTTGTTTGTTTTTTTTAAATGGCATACTCTTTTATCTTCTGCAAAGAATGAAACTTTGCCTTCTAAGTGCCTGCACTTTCTGAACTAACACAAGACCTCTTTGATGTTCTGGTGGTTGGTTTGTTTGCTATTTTAGATATTTTCAGAGAAAAAAAGTGACCCAAAATTTTGGCAAATATTAGGGACTTGGTATGTTTTCACATTTAATAAATAAATGGAGACACAATTGCCACTCACTGAGGGGACGCCATTATCCTTGAAGTTTGGGCAGGGCCTTGCCTTTTGGTTTTTTCCTAGATTAAAATATTTACACAGGGGTTTTTTTAATGTTTTTAGCATGCTGATAATCATACTGCAACTGATGCCATTAAATATCTAACTGTGTCAGCTTCATTTTTTTTCTCTGATATAGTAATTGGATGAATTGTTCATGGAAGTTACTGTTTTTACATTTGAGGTGAAAAGTTATTAACATCAAAGCCTTCATAAGCTGGCTAAATCCATCTAAAATTATAAATGCCATCTTCAACCTTTATCCATATTGAACAGTAGAACTGAATCAAATATTGCTTCAGGCTCTAGAAATAACCAGAAGCTACATTTTTAGACTCCTATTTTCCTGTATCTTTCTGACAGCTAGGATTTTCAGGCAAAATATATTATCTTTCAGAGATCTGATCTTTAAACCCTTAGAAATCAGTTCATGCCAGAATTAAAGCTTAGTGTCTAAATAACCTATGTCAGATATTTGTAAACTATATTATACATGAAATCTGAGCATGAAGTTCTGCAACCCTCATAGGTATATACAATTTGTGCAAGATCTGAATAAGTATTCAAAATTTAAATATTTTTATCATCAAACCCACAAATTTTGAGGTTGGCTACTAATAAGCCAACTTCTCTGTTTTCTTTCCTCTAATCCTTCTGTTTAAGACTCTGTTTCATTGCATCTCTTTTGTTTATTTATAAGAAGAAAATAAGTCCAGTTCTATGAAAATCCTTTCTTCCTGGAACTGGACTTCCAAGGTTCCCATCCCTGACAATGAGTACATTGAAGTATAATCTGGTAGAGATTTAAGCAAGGCAATGAGCACGAGCAAACTGCTGTTTTCTAGGGATCTGCCAGTCATCTCTATCTTAACAAAACAAATGTGTCCTCTCTTTCCCTTACAGATGCCCTTTTCCTCATGTACATTGCATTTCAGATGTTTATACATTCAAAGGTCAAATTGTGCCTTGACACACAGCTTGTACAACCCTGACCCATGAGATTGTACAGTATGACACATTTACAGTTGTTTGCCTCACTCGCTAAAGAATGATGACAAAAAGAGTCACTATTTTAAGATGAAATCTTGTATTTTAAAAAAACTCATTGCAACGCACAGACAACTTGCCACTGGCACTTGGTCAACCACCAGAGAGCTTTCAGATGAAAGGCAGCAGTGCTGACTGACACTGTGTCTCTGCCAAAGGGCACAGAACCACAGGAAGCAGAGACAATCTCTCCTGAAAGAAGATCATACCGGAGCACAAAAGTCCACCTTTCCAGCTGCAGAAGCAGAATGGAGGTCATAGTAACCTATGCTTTTAACTTCTGTTTGTTTTCCATGGTATGAAGTACAAGACAACATATTTTCTGAAATTCCCATTACAGTCTGATAAGCATAATGAAAAATCAAAACACTGAACAGGGAACTGAGCAGAAAAAAAGAAGGGCTGTGAGAGCCAGCTTTCCATTTGGAACAAAGCTGGGCACCGTCAGACTGATGACAGGAATAAGTCTGCCAGACCTCCCAATAGGTGGGCAGAGTGCGTGGAGGGGAGATGGGAAGGCACACACAGGGGCATGAGTAACACCTGAATAACACAGTGGGCACTAACTGAAAATTGCACTCCCTAAACACTCTTCAGAAACAAATGCCTGTGCTTTGCAAACAGGACACATTTTTAGCTTGTTGAGAATATTAAGGATTGAAATGTCTTTGTATTCTTATGCCTGACAGCAAGGGCTAACAAATAATACACAATTGGAAATTTTGTACTTTTTTCTCTGAAATAACTGACTAATTTATAAAAGGCTTTCTTAATAATTCTAAACAAAATTAAACACCACCATGTGCTGAAAGTAATTCTTACATGCGCTTGCTCCTTAGCCAAGTGCGGTGTCTCATTAAGGGTTACTTTTTAATATTTTAGTGTTAATATGCAATCAAAGATGCTATGATCACCTTTTAAATTTTCTTCACTGTTCTCAACAATATCCTTTTCTATATTTTTACTTAAAGTATTTTTTACAGTTTAAGATTTTCTGATTGACTAAAACTGATTGAAATCAAAATCACTCAGTTTACGTTTTTGTACTATATGTCTATAAAACACATTTTAAACATTGTATTATAATGACAAAATTCTAGTCCGCTTTCTACCAAGTGTGTGTCTGCCATCTTGATATTAGAACTACTGCTTTGTACCCTCTTTGGTAACCCTAGAGAGGAGAAAAGGTTAAGTCTCAAAAGAGTAAGCTAATAATGAATATACGTGAAACAAAGTTAACTCAATTTTTCAGGGAAACAGATGCCATCTTGTAAGTCTGATTTCATACTGTATGCATTTTTTACAAAGAAAAATAATATTCTGTGGCTGTAAAAGGTATGTTTGGTGTTCAGCACCAATGACCATGACTTATGATCTAAACATGGTATGATTTACTAATCATTTGGGTGCACACGCTTGGGATTTCTATTTTCCTTTATATATTATTAATGGACAGAATAAGAAGATGACAAAAGTAGAAGCAGAGAAGAAAATAAAAATCGAGTATAAAAAAGACACTGTAGTTTCTGGAACAATCCAAAAATAGAAAGTTTTATAAGTAAAATGAGAATATTATTATTTTTATGATGTTTCAGGTATCAAAACTCTTTCAAATTAAGAAACAACCTGGAGGTGATGAAAATTAAAAGATAAGATAAAGATGTAACAAAACCCAGAAAGGATTATAGAATAGTCTCATACAATAAGCACATTTCGTTGGAAATAAATAACAATAAATGCATTAGATTGCAAGCAAATAAAAAACTCAGCTGTATCAGATTCTTAAATAGAGCAGGACTTGTCAAATATTCTTTGATGAATGGTGACCTGGAAATCCTATAGCCTATTTTATCTGAATTGGTTCAATTGCACAGTACTGGAAAGCCAATATCTGTGTCCTAATGCATCTTCTGTATGTTGCTCCCCTTTGTGCTACTGGATCTACAATAAACCACTGCATTTTATAGTAATAAAGAAAAGAGAACCCAGATCCTTAAGTGTTTCTGGTTGCTCTACAATATGTCAAACCAAAGCAGGTGTGTGATTTTTTTTCAGATAGTTTATTTATAAAACCTGACAAATACGGAAAGATAAACAGTGGTTTTTTGGGTTTTTTAGGGGGTGGAACAGTATGCAAAAAACAAATTTGCAGAGAATGGATATTCTGACAATTAGGAAATGAAAAAATAAATTGAATGCAAGTATAAAAAGCATATCATAATTTAAAATTTCATGATATTGGGAAAAAACTGTAGGTCGTTCCAAAGACTGGGATCTCACATTCTTAAAAATAAGTAGATTATTTATTTGAGCTGTCAGTCTGACTGATGATCTGCACAAAACCTTGTGGCAAATTTTTTGTTAAAGCTTTTATCATCAATTCAATCATTCTTCAGAAAGCCATATTGATTTCATTCTTCTTTTGTAAATTAAATTGTTCTTTGAAATGCATTGAGATTAAAATATTTATTTCTTTATTTTAAAGAATGACATTCTTAAGTGGGATTATCCTTTCAAAATCACTTTATTTTTATTTCTGTTTTGTTATTTTATATTTCTGTTTTATCATGACAGTACAGAACAGTGCATCAATCAGCAGTAATTCACGATAACAAAAATATTGTTGAACTTTATAACATCTCATATTTTAAAGGGCATCTGTTACTACTGATTGAAACTGCTGATTTTCTAGAAGTTAGTCTCCTGTGTTCTTTGAATAAAACACTTTGGCTCTTCAAACACAAAAGAAGATGAACTCAAAATATACCAATTACATGATAAGAAACTTTCAATACCTTTTGTTGGGAGGATTATTTTTTATTATTATTTATTTTTAGAGTGAAAACAGTTCAGCATCTGTTTCACTTCCTTCAGGATAACTGGAGTATTTATGTTATGCAACATTAAACCCCTGAGATATGACTACTCTCTCTTTATGTTGATATAGTTTATAGAAAGATAAGCCTAACTTCAGTCAGTAAGAAGGGAAGCCTGAAATTCTCCAAAATGCTTCTACCTCACTACTCACTGAAAACAGATCTTGGTACAAATAGGCTGCCAATTTAGGGACCTATACTGAAATGTTTAATGAAGGCAGAGCAAATACTGTCTTCAGCCAGTATTGACCAGTACCTAACCAAAGTACTTTAAAAAAAAATACAAAAAAATTATATTATGCCACAGTATATTATTGAATATATAATGATAAATTGAGCTAAACTGGTTCTGGTACAATGTGTCACAATTTCATGACATTTAATATAATAAGAGTTAGGTGACATTAATGTGCCAATGTCATATTATACAGCAATTACGCATGCCATGAAATATTGCAGTGATAATTAATATAAAGACCAAAAATGCAATTAAAAAACTGTGTATTTTTCTGATGCAGAAGTTCTGATTTCCCCCTGAAGTGAAGTATCTTCAGAACCACTTCTTTGTGCAAAGCCTTTTTGGTGGATTAGCCACAGCCAGTAGCCAAATGCACACTCAGCTGCTCGCTCACTTCCCCTCCTCAGCAGCAAGGGGATGAAATAGAATAAGAAATCCCATGGGTCAGGATGAAGACAGAGAGACTCTGCTCACCAGTTATTGTCACGGGTGGAACAGACTCCACTTTGTGAACACTGATTTATTGCCAATTTAAATGGATTCAGGTAGTGAGAAAAAGGAGGGCAATCAATAAAACACCTTTCCCCTCACCCGTGCCCTGCAGTGGGTGGGTTGAAGGCATCTGGAACTGTCTGTGTCCGGCATGGGACAACTTCAACCTCTCCTCATAGAACATCCCTGTAGCTCCTGCTCCTGTTGGCAGCAGGGCACCTGTACCCTTATAACAATATAACCAGATTTTGTATACTTAACAGTGTTAGAAGAGTGAAAAATATGAACAAGATTTTAAATGTTTCCCTATCTTAGAATCATGGAATAGTTTGGATTGGAAGGGACCTTTAAATATCATCTAATCCAATCCCCCTGCAATGGGCAAGGACACCTTCCGCTTGGTGGAATCAGGTTGCTCAGAGCAATGATATTAAAAAGGATACATTGTTCGGTCATGTCAACCATAGACAGCCCAAGAAGGACTCAAAATACTTCTCTTTTCCATAATATCCATTTCATAACAAGAGATGTTTTATGGGGACAATGCAGTGGAATCCCAGAGCAGACTAATTTCTTGTTGCTGCTTAAAAGCAGCACAATTAAACATCTGATACTGCTGGTCAGAAAATGTAGTCACAGATTCAAATTGACTAGTGCAGTTATTTTAAACCCCTTTAGCACCACAAATCTTTAATTTCAATCTGTGTTATATCCTTTGAGGTTTCACATGCACAATACACATTCAGATGCACTGCTGGACAGGGTAGACCATTGAAAATGCTTTGCCAGGCAAAGGCCACCTATTGTTTTTCAGAGTAGAAATAGTCACCAATGTACCTGTTCCAATATGGACTAATTTAATGTTGAAGTTTTTTATATACTTTTGAGTGAGTGGTTTTGCTCCTCCAGTTCAGATGTGAGTTGTCAGAGAGAGGATGTCAAACAACTTCACACCTTAGTTATTATGCTCTGGTGCCATGAACACAATCCTTACACTGAATTTTAATTTTCACCTGTACCCAATGGATCTCCCTGCTAGCTGTTACTCAGTAAATGTGCTCTTGAATTGTGGTGGTTTATGTTAAAAAACGGGACCATTTAAAAAAAAAAAAAAGTGGAAGCGTGTAATTCTCCTAAATGTGGCACAATGTTTGGAGGCCTTTTTACAGTCACCTGTATTGTTTTGTCAGGAAGCAACAAAATCTTTCTAGTTATTTGTAGAGCTATCAATGACTCAACAGGTGTGTGCTTTTCTCATTTTCTGAACAACAAAAATCAGTTTATTACGTTTGTAACATACTGCTCTTTATACTTCAAACTGATCTCTATTGATTTGTAATTTAGAAAAAGAAGATTTATTTCTTGTCAACCACCTCAAACACATACTTTGTAAAGTACAATATGGAAAGGTATCTCTTTTTAGCGTATTTAAAAAAAGAATCCTTACATTATATTATTATTACTTTAAAGGACTGGTATTGTGTAGGAAAGCAATTTTTGCTGATATGTAGAGGGATTAGATGTTTTCAAACACGTGTCATGTCATCACAGCCTCGCAGAGTGATCTTGGCCATATATTTTAACTCATCTCTACCCAAAATCTGTTCATTTGTAAACCATTGTGCTTTGTATGCCTTGATAACTCTGAAAATGATCCCTTCATAAATTCTGAATGCTTTTAAGTGTACACTAGCAAGGCCATTGGCATAAATATTTCTCAGAAGTCATATTCACTAATACTTTTTTCCCTATCTAATATCTTATTGAGGATACATAATTGCTGTTTCATGTACATTTTCTGTAATCATCGCTGGTTATGTCCATTTTCAATCATATATGAGTCTTTTCTGAGCAGCAAGACTGATGGTTAAAGTCAGGCTGTGAGTAATATCTGTCAATCCTAATTTGAGCAGGTGGTCGTGGTTTATAGGAGAGGTGTAGATCAATTCAGGAAATACAAAGCAATTACTAGATATAGTCAAAACACTGGAAAAACACTGTAGACATAGCTGTTAGGTTGCAATAGAAAGGAAAAAGGGCATAAAGCAGTGTTCAGAAACAAACACTACACTGGGATCAGTACTTAAATAATGTCTTATTTAGTGCCTAGATGAATGGAAGGGTTGTCCTCTTGGCAAGTTTGCAGACATCACGAAGTTAGAGGGAATGGTTAGTAAGTGGAGGCTGGAGAAATGGACTGTCAGGAACCCGTGACCTGCTACTAGGCAGGAATTGCCCACCACACCACAGCAGACTGGCAACCAGCTCTGTGAGGAAAGGCCAGGGGTCCTGGTGGGTTGCTATGAGACAAAGAGCCATGAGTGAGCCCTGGCAGCAGAATGGCCAAGAGCACTGGAGACTGCACCAGCAGATCCAGAGGATGATTCTTTCCTCCTGCTCAGCACTAATACCCTATTGTTATTCCTAGCATGACTTCTCAATAATCTTTAGCACTCTGGATTTGCAGAAAAAACAAAAAAAGTCCCTTTCTTCAGCAGATTTTTCCCCATTTATTTAAGTGTTAAAATTTTGCTTTCTTCATAAATCCTTGTCCCAACTAATGATACATTAACTGAGTTTTGATTTAGGATTTTTTAGCCCCTGTATCATTAAAAAAACAACATTGTCTCTCTATGTTTAGTTCTATTCTACAGTCTGACAGGTATCAAGAGCTCTTTTTTTCCAAGTGTTTTGATTATTTGTAGTCATTTGCTTGCTTAGGGTTTCCTGATTTTGTCTTATACCACCTCTCTTATAAAACACCACCCCCTCCTCAAATGGGAAATGATCTCTCACCAATCAACACATTTAGGCTCAGTCTGGCTGTAGCCCAAGCAACAGGTTGACATCTGTAAACATATACATGAACTTCCCTAGTCTATATATCTTTAGAAAAGTAACAGATGATACTTTTGGTTAAAATTAAAAACAAAATGCTAGGAATTCAGATGAGGTTTGAGTATCTTCAGCTCTCTTTCCTTTCAGTTACTAGCAATGTCTGAGATGGCTTCTGACCAGCTCAGATGTCTTGCACTGCAGCTCAGTCCCTAAAGCACAAAGCAAATAACACTCCATCCCTGGGGAAAAGGGGGAAGAAGAAGCTGGCAACAGTGACTGTTTAGAAATCTAGCTGTTCCAAAGTAGTTAATTTTAATATCATTCAGCTTTGGTTTCCACAATTTTGATTGAAAATTATTCCTGTCAAAAATTCTCATGGTTAAAGAATACAATATAAATAAACTGGTATCTAACTGTATAGCATTGCTATATCTAAAGACACAATCTAGTACGAAATACTGTAGTAAATACTTTTGTAAGATTTGATTGTTTTCTGGTTCTGAAAAGTGTGTGTACTGTAGAAATTAGACTTACCAGCGTAGTGGAACAAGCTGCTACAACTATGGGAGTATTTAAAAATATATCTTGAGATTTCCATCTTCCAGGATGCAGAACAGTTTTCTTCAGAAAGTCACACAAAGTAGTAACAATTCTTCATTTTCAAATCTTGCTTGATGTTGGCTCTCTAGTTCAGTGGAAGCTGCTTGCCACCTCCATTTTTGTGGATTATCTTACAGAGCAGTGATTTGCTCTGATGCAGCTACGGTTACATTGGTGCATTTTGTCTGTAGACTCTTACATGTCGAAGAATTCTAAGTGTGTAAAGACTTAAACGAGCTATACAAATGTAAAAATGCCAAAGATATCAGGAATCTGGGATTAAATAACTAAAAATCATATTGGCAATTTTACTCTAGACATTGCATGAACTCCAAAGACCATTACTAGTGTTGGCTACTGGTACCTGTTTTTAATGTTTCCTGCTTCTCTTCTGTGAGACCTAATTTCAATTTGTCTTCTATGTGCATCTTTCTACTCACCGTTCTGTCATACATAATAACGTATATGTCTATGTCATAGACATTAACATGAAGAGAAAGAAAATTTCAAAAGCAGCAGGAACAATTTCAAGAATGTAGATAGATATTGTTCAATAATGTGACAGAGTGTTTCTGAGTGTGCATAGTTAGGTTTTCCCATTGCCAAGTATTAAATAATGACATTGTTGTAACAGAGAATTGTCAGGAGAAGAAAGAAATGAGGCAGAGAAGTTGGGGTGTACTGAGCATTGTTAAGAGCAATAGGACAGAGGCAATAAAGAGAAGTAAAATATGGAGCTTTAGCACTTATTTGCCTTCCCTTTTTAAGGGTCTGTTGTCAGTGGTATTGAAGCCTGCAATCAGGAAGATGGGTAAGCCATAGCAGTGACATAAACCAATTCTCAGTCAGGCTGATGCCAAGCCTGTTCAACACTCTCTACAGACCAAATCTTCCAGCCAGGAAAGCATAGTTTATAAGGTAATGGATTAAGGAGAAGTTTTACACCTTGTGGAAAAGGACAACACATCATATTTCACACACATTGCCTGCTGTTATCTGGCTGGAAAGTGACAGCTGCTTAGATTGCAAAATGCCCATTTGAAAAGGGACCAGAATGGTATCAGTCACAGTAGACAATTTCCTTCATTCTTCCAGTAGACAATGCACATACAAATACTATAGAGACAGTTCAAATTCAACTGACAGCTTATCCAATTCAGTCTTATATGTTAGTCATGCAATCATTTTTTAACATCCTTCCAAAGACATAAATTTGTCTGAAGGATAAAAGACTAGTTGAATATTGCTTTGTTTTTCTACAAGATGAAGATTTCTACCCTATTTTTAACACAAATACAAAGCAACACCTAGTTTATCTTTGCCTTGTTCTTCATTTCTGTACAATTACTCAACAGCAATGTATCAAGATGCATGCATCTCTTTTCTCATCTATAACATCCCAGCCATCTCGAAAAATGAAGAGCTAGACCTAAAAATACATATTAGATCTTCTTTTGGGGAAGCATAATGCATTTAAATTATAATGTCCCACTCAATGAATTTCTGAGGTGTGTTAATCTCTTCTACAGTTCTAATGTTTCTCATTTCACTGAAATGCCTTAGAAAACAAAAAAGGATTATGTTAATAACTTATTTTTAACAATAAACTCAATATATTAAAAAATTAAATGTTAAAAATATCTTAGAATATAAAAGTTTTTAAATGTCAAAATTTCACCTGTTTTGGGGGAATATAGCTGAGAAAGTTTTCATCTGAATATACAAAACAATACATATACAAGGTTTCTCAATCTCAAAATAACAGAACATTGTCTGTACCTTGTCTTCAAAACAATCAATTAACCAACAGACTTCACTACAAATAATTGATACATATTAAATATGTAAGAATACAGATCAGAATCTTTATCAAAAGTTATGTGCAGTGTTGCTTTGAAAGCAGTGCCTTTCTCCTAATAAAGCATTACAATTAATATTTGAATATACAATAAGCATAGGAGTCTTGAATACTGATGACCAGAGTATTGATTAAAACTCTTTTGCAAGGTTCATTTCCTACAGAGACAATGTTAACTTACTATGCCACAATTCTTGCTGAAAACTTTAAGGAAACAAGGGGCCAAATCCAAAGAAAGATTTCCAGTGATTAAAGCAGAATTTTAAAATGTTTTATAAATTATTATTATTCCAGTAGCTGCCATAACCTTTTGTTTTGTACGACTGAACAAAATTGAGTAGTTTTAAACTCATCTGGCAAGGACAGATAAGAATAGGACAACCTCATGTGTAACAGATCTTGAGAAGCCTCTGGTTCACTGGCAAGTCCCCACCACTAAATCACAATTGCAATGGGTCAGATTAAACAAAAAAGCAAACAAAGAGCAAAATCAAGCAAAACTACATTTCATGCAAGAGTTTATTGTGCTAGCAGCTCATTAAAAGCCCACACTGAACATTTAATTTAGATATGAAATAGGGAGCTTAAGCTGTGACAATTAATGTGAAATATCGAGTTTTCTTGGTTTTGTAATGTGAAAAAACCCCTTTCTCTAGATTTTTCACCTCTCTCATTCCTCTCAGCATTGGTCAGCAAACATACTGTTTTGCACAAAATGACCTTAAAGGTGACCTTACAAGAACATTAAATCAAAAGCTAAAATCTACCTGATAGAATTTGAAAGACTTTTTGAAGACAAAGAGTAGCATACTCTTATTTCTCTCTCAAAAGCAAGGTAGAGACTGACCTTGACTATTAAGGCCAACAAAATTCACTTGTGAAATTGAGAGCAACTGGAAGCTATGCAGTACAAAGACATGAAATGTAGAAAGAGATGCTTTTCTTCACACATAGAACTGTTTGCATCATACCTTTCTTCAAATCACGCATGACCTGCAATACAACAAATGAATAGAACCAGTGACATCCTGTCTGTTCACCCTGAAGCAAAACCTGTGAAATGGGAAGAAGATGCAGAGGCAGCTTTGCAAAGTCCTTTAGCTGAAAACTGAACGGTAATCGATTAATTAGCCTTTTTTGAAAGGGATTTGAACAATAAAAACAAAGCTTTTCATAAAAGATGAGAGAAAATATTCTATTGGTTTGTCTTTATAAGTTGACAGATGTCTGTATTTTTAAAAGCAATAATAAGCATTAAAATTTGTATCTCTATGCAGAGCAATGTTTGTCTTCATGCTTATCTATGATCATGAGCTAAAAGTGGTGTTATTTGTACTCAAGGTATATGAGCTTTCTGAGAAATGCTCTTAGCAGGAGCTTTTACTGACTCACTAATTCTGACTGTATTACCATAGGAAATTACTGAGATAAAGATTTGATGAAGGTTATGATTTAAGAAGAATGGAGCCATATTTTCCCAGGTACTGAGTGACTTCACAAACTTTTCAGAGGGTTTGCTTTTATTATTTTTTCCTGCTTTTAGCTGCTGCTGCTAGATAATCCTTAGAGTAAAGCAGGTGGGAGGGTAGAACAGAATATACATTCAAAGAGATTCAACAGAAATGGTCCTGTCACATCTGCCTTATTATCATCTTTACCTCTGAAGCATCTGAAGTCTGATTTATGTTCTAGATGGAGCATCTCAGTGTTAAATGAAATGGCATTTTAGTAAACATCATAGCAGAATCATCTGTATCAAATCTCATAGTCATAGCAATCATCTCATAAGCAACTGCTAACAGTTTTGTGTTCACTGGGATCCTGTCACAGTCTTGCATTCAAATGAAAGCAATTAGCTGTTTGCATAGATTCTGTTTGTAAGCTGTCATATAATGATTCATACCATTGATGTTAATGAAACCTGCCTTGTAAAAATAATTTTGATGGCAGACTTTCAGCTGTCATCCCATCCTTCCCATAAATCTCAGGCAGTTTGTGTCATCATGAGCATGATGACCTTAGGTATCATGAAGTTAACTGAATTATGCAAACCCCCTTTCCCCACTTGATTATAAGAAGATATTTTATAGCCCTAGGTTGTACTACTAGATTCCTTGATCAGCTGCAGGGCTCAGACACTAAATTAGTGATGCTTTTGCTATACTAGCAACTACGTGAAATATCTGACTTCCATCTAAATGTTTCTGTTTCATTGACATCTGATCACTGACACATAGAATGGTTTGGGTTGCTAGAGGCCTAGAAGTCATGCAGTCTGAACCCTCCTGCCATGGGCAGGGACATGTTGCACATATGGGAAAGGTAGATCCTCCAGCAACTGGGCTCAGACATGCAGTCTGACCTGTAGCTGCCCCTGGTTCCCTGTCACCTCAGCTGGTAACACCTAGACATAAAAGCTCCTGAAGCTACAGCCCTGCTCCAGTTGCTGCTACAGACCATCACATGGTTATGACTTTCTAGATAAGTAGGAAGAAGTAAGTAAGAAGAAAGGACAGCTGACACAAAGTGACCAAAGAGAGGTTCCATACCATATAGCATCATTCTCAATATATAAGCTGGGGAGAAATCTGTCTGGGTTTACTGCTTGGAAACTGGCTGGACAGTGATCAATGGGTGGCGACCAATTGTATTGTGCATCACTTGTTTTGTATATTCTAGTTCTTTTATTATTGTATTGTTATTGATCGTTATTTTTTTCCCCTTCCTTTTCTGTCCTCTTAAGGGAGACATCATGAATTTTAATTTTTTCTTTTCCCAATTCTCCTCCCCATCCCACCAGGCAAGCTGAGATTAAGCCAGAGACTGTGTGGTGTTAAAGTGCCTGCCAAGTTAAACCATGACATATTTTGATTGAAACTGCTGGTTAAAAAACAACTCTTCTTGGGGAGGCTTCATAGCTATATGATTACTGATCAATAGCAACTCACTTCAGGCAAAATGCTTCAGATCCATGAAGTCTCTGGGAATATCTGCTTTATACTGAGGGGAGATGAAAACTGAGGTAACTTGCATGGACCTTGCCCATGATAATTGCAGGAGACCTTGGGTGAAAGAGCTCTGCAGAGGTTTTGCTAAGGCAAGTTTCTTGTCTCACATTTCTTCGTGGTAGATGGAAAGAACCTGAGGAAGAGGATGAACTGGGATGGGACTATGTGTGTATTGTTAGGGCTCCAGTGCATCTAGTTCACATGAGAACAGGCACACAGTCTGAGGACACCCCTTATAGGTTCAATTTGGGCCTGTCTCACTTTGTTGGTGTTACATGTTCCCATCATGTCATTGAGTAGCTCAGACTCTGCCAGGGCATTGTGGCCAGACCCATCATGTCTGCAGCACCTTGTCCCCATATGCTCCTCTCTGGAAACCACAGAGCTTTCATCTCCGTATTGGTCTCCTGCTCAGCCTTGTGCTGCATCACTCCCACAGCTGGGTGACAAGCTGCTGCCTTTCTGCTCTCATATGCTTTCTGTCCCAGGCATGGTGCTCCTTCTAATGTTCTCTCCCCATTCTCCAAGGCCTCTCTGACACCTGAACTGGCTCCAGCCTCCCCAAGCACTCACAGCACTGTGGCTGGGGCATCTATGCCTGAACCACACCTTCTTCTTTCAATCTCCTTTCTCTGCCTTCTGCATATTGCCTAGGACTATCTGCACAGACTTCTGTCCTTCAGAATAGAACAGAATGTGTATATAAACATTTACAGACATATACACATACCTATGCATTTACATATATACATGTATATACATTCACTAAGATAACTATATATATGCATATTAATGTTTAAAGGACATTAAGGAAGCGGCAATTGCGGCAACTGTTCCTTTGCAAAAGACTATAAAACTATGACAGGTTCCCTGTTGTGCCCACCAGTTTCTGCTTTGAGTTAAATTGTGATATGAGGCCACCTATTCATACACAAAAGACAAGGGACGGAGCCAGAGGAGAGACAGTGCTCAGTACTCTAGCTTTGCTTTAATGAGAATAGGAACTGACACTAAGCAAAATGATCTTCCTTGTTTCAAAGATGTGTTCATTTGGGAAGTCATGGAGAATAAACACATCTGTGCTTAACCTTGTTCAAATAAACCCACAGAATACATAGTCTTTTGCCAAAAACATGTGTGGCAGTTTCTTTACTGAACTCACAGTTTTCATTTTGCTTTCCAAACTCTCCTCACACATGGGACCAAAGCAGAAAGAAGGTTACACACACGCATCTGGTTTCCAACAACAGTTTTTCTTGGGTGACATTTAAAAAGGTTTTGAAATTGACTTGTACTGGCTCAACTCATTTCTCCTTGGGGCCTTCTCTATTCCAGCAGCACTAGTATGTGTATAAGTAAGAATTTTTATCCCTTAACAACTGCCTGAATTACAATAGCACTTGTGGTCACACACAGCAGAAAGAGCAGCAGGGAAATACTTTGGCCCAGCAGGCACATACACGCCATGTGTTGACTAGTAAAGTGGCTGCTTGTGTCTCGAGTGATGGTTTTCAGTGATGCCCCTTTGCTTGCTACAATTGCTTTCAGCTTTTCTGTTGTGCTTTAGAGAGATGGTCTATCTGCTGCATTATCTCTTGACAGCTTCAATCTCTTAAAGGTAAGAAAAACAAAGTTAAGCCAAAAGGGCTGTCAGGCATTGGAACGGGTAAATTGTTGGGTCACCATTTGCAAAAGTATTTAAAACATATACAAATGTGGAATTAAGGGACATGATTTAGTGGTGGACTTGGCAGTGCTGGGTTAATGGTTGGACTGAATTATCTTAGAGGTGTTTTCTGGGCTAAATGGTTCTACAAGTCAATGACTTAACTGCTTCTGAGCTGGGATTCAGGTAAGCCTTAAAGCCTTAAAAGGCTTACTTCCTTTGCCTTCCTTTATTTCTCTAACTTTGACTTCTTGCAGCTTCAGGAAGAAGACACTTCTGCAGCTCTTATTTTTATCACCAAGTGATCAGTTGTCCACCAACAGTACCTGACTACTTCTCTGTTTACTCCTTCAAACAATAAGGAGATCCTTCTGCAACACTGCAGCCAATGCACCTAAAATTCCTTTCCTTTTGTAGATATATAGAATTGATAATATGTATCTATGATATAGAACTAGAAAGAATTCAGTGTCTCCATACTTTGTATCTGTCTCTTTGGCTCATTTGCACTCATGTTTGTCCAATAAATAATACACTGTGGATTTGGTCTCAAGACCAATGTTAAAACAGTCACAGAAAAAGCAAATCAGCCAGAAAGTACAGGTTTTATGAATAAATCTTACTATGGGTAACTGTAGGAAATTATCAGTTAATTGCTAGCTTTGAAAATTAATATAATTATCATTGCTCCTCATTATTGTTTTCTCCAGCAAGTGCATAGAAAAACTTAGAGCTGCTAATTTTTCCCAGGAATTATTTCTGTTTCAAGGGAATGGTATAGGTGAAGGGGGAGAACTCAAAATAAGATTTTAAAAATGAGTGAAACATAACATTTCAGCAATCTAACTCCTCTATATGTAGCTAGAAAGGTTGTCATTTGCATATTACTAGCTTTGTTTACTAGCACTATGATAAAATTCCTTGACTAGTGTGGTTCTGTTTTATTTAACTAAAGTACTCTACTTTCTTACCTATGTGTTAATTTTAAAGCAACAAATCAACTCAGTCAGGGATGTGTTGTGTTGTAATGTTTGTCAGTAAGGGAGCAGGGTAGTATCTAAATGTTCTTCCCATCATTTAGAGACTCCTTGGAAGACGATATCTATATTCACATTTCTGTTGTCCCATAAAATTAAGAAATTTAATTTGAAGATGGACTACTTTGTCTAAATTCACAAATCAATGTGAAAGTTTTCAAAGAACATCTAGTTTTATAGTGTATTATGGAATAACAATACAATGGGACAAACTGAGCCTACACAATTACACAACACAAAAATTGCTAGCAGAATATCTCATATTGGGGATCCATTGTTTGTTGCCACAAATCCAGATCTTTCAAAGGCAATCACTCCTCCAGAGTCTGCTTGTCCACTCCTTGTCCATCTTAGTGATGGTCCCTTTCAGAATAATATCATTGTACCCTGAAACATGATTTGGATCTTACTATAAGACAAAAAAACTGGCTAAATATTCATTTATCCAGGCATGCACTGTAGTTTATAGCAGTTGTTACCTTAACACAATAAATAAATAAATGGGGAAAATATGACCATGGTTTATATATATGAAGATACATTAGTATAATGTCCATTAAGACATATTACATTTATTTGTAAGTTGCCTTTCAGGAAACTGTTGTTTATTTCTTTTATCCTCATTTACAGAGGCCTTGCCACAGTGAAGTGTTTTCTTCTATATAGTAAATATATTTCAAACCTGCAGCGGCAGAGGTATAATTTAAGGGAAAATATCATTTTCCTTGATGTTTTCTTTTATGCAGCATTTCTTTTATATTCTGATAAAAATACAGAGCCCACTAGACTAAATGAATTCACCCTGACTGAACACTACAGAGTTTTTGTTCTAACAGTGCTAAGTATGATAAAACACAATTTACTGTCATCCATACACATAGAGTACAGTCTCCTTTGTTTCTTAAATCTGATAGACTAATCATTTAATAAATTAAAAACCAATTAACCTATTTGTTGTTTGTTTTTCTGAAAATATTGGGGTCTATTTTGACAGAAAATAGAATATCTTTAAGGATATCAGCAATATCTGCTTTCAAGGCATTTAAGAAACTGAGATTTGAAGAACCTTGTTCCTAAGTCTTGATGTGGTTAATAGTGAGAAATCACGGCAGGTGATGAGGATCCCAGACTTTGCCACACTTAGACTGTGAGGGTATAAAAGCTCAGGATTTCCTTTTTTCAGGGTCCCTCCTTGGATGCACCAGCTCTAGTTGTTTTTTTGTTATTTAACTATTACACCAAGATTAAATAATTTTAGGGGTTGGGACCTCTGAGACTCCGAGATGGGAAACTTGAGGTTAAGCCAGTGAGGAAACCCAGTCTGACTGTGTGAGTGTGGGGGTGTAGCTGCAAAGGGGCCTTGGTCCCATCTCACGTGATGCAAGTGTGACTGCCAAGAGGGGGTCCTGGAGGGTACGATGGGGAAGTTTCCTTAGCAAAATACTCTCTCATTTTCATAGAGTTAATTAATGCATTGAATCATAACTCATTCTGAAATGAACAGATGCCTTTTAGTTACTGACCTCAGATGGGCAAGGATGTTTCTGCTGTTGCCAAGTGGTGAGAATCTACAGCATAGTTCATCTTCCATTCAATAAAGATTTTGTCTGAAAAGGTCTTGAAAGGAGCATGAAGCGAAGAAATCAAACAGAGAAACAGAGTAGGCAGAGAATGAGACAGAGAAAGAGGAGGGAAATACAGTCTGCTGAACACATGCACACAGAGCCTTCCCCTGTGCTGGCTTGCTCTTTGGGGTTTTTTCGATCAATTACGCAGTACATTTCTGTTGCAATAATGCCCTTCTGGAGTCACTCTAGAAAATTTTATCTAGAAAACCATATGTTTCAGCCTTCTGGGCTAAAAGATAAGTATTGAGAGAACTTCAGTTTAGTGAATAAAAAGAATTAGTTACAGCAATACAAAAATAATTGTCTTAATCAAAATCATGAAACTGATGTCTGTGTCCCAACTTTTGTGAATTTTAAATTACACTAATAACACCACTGTGTGCTTAGAATCATAGAATATCCTGAGTTGAAGGGTCCCACAAGGATGATCGCAGTCCCTCTTCTGGCCCTGCAAAGGACAACCCAAAAACTTCACCACGTGCCTGAGAGAATTCTGTCCAAACACTTCTTCAACTTTGTCGGGCTTTGTTCCATGACCACTTCCCTAGGGAGACTGTTCCAGTGCCCAACCACACTCTGGGTGAAGAACCTTTTCCTAATATCCAATCAAAACCTCCTCTGATACAGGTTCAGGCCATTTTCCTGTCACTGGTCACTGCTTTGTGAAGAAGTTGTTTCTTAAGTTCTCCAGTATTTCTGTGTTTCCATCGAATACTGATTCTGATACTGTTACTACTCCTTCTTGATCTTGTTTTGGAAATTTTAAGTCTGTTCATGCATAGCCATATAGGACAGAAAAATAGTGCATTTTCATTCCAATAGTGTATTTTTCATTGAATAAAAAGATGTCAAATTTCCATACCAGACAGTATCTACTTTCTGATCAAAATATTTTGTCATGATTTCTTTGTGTTCTCAAATCTTTCCAGATTTTTTTTTTCTTTTTTAAAAGCTGTAAACATTCAAATTGCCAATTCAGGCTAGGTTGCTAATTTAATTTTAATGTTATTTGAGTAGGAATTACAGTAAGTAGATATAAACAAGCAAAAAAAGAAGTACAAAATTTTCTGCATTGTGTTTCAGACTTGAAAGGGACCCTTGCACAGTAAAAAGGGTGACAGCTGTAAAAAATGAACAGCTCAAGACATATTAAATTCTCATAGAATGGAAGACTGCATAGAGTTTAGGGGTTACCCATATGCAAGGTGTAAGTAATAATGCCCATATGAGTCACTTAATACGTCCCATTTATAAAAGTCCAAGCAATCTTACAAGCATATGACCATTATTACCTCTGTTTCTGTAGATTTGCTCACATTTACTGTGACTATATGACATAGTAAGGATCAGGCTGTAAGAGTTGATGTACCGGGCTGCTTGAAATTTTCCAGCTGAGTGTTAAAAAAAGGTGCTGAGCTATTTATCAGGATGGCAACAGTAAACATCTTATGTGAAATTCTGCTGTTGTCAATGTCGATGCTAAAACTCCAACTGGCTTAAATAAATCTAGATTTCACTTCTCCTACACTTCATTTCCAATTAGTCTATTCAGAGAGCTTTTGACATGACTAGTAATTAAGATCTTAAGGGTCAAATGGAGACATTCAAAACAATTTTTACTGTTTGCCTTTTTACAGATTTATAGGGCTATGATTCTTCATCATTATAAAGTGTTCTGAATCTTTCCAGGGAAGGTGGGAAGTAAGGCAGAAGTGTGGGTGAGAGACTAGACACTAGACTTGCATTTATTTCTTTGCTTTTTACTTTAACCTTCTTCTCTTAAACTACATAGGGGGTGGTGAGTCACAGTTCTGTACATAGCTTTTTGAAAATGCTGTTTTTTAAAAGATGAACTTCCTGCAGATTGTGAGTCTGATGTAAGAAAATTTTATTTCCTCTGGCATCCTGGAACTGTACAACTTAAATAATCATATAGCCCTTCTGAACCATTTGAAACTCTCTTTTCTTATTACCTAAAAATAGAGGGATCTTCAAGTGGACATTTTTTCTTGAATTACTGCTTAGACGCTTTTTCTCTGGACAGCAAGACAATCTGTGGTCAAATGCTGATCAACGTGGCCTGTTCTCAGGAAGCAGCAGGAGAAGACAAGACTGCCGTATCTCAATTGTTCACTAGGTCTGCCGTGCATCTACAAATTCCTCCTTCTCCCTTTCCTTTTCATGCATTTTTTCTTGCCTCTCTGGAAGTCTTAGGAGGAAGTTGTACATAAGCTTTCCTCCAACACAGAGAGAAGATGATTTATGGGAGGGAGGGAGGGTTGTCTTCTCTGAGAGTAAAACCTTTTGCTAGTTAAGCTTGGGAGAACTCTTGTAAATGAGAAAGAAAAAGCTCAGTTGTGGGTGACATGAAACCTGTGTAGGAAAGAGAGTTTAGTTTTCCTGCCTGAGTATATAATAACATCATAATTTAAGTGGGCTTTAGGTTTGTTCTTAGTCTGTATTTAGTTCACTTAATCGAATTGAAAAGGTCTCATAAAAACAATCACGACTAAGTACTAGAAAGGCCTCTGCAGTAACTGTAAATATTTCAAAGGGTGTGCAAGCAACAAATTTGTCATTGCTCATTTAATTTTATGAAATCTCTCTACCATAATGTCCTGCACCAAGTAAATAAAATGCTGATCTCCCGAACCAGAACATTCTTTAAACCTTTCCCATCTTTCATTTTTTGTTATACACTTGCCACTTGTAAAAATGTCATATCATAAAAAGAAAAACCTTTTCTTCATCGAAATATTTAATCTATGCAAAACGTTTTTGATGAATAGAAGTTTTGTGTTTTGTTTTCGTTTGCTTTTTTTCCTGAAGGAAGAATAAGTAGGTAATAGTGTTGCTATTTCCTAACTGTTCTTGCTGATAAACATTAATTTATTCCTCCTCTCCTGCTTTTTGCTGTCAGAGATGAAACAGATATACAGGAGATGGCAGAAGTAGCACACAAAATTTGGATGATATGCTTGGCACACTTTAAAACACTTGGTGGAGCAGATGAGAGTTTAAAGACAGTACCCTAATTAGTATTAGTCAGGGACAGATGCAAAAGAAGTTTGAAAACTGCAAATAGAGGAAATCATTAGGAAACTTGAATAAAGAAATGGAACTCTAACTCTCAGCTTGGCAAAATTCCCACAGAAGCCAAAATTCCCATTATAGAATGCACAAAGTTTTAATGTTAATGTGTAAAAAACCCATATGTCATCACTCTCTTCAAACTTTTTGTAGCACTATGAGAATTTCAACAGAATAGCAGTGGAAACACAAATGTCTTGCTTCTTTTGGAGAAATTGAGTTGGCATTGCTGCTGCACCTTTGAGACCAACTTATTTTGATATTTTGATCCCATGCCGCATATTCCTGAAACTAACTCTTGCTTTCACTTAAAAACTGCACATAATGCCTCTGGGAATGCAATGGTCAACTGAAATTTGCCAATATTAAGCATTATGGGTGTTGTTTCAAATAGCAGTAGGGGTATGATTTTAAAACCACTGACAGAACACCTCACAGCAGACTAGACAGTTTAGGACAGAGGAATCTGTGGGGTTTTTGACAGATAATGAACCAAAATCTGTATATAAACAAAGAAAACACCTAAGGATTCAAGGGAGATGTCAAGAAGCTTGTACAAGGAGGGAAGTGGGAAGTTCATGAAAAGTCCATAGTGATGTTTGAAGTAGAAAAGTGATAGCAGTTAAGCATAATAAGGTCACATTCAAATCTAATGTATTATGCAAAAAGGGTCCAGTGAAATAAATTCCTAACAGATTCATGGCCATAGCCAAAAAATGGGCTATTAAGTGAATTTTTAAAGTAACTTAAATATCTGCAGCTTTATTGCAAAATCCTAATTTATTTCAAGAAGTATTCCACTAACAATTCTTGAAAAACCAACCAGGAAACTATATCACTATGATTTCACAGGACAATGGGCAATCATTGAAATCAAACTGTGAAGCTCCTGTTGAATTCTGTAGACTCAAATTGGTTTCAAAGGCCACACTATTGAGCATAACTTATTCACTTCCTTTAATTCACATTTTCACTGCAGACCTTTCAGAGGAGCACTTCTCTTCTGAACCTACACTACTCTCCAAATTTCTTTATTATCTTCTCTTTTGTGCTGCTAGTTGCTATGGAAGTAAAAAATAATAATAATAATAAAAAAGAAACTGATCTCTTGATAGATGTAACTCGGAAGTTCATTGGATAGTCAGTGGAAAGAAATTACCTGTGTTTGACACAAGATATCTATCTTGTGTTAACAGACTTAGTGTGTTTGGTTGTTTGAATTAAAAGCTGTTTAAAAGGTAATTATGGTATTCGTGCAAAATACTTATGAGACTGGATGACTACATGCCAAGTATTTTGATAGGGTATTTTGTGATGCCTTTTTATAAGGCGCTACCACTGTTGTCTCAGATATACAGCAGATTTAAAGGCAATGAAAGAAGATTAGCCAGAAAAATAAAGTGCTTCAAATGTATCTGGGAGATACACACAGGAATGTAAAATCCACATAAAATAAAATAAGAGTATGCTTAAGGGGCAGTTTCATGCTCATTCATGCAGTGTGATTCCTTCTCAGTCCGTCCTCTTAGGTATGGTAGAGCAATCGGCTAACACAAAGGTCGTTGGGTTTCAGAATGCTTATTTTTGTCATTAAAAACATTAATGACATCTTGATTTCTGTTGAAGTTAGTGGCTTTCTGTGCCTCATGATTGTGTCAAAGCAGAAATAACATGAATTAATCCTCTTATCTAATCTGAAAGTCAACAGCTCTTTGTTTGCTATACCAGCCACCAGAGTCCTTGGCCTTGCTCATAAATCTTTTGTTCTTGAACACGTATCTGTTTTCCAGGCATTGTTTCTCAGCAGGTGTTTGCAAAGGCTCAGTTGTCCCTGAAACTTCATCTCTTATCTGTTTTTCCTTCAAATAGCAATTCTTCTTCATCTCTATCTCTACTTTTCAGAACACGTGGAAATTGAAGATGTGTCAGATGATAATTATATTGTGTGATTAGCTTATAACTATTCAGCCTTACATACAGCTTTAAATTTTTGAGTAGCTTGCACTGCTGCCTCAGTTTTCATCACAGCCTTTGCTTCATTACATTACTTGTCACAATGCCCTTTTCTGTTTATTGCTTTGTTTTCTGGGTCCTCCAGTTGCTCTGCTCATCAGCTTAATTTCAGATAATGCTACTTATGAAATATCATTCTTTATTTGATTAAACACTGTGTAATCAAAACCACAGGCTTTGGATAAAATTAATTGTATGATGATTGACTTCATTTTTATGTAGAAACCATTTAATTGGAAATAAATAATTTTCATAAAGTGAGTTACATAAATCAGGAAACTAGTTCATTATAAATAGCTAGTGAGAAAGCAGTATCTGCAAGACAGATTGCAAAGCAATAAAGAATTTGTTGCTTATCACATGGACAATTTCAAGACTCTGGTCTAAAGGACAGGAGGGCTCTGAATGCCCACTTGGGCATGGGTGGGTCTAAAACTGTTGGTAGGGAAATGTGGTTATGCAGAATAAAACATCTCACCTTCTGTCAGAAATGTCTCAGATAAAAATCATCAGAAAGAAAAAGGATCTGTTGATTAACCCTTAACACGTTTCTTCTGATAATGCATTTCTGATATCTCCAACTTGATTTGAAATGTTGAATAATCCTCTGTACTGTCTCCTGAAATGTACTCTGTGAACCTTTTGTACTGATCCCATTGTTACCATGGAAGCCAATGGCTATAGAAACCCATTCTTCTTCGTCATGCCCTTTTTCCCATGTTGTTTCAGATGTCCTGACCAAAAAAGGGGTTGGTTTAACACTTAAAATTACCAGTAGACTAACAACAACTAGGTTTTACTAGCTTTTATTAGTTTGTGAAATATAAGTTACTGGAAAAAAAAAAGAGATTGCTGGTTCAGATCTATAAATTTCCATTTGGATGGCAAGTTCTACAATGAATCCTAAAGAATTAAAATAATCAATGTATTTGTATATGCATAATTAATAAAAAAAATCTTTTGGCTCTGCCAGCTGCTAACATTCTACACTCTTCTGTGTGAAGCATAGCATCCCAGAATAGACTAGGAAGGAGAGTATGGCCATATTCTGTTAACTATGGACTGCTACTAACCAGTGCCCTTTCTCACTGCTGAGGCACATGGGACCTCTCTCAAGTACTTTCTTTCAAGTAAAATCTAGGCTGTTGGAGGCTGAAGTTAGTCTGGTTTCCCAAACATTTTCCTTAAAATACTACAAAAATAAATTATACTTACCATGTTATTTGAGCCCTCTCAGAAGATACTTGGAAATTAAGGCATAGTTTGTCTGGATTTAGCAGGACCTCCGATACTGTGCTGAAATTAGAAACACCAAACTCTCAGGATACTTCAGTATGGAATGATATTTGGAGGTAGAATAAATACCTCTAGCTATATGGAAGCCAGATTGAAGGGGATGCTAGCAAAAATAATAGCAATGTATAAACCTTTTGATCTCATATTCCCCAGACAATGGCATCTAATTGCATTTTTTTAGTCAGCAGTCCTAATTCCTTGAGCTCTTATTAATACATTACATCCATGAAACTCCAAAACCCCAACAACATAAATCAGTACTTTTATGTGGCAGTGGAGCACAGCCCTCACTGGTGTGAGGTACCAGCTGTGAAATAAAGGTAACCAAAAATTCAGCATAAGTTGTCCCATGCACTTTGGAGTTGGAGCAGGAAAACCAAAAATAACTAACCCAGGGTCTTGTCTTGTGTGAGGACAGAAGGGCATATCTGTTGTTAAATGCTTGGATATGATGCACAAGAACACTATTCAAGTATCAAAATAGCATGCAGGGTTAAAATCCTGACCTGCATGCACCAAGTTTGCTTGTGTTCACTAGGGTTTGAACGTTCTGTTTTCTGTCTGACTTAGATCACTTCAGGAAGTACTTTATAGATATAAAGAGCAGTTAGGTATCAAATTTATTAAAAATCATTGGGAAACATGTCCTTCTTTCTATGTGTATATTTTAAATCTTCCCTTTTTTTTTGGGTGTCCATAACATTATGTTAAAATTTTACACTGAAGAACAGCGTAAGGGAACAAAAAATGGTAGATGGCAGCAAAAATAGAATTGAAGTACCTCTTCAAATCTGAACTAAGCTTAACCTTCAGTTACATGACATATGCAATATTTATTTTAAAAAATTAATGTACTAATGTACTAGTAAAATCCTTCTACTCTATAATTGTTATTAATTAGAAAATAAATTAATGAAAAAAGAATCTCTGATAACTAATTTTTAATTACTTTATATGACCATTATCTAATAGAAAAGATTCTGAACTAATTTGAATGTGCACTTAGATATTCAAGGGAAATCAACAGCTAACTCAATGCTTTAGATTTTAGTATGTAGCTTAGAGGGCTTCACAAAAAAACCTTTGCCTATGGAGAAAATAACTGATTTGTATTTTTTGATTAACTAGCATAAACACAATGGAGTTTTAGCTGCAGAAAGGATAGTGCAAGTCTCTTGAACTTCAAAGAATAAAATTATCACCATAAAGTTGTATCCTTCCCACTCACTCTCTCATATGGTTTAATCTGTTTTTTCCTCTTCTTTTTTTAAAAGCTCTGCTTTAAAATGGTCTTCTTCTATCCAGAAGTAATATTTGAAGTTTCCATATGCAAAGGTACTTTTCTTAGTATTGAGGTTATGACTGCTTGTTCAAGCATATTAATGAACACGGGTAAGAAAAACAACACTTGCCAAAAAGAACTAAATTAATATACATAACATAATAGAAGAAACCAAAATGAAAGGTTAAATAGCCTTGACATTAAATTCTTTTTTTTTTGCCTTGATCATAGGCTACATAAGACATTAAACTCCTGCGGTCAACAGAGGAAAAAGATCATCTGAGAGGTGTTCATAATATGGGAAATTCATCTTCTGGAGGTGTCTTTGAGATGATGGCAGTTTAACTTTTAGATGGCTGCAATGAGTTTTAATTAATTGCACGCTACTAAACAGCCTGTGTACAGGAAATCCCAAGGAGTTTCAGTGACAAGACAGTCTGCTCAAATATAGACTAAACTTCACATGTCTACTATAATTAGGATAAGAGGTGCTCAAAGTCAGGACTGACGTCTCAAAGAGACTTGAGCACATAGGTGCATCACCTGAATGCCAAATAGGCTTTTTTAGAGTAAGTCTTTACCTGTGCAAAGTGCAGCCAACAGGGAAGCACTCCTGAAGGTACTTGCTAGCAGTGCCCAGGGACTCAAACACATCATTCAAGAGGAATGTAGGAGCCTTCAACTGCTGTGGCAATCAACTGGCATTTCTCCAAAATAGGTTAGGAAGGCTGACACTTAAATCCTGCCAATGCAGAACAGACACCACCTGGGTCCTGAGATCCCTGGGCCAACAGCTGGTCACTGAGACCAGCACTTTCCACCTGAACCACAGCTGGCCTTGCTGCAGCACATGAATGAAAACTGATATTAGTGATTGGAACTGCACTGATTTCTCTTGGTGTAGCATGTTTGCTTCAAGCCAGCTTTTGTCTTTATAGATATTTTAATAGTTCTAATTCTCATAAGACTGAATTGAGGTTTTTGTTTTCTTATGTTCTCCCCTGTATTTACAGATAACACAGAATTGAACATGAAGTGCAGGAAAACACTTCAAAAGTAAAAATAAAATTATTTTCCATCTGAACCTTGGTCTACATATTGGACTGTGTAACAATCAGGAAAGAACACACCATTTGAATTTGAATGCTACAGTTATTAGTTCTTGGCTGGTCAGTAACCATGAGGTCTCTAATTAACACTTCCTATCCTTCAGTAGCATGGGACTCTACTGACATCTTTCATCAGAAGGTTTGTATGCTTGTTATTTGGCACTTGGTATTTTGTGTTACCACAGAATAAAAAGTACTCAGAGCAAGACATCTCCCATGTCTATTGGTAGAAATTAGTATTAAACATATTGCAAAATAGCTTTGGGGTTTTTTGGAGGGTTTTGTGGGGGTTTTGTGTTGGTTTGTTTTTTGGGGTTTTTTTTGGGTGGGGGGTGGTTTGGTTTGAGGTTTTTTAAAAATTTCTCTTTTTAGCTGTCCAATGCAGTTAAAATGATGCAGTTTGAGCTAGTCTAGGCAGTTATTTCTCATGTTGGTAGGGTTTTTTTCAGGCAGACAACCTACTGAAATTTGTGAGCATATGAGAAAGAGGTCTTCCAGCTTTGGGATACAAAGTCTGCATGTATGACTCTGTATATTTCTTAACATTCCTAAAAAATTCAACAAAAATTCAACAATATGCATACACTTTAAGTGCGTGTAATTGAAAATGCCATGTTCCTTCCCCCTTTATTTGGATTTTGGAACTAAGAAATGAGTGGTTCAAAGGAACTCTTCATAGGTTTAGATTATGCTCTTTACCAATATTGCAAAGTTGTGATGGGGTTAGCCATTTAAATTGTTGTCCATTTCTACCATCATACCCACAAGGACAACAGATATCTTAGTTAAAAAAATAATCTCAGCTACAAACATAAATGACATAATTTCTCATTGTTCTCATCTCTGCTGGAAACTTTGGTTGATACCTCTGGCCATACATGCAACTCTGATCCTGTTCCTTGATTTTCCACAGCCTCAGCTGTAATTCTGCTTACTGCTGTGAATTTTAAAAAGGAACACAACTTTGGTTCTGGAATGACTGTTTATATGGGGTTTTTTTCATACTTATAGGAACGTATATATTGTCAAAAAGATCCATCATCTTGGTTGCACTTTGAATGCATGAAAAGCTTAGAGATATTACGGCTGAAGGTGGAGTAATAGCCTGATATTCAGCCAGTGTAAAAACAATGCTGAGATAAATGGGGTGAACACTCACATTCTCTGTAGAGACTCTAGTGAGAAATGGTACAGATGATAGGAATAGTGCAGAGCTGGTGTCCTGGACACCAGTTATTTTTGCAGTTTTCTCATGCCTTTGAGTCTCCTGCATGTCCTTCCCTCTCTTTTGCCTCCAGGATGGCCCATAAAATTGGCTGATTCAATGCCTTTGTGCAGATCTATTTCTGATCTTAGTATTTTGAAATGCTAATCCTCTCTTTTTCTTCTTCCAAATTGTTGTCTTGAAAGTAATTTAGTTTTGTCTTGTTTCTCACAAACCATGATTCATTAGTTACCCCCAAGATATTGTGACAAATAGTGAACTATCATTCCCTACTCACTTCCTCCAAATTTCTGCTGTTCATGATTTTCTGGATCTTTACTACAATCTTTTTGTTGCCTTCTGCCAATGAGTTTTAATCTTTTTACTAACTTTTCAAGCTTTCTTGTATCTTCAGTTATTATTGTTACCCCTTTTGTTTATATGGTTAATATAGAGGGTCAGGATTGTACTGAATCTTTAAAATATCTGTGAACCTTCATAAAATGGCAGAAAATAATGAAATTTCTGCTTTGCTCTCAGTTTTTAATAGTAATGAAAATCAGCTTACCTGTTTTTGATATTTATTGGATACTTGACCTTCCTCATCTGACCTCTAGAATACAGTCACTTAATAATTATTAATATTTTGTATTTTGAAACAATATTCTACTTTGAGGTTTTTTTTTCCAGTCCTATTGAGATTTTTAGTCATCACTTGCCCTGGTGCTTCTTCCATCTGATATTATTTGGTGCTTCAGGAGAGGTTATGCTTACTGTAGTACTTTGAGAAATAGTCCCAGCATGTCCCGAAAGACTCTACTTAGTAAAGAACAAAATTCAGATTTCACTCCCTAGACACCACAGTTCTGGGAAATAACATTTGAGCATTATTTGAAATAGTTTAATTATTTGAAATAGTTTAATTATTTTACTTTTTGCTATCTTTTCAAATCCTCAGGTGGACCATTCAAATTACTTTGAAAGTCAACTGCATTTATTTTCTTGTAGCATCAGTCCATTATGTGTTAAAGACTGAAACCTAATTGTGCTAATTTTTTTTTTTTTTGGTAATTCTTATCTCTTCCTTATTTTAATGTATAAAATTGTAACTTTTTTTTTTATATATGTATGCAAATGTCAGACTTTCTGTCAAGAGCTGAAAAGATTTCACGGTGGATGCAGAAAAAAGCAATGCCTGAAGCAAGTCTTTTGTGTGGCTTACTTTGCCTCTCACATGTTCGCAAAGAACTATACAATATCCGATGGAGAGAATTTGCTCCTTGCATTATATTTACTACTTCATATTTTGGTAACAATTATTCTTAAACCTACCTGCATATTTTCTTCAGTTTCATAAAATCTGTTGAAGTGTATATGGTACGTGGCACTATTGATACTTACGAATTGTGATGAATTTTAGCAGTTGTGGTTCAGATCCTTAACTTTCAGCACTGCCATGAGCAGAATGCTGTACTCACAACCTCCTGCAGGTACAGACCACCAGAACAGCTTGATTTGCCTACAGTGTTGGTTCAGACAAAGCACTCTTGAAAGAACAAAATTGTGAAGATAGGTGTTGCAGGTAAACCCAAACACACTTATGCTCAAACCTGATCTGCCTATATTAAAACATTGGTTTTAATTTCCAAGACTTAAATCCTGTGTGGTTAGAAAGATAGGGAGATGAGGTTTTTGGGATATAATCTGGGTCACGTCAAAGTTGCAAGAAACTAAATTTGTGTCCACATCATTACAAAGATGAAGATTTACTTATTCTGTAAAATAAGTTGTCGACTCATGCTCTAAGCCAGGCAGGTGGAGACCTTTTGATGGTTTTGCCTTGAGTCTTTGCTCACATAACAGAACCCCTTGGGAGATGCAAAGGCTTTCCAAATGCAATCATTTCAAAAACTCAGATCAAGTAGCCACTCATTTGGGTCGTGAATTAATAGAGGTCACTTTACCTTTCCCAGTACAAGCAGGTCGTTGCAAAAAAAGATAATGAGTAAAGCACTGTTGTCCTGACCATGCTTTTTTAAGAAAGAAGAGGAACACAGAGAAAATGGGGACTTGTGAGCAGCAGTAGCTCTAAGAGGCATGGCTAAGTGGAGCTCTTTCTTCTAGACTATCTCTTCAAATCAAAAGTGTTACCATTTAATGTTCCTAAGTGTTCTTCAACAATAGCTTTCTGCTAGAAGTTGGCCTTAGCTTGCTTGGAAGCATTTCTGACTCTGAGATTGAAGTAATTTGGGATTCATGCCATGGTTTTTGCTAGACTGGGCCCCTGTTGCTCTTTCTCTTTCTGGTTAAGTGGTGTCTACATTGGTAACAGCTTCCACTGGATGAAATTCACAGCAAGAAGCTATTTTCTCAGTACCTAAGTGATGCTGAGACCAGCACACTGTATTTCCTTTAATAAAATTTTATATTCATTGCTTCCTTCTGGCCCTGCTCAGAGTCTTTGTCTGAAATAGCTGCAAACTGAAATTCCTAATATACAGGGAATCACTTCTCTAAAAACTTTTAAGATATGCCCTAATGGAAAGATTTTACATATATAGATACACACACACACACACACACACACACACACACATATATAAACACTATATATATATATATATATATATATATATACTATTATCCTCTTTGCCTCACCCCAAGTTCCCCAAAGGTACTTATTTATCTGGTTGCTGTAGTGGGATCAAAAGCCACTCATGTGTAGCTCCAGTCTACTGCAGTAGCACAGTTCAGAAGCCAGTATGTGGAGAAATCTAGAATTAGCCAAGACAGGACATTTCAAAGACAGTCTGTCTGGAAGATTCATTGGCCAGTCATTTGCTGACAGAAGGTACCTTCTGCACTCTGTATTTATAGTGCTAAAAAAATAAAATCTAAAACTTAGTGTTTTGGTTTTTTTTCCAAAAAACCCATCCACAGTAATATTTAAATGGACTAGTACTTAAAACCACCATCCAAAGTGAGATTCTTTTTCCTGGCCCCAAAGTATCCACACTCACATTTTTCCCTTCCCCATTACAGCTGTTGCTGCTGGGTGAGCAGTCAGTTGCAGGGGACAGGACTTCAGGAGGAAGCCCAGCCACTTCTCCCTGTAGGGACCCAGGATCTGAGGGGAAGTGCTAGCAAGGCAGAAAAAATTTGGAACCAAGAAATCAAGACTATAAGCAAAACATTTGCATTATAGCATTTTTCCTGGAGCAAAGGCTTGGCAGGCATCTGAGGAAAGGTGAGGGCAGCAGTTGCTTCAGAGCGCAAAGAAAGGTGACTGCAGCAGCCCTCTCTGAAATGTCCTCCTGTCTTCCAATACAATCCGTGGTCCAGACCAGCTCCTCTGGTGCCACTCATCCCAATGCACTTGGAGGGACTGTATTCTGCTGGTTTTGTCTCAAAGGAAACAGCCCTGACCTTGCTATAAGGTCCCAGAGGCTCAGGAAGATGGTTTGAGTTTGTTCCTAATGGGAACTTTTAGGAGAAGAGAAAGGTGGAGCACTGTTCTTACACCCTGGAAGACCACAAAAGGAGGAAGCTGATGAGTAAAAGTGGAAAGAAAGAGCATTCAGTGCCTTTGCCTCTCCCCCATGCATCAGTGGGCTGTAGCTATTTCTTTGTTTCATCTCTATTTCCTTCTCTTTGGCATTTTATAAAACAGGCATTTTTTTCCCTACAGGACCTATTCATTTTTCAAGTTACCTATGGAATTCTGCCTTGCGGGGTGCAAAATGAACAGGGAAAATCACAAAATGTGATAAAAGTCCCCATGGAGCCCACTCTAATTAACTGTGTGTCCCTGAAGGATCCACAGGACTGGAGAAAGGCACTTGTTTAATGAGGCAACAGTTTCTGTGGAAATGGAAAATAACCACTCTCTTAAACTTCCTACAAAAAGATACCAGTTAGGCTAGTTGTATGAAATACGTTATATAAGGTAAATCTTTCCAGGCAGAAAATTTTATTATTTTCAACTCTTCAACTAGTACTGCTGTTAGTCAAATTATTTAATCTATTTGTGCAGCTTTATTAGCTTAGCTTGTAAAAGAGAAGTGGATCGTGCTAGTCAGTTCATCTGTGTGACCATGCTCAGTTAATTGTATTTAGACATCTTGCTGTCCTTTTGCATACAGTGCTGTTTAGTTATCATCTGATGCTGGTTTATATGTCTATTGATAAATGAAAGTCTGAATTTTTAACACCAGACTGCTTTGCAAAGTACAATTACACAACCTATTCTGTAACACAGTTGTGAAAACATTCAGAAGCAACTGGCCAATGAATCTTTCTTCAGATGCCAGTGTCCTACCTGACAGACCTGAATCCATTACAAAATTCAGGTCACTGAGGACTTAAAAGCAAGCCCCAAATGCAAAACAATCTGAAACCATGGGTGGATTTTACAACTGACTTTCTGCAATAGTAGCAGAAAAGCATGTTTGAAGCTCTGCAAAGTGTGTTAAGATGAATGGAAAACAATGAGTTCTTAAGCAACAAAACCAGAGTAAATATAAATAGAAAATATAAATTGCAGATTCAATTTAAACAATCTCTTTTCTATTGAAATAATTAAATAGAAAAATACCTTTATAATGAATTTAATTATCTTGGCCTTTGGAAATAAGGAGTTACACCTAAAGGCTTGAACGGTGTTGTCACTATGATGTGTTCTTGAAACTTAGAATAAATGTCTATCTTCGATGAAATTGGACAACCTGTGCTCCCTTTAATGGGCTGAGACTTTATTCTGTGAGAGAGAAGAACTAAATCCCCTAGTTCTGACAGACAATTAAAGCACTACATTTTTTCTATTATGAAAGATGGTAATAAGTTAGAAATACCTTATCCATCTTCAGAAACAGATGAATTGACCTCTAGCATCCTCAAGACCAGTAGCCTAATTGCAGAAATGACACAAACATGACAGGCAACTTGAATTCACCATAACTTCCAGAAATATTGGAAAGAGTGGATAAAATAAAGAAAAAAAATAAACAACTAAGCAAAACAAACCTCTTCAAGCTTCACTTGTCATTGTACTCTTACTAGATGATTGAGCAGCTCATGTTCAGATTCCTGCTGTGTAACACACAGCATAACTCATATTTCTGCAGCATTTATTTAATCAGAACTTGTAGGAAGAAGCCCCAGCTAAAACAGAAAACTGGATTATTGTTCAGCTCTTGCTCACATATCTTTTTCTGCAAAAAACTAACTGAAATTGAAGTCTGATTTGCAACTAACCTCTTACATATGGTTAAGAGGAAGAGGAAAAGAAAGATAAATCAAGTAGTTCTCATTAGAAAATCTCCACTGATATTGCTCACTGCTGGCTTGGTAGCGAAAATAGTATATTTTTTCACAACTGTATTTGTTTTCTGTGGTAAGGTCTTGGTAACCATACAAATGAAAGTAAATATTTATTGAGTAGCTTACTGAGATGATGAATCTTTTATTTTGAGTCATTATCTTCAGCTGGAGATGATGTAGCATGGGAACAAGCTTTTTTATATCAAACAATCTTCAGAAATTGATCAAAGGACCACAGAAATAAAAAAATTAATAAAGATTGCTCTAAAGTATTTGAAAGACTTAATTATGTCACCAGAGGGTGTCAGGCCTGGAAAAAAGTTATTAATTTGAGTAAAATGAGAAAAAGTTTTATCTGAATCTTTATTAATAGAAAGCTAGACTATGAAAATATAATTAATACAAATCGCCTAGTGCTGAAGACCTCTCTATTGAAAGCATATCCTCTCAAACAACTGAATGTAAGTGTAATAGTGTTGGTTTGGTTAATTTGGACTTACATTAAAAAACAATTTCATTGCATGACTTTTTGATGAACAGGCTAAAAAATCTTGAAGCTGCCAGGATATGTGCTGATTAGATATTTTATTTAAATTGTAGTTCTAAGGGAAAACTCTTCATTATGTTACTTCAGAGTATTCCAAGAAACGTTTCTTGGCCAAAGATTAGTGAACACTTTTACCAGCATCCTCAGTGTGAACTTGTTAGTTCACTGTCTCTGTATAACCAGACCCATGGCCAATATCTTTTATTTAGTATATCATTATCGTATGTAGTTTTTTAGTATTTTTTGACTATTAAACTGTGATAGCTAGTATGTGACCTAATTTTATTAAGTAATAAAGAGAACATGCCACTTAGGAGCCAGAGTGAGTGTGTGTGTCACAGAAAAGTGAGCCTGCATTTCCCCATCTGCAAGTGCAAACTGCAAGGAGATCAAAGACGGAGCTCAGACCTCACCCTGCTAGCCCCTATGTTGGTCCTAAACCTCGGTATGAGCTACTCTCTCCCTCTCCTTCCCAAGCACTGATACTGTTTTGTGGAAGAAAACCAAAATAACACTTCTAATTTGAAAGGAATAGTCTGTGGATGTTGGGAACGGGACTGTTACAGACCATACCATTTGGAACCAGCTGTCTTCTTGATTGACTTGTGTTCGTGATCAGTTAAATTTAGTGGCTGAAAGAAGCAGATCATTGTCAGACTCTTTGGCTATAGATATGTTGCTAAATATAGTATGCAAGAAGCTGTTCTTTGGTTCCTTTGTGGTCTTGCATGCAAATGGCACATCATGGCTTGTGTCCTAATTCTCCTTCAAGCTTAGCCAGTTTGTGCATGCACTAGCATTTGTGCAGTATGGGCAAACACACACTAATACTTGATACCATGTTCAGATCTAATACTCTTGGCTCTTGATGTTGGCTAAGCAAAGCACATTAATGCAACTAAATACAGCTAAAATTCCCTTTAGTGGCTCAGTTAAAAGCATCATTGACACTCTCTGGAAACATGTAGGACTGGCAGACACTTAAGTAACAATTCATATCATAATTGTAAATGATGCATGCTGGCTATTAGATGGTCTTATTTCTGGCAACAGATGGCCTTGCTCTTAACAAGTCAGTCGGTCACCTATACCTGTGCTAACAATCAAAAGAGAAATCGGAAATGTTCAGAGAGACAACATTCTGTGTAAAATATAGACATTGTTTTCTGAAAAATATGAGACCCAAAAAACCACACCCATAAAGATGTTCATCTCTAAGGCAGCAGATCCAGTCTTACAAGTTTTTGAGGCTAATGAAGTCTGTGATAACAGTCTAAATCATGAATGGAATACAAGTCAAAGCTCATAGCTTTGTTCAGCAAACCCAGAATTAACATGTAGGCAAGGATTACAATTGCAGAGAAAGAGAATTATCCAGTCTTGACTGAAGCTTGATCTTTGACACAAGATCAACCATGATAGATAAGGATACTGCAGTCAGAAGCAGGCTGATAGTCAAGCAAAATTCAAAATCTAAGTTCCTTATGAAGAGCTAGAGCACCAGTGCTGTTCAAAATATCCTACAAGTGTGAACACTTCTGCCTTGTGCATCAGGTGGAAAGATATCAGGAGCACCATGGAGCATGTGCCTCATGGTCAAAGAGGATGACAGCACTGCTGGCTTGCAGAAATTCCTCATTGGAGAGCTAGTTGCAAGCAACTAATAAACAGTTGCCATGAAATCAGGTGGGGTATATTAATTTTAAACTAGGCATATTTATATGCCTGTTATATCAGAAATAACATAAAGGAAGAGATACAAGGACCACAGGTTTCACTTAATTCTTCTGAGTGAATTACCTAAATTGTATATTAACCACACCTTCCCCATTCTTTCCTCTCCCGTGAATATATGACATACAGTACTGTCCACAAAATGCATAATAAAAAGGACTTGATACTAACAGGCTGAAATGTGCCTGTTGCTATGTAAAAGTACCACTCTTTTGAGCAAAAACTGGATAAACTGGACTTGTTAAGCTTTGAGAACAGAATGTACTAAGTGTACTCTCACAGGGTAATTCACGTCCCTGCTATTATCTGTATTTTTGTTTTATCTAGTTTTTTTGAATCTTTCATTACCCCCTAACTGAGTCATGGCTGTGTACACTTAAAATTCATTGCTTAATGGGAAAAGTTCTTTTCACAGAAGGTCTAAAGAATTAAATGCATCCCTTTGTGCAAATGTGTAAGTTATAATTATAGTACCATTGGAAAAAAAAAGAGAGACCGATACTGGATTAGATGGGTGTCAAGGTGATGTCAAGACATAGTTCTCATGAAAAGATAATTAATCAAAACAAGAAAAAATCTGAAAAGTTATCGAGTGGATGGAAAATCTCCCAATGGAGATGGGAATGAGAGGAGTTTTATATGAGGAAATATATCTACATAATTCTGGATATTGATGTATTTTTGTTTATAGGTGAGCAAAAGAGGATCTGTGAAAGATTAGTGGCTTGCATTATCGTAGTGGTCCCCTCTGGCCTTCAGCTCTGTATCACAGTGGAGCTATAAGAATCCAAAACACATTTTTCCTCTCAGCATTCCTAAAGAGCACAAACGTTGTGAAACTCTTTTGAAGTTAATACAACTCTGTGGACTGACTTAGAAAGAGAATTTAGAACCATAGTTCACCTCAGATTTGGGGTTATATTGTCACTAGTGCATTTCTTTACTTCTCTACAATGCCATTGTTCTGACCAGAATATGAGAGAGAATAAAGTGTTCATCATAACTTTCTTGAGACATTAATGAGTTGGAATTTTCATAGGGCAGTTACTAATTCTCAGTGTCCGGGTTTCATAAATCCTGTAAAGTTTTGGAAGGGTGCCATGTCACATTTTGATTGTGAAATGAAAGCTGATGTTCCTATACAATATACAATGAGATAGGTGGATATTCTTCTAAAAGCAAAGCATACCGAGAAGTTGTGACTGTCACTTCTGAGGTTTAGCACTGTATGATGGCTTCCAGTGGGATAAAATATGTATCTATATCTGCACTCATGCTTGTTTATTTACAGATATAATGAGAACTGGTTGAGCACCCCATAGCATATCAGTAAAAACTCTTTGCTTCTGCAAGCTAGAACTAGTAAGACACACCTTGAGTGGCATGAGAGACTAGTAGGCGAGCAACGTGCCTTTCACACATTAATATGCATGGGCTAAGTTTGCAGTATGTTCAGGGCAGTGTACATATGTCTTGAAGGTCAAGGTCCTGCTCAGGAAGCAAGCCTTAAAATTTAGAAATACAGTTTTGGGTAAGGCACCATTATACAGATGACTCTTCATCTAATTGTCCTGAACGTGCTGGTTAATCATGTGTGGGAAGACCTTCGAAGTAATTTGAACAGTATCATTAAGGAGAAACAAAGGGAATGAGACACCTTGTGCCAACATTGCTAGAGCTGGCTCTTTCTTAAACGCCTCCTACACACTTGATTCTGGGAGAGCCATTTCAGTTCTCACATTCCACCCCTACCACCTCAGATTAACAGTCGCTGACAATAAGCCATATAATTTATGAAGGGTGTGAATTATCTCTCACTTAGCATTTTTGCACAAAACTTTAGCAAACAATACAACTTAATCCATATTTTTTGAAAAATCATATTAGTAATTCAGCTCTTCCTGGGGTCTTATCATAATACTGGTTTTGGGCTTATAAAAATGGAATGGAGGGCTAATGCAAGAAAGAAGGAACATTCCTTCTTTAAATCTCCTTCTTAGTTTACTATTCCAACCTCAAATGGAAGTTTTCTTTCTAAAACAAAGAACTTAATAGAAAACAGACAACTTTTATACAACCTGAAATCTAATAATTATTTCACTACATTTAAGATATTACTTAAACAACAAATTAAGATTCCAAAATATTTGAATTCTATGAGATTTTCAGAATAATATCTATGATAATTATTTCTTTTTTTTTTTTTTTGTCTTTGTCAAAGGTTTCTGTAACAGGATTTTGTTATTATACGCTGCAGTTTCTAGGATTTCTGATAGGCCACATTTTAAATGGGCTGATGTTCAGATCTAAAATATTATCTACTTTCTTATCAACTATTTGATGTGTTCTACTTGCTTGCATTTTCTCCACATACACCTCCAAACCCATAGGCCATTCTTTTAAATTATCAAATTAAATTATTTAAATATGTTTTCCAAATGTGGAATGATAATTTCTGACAGTTTTGAAGTGCAACTGAACAAAAATAAAAAGTTTTATGGAAAGATTAGGCAAGAATTTGTCAGGAATAGTCTAGACAGTTATAGTCTTAGCCTCAGAACAAAGGTGTGTCACAGGCAATGTATCAAAGGCCCATGCAATACTACCTTTTCATGATTTTTATTATTTTGTAAGCATAGGCAAACTTGGGCTAATGGTATCGGAAACTTAGCTGGAGCTACAAGCTCATGTATAACATGTAAGGAAGTTCATTTTCAAAAGATCAAAGAAATATTGGCTAATGTTTTTTTAAGAGGACATTTGAAACTTGAAAAATGAACAGTTTCGTAACAGAAAACTTTACCTTAAAATTCAATATTACTTTGACAGAAAAAATATAATTCATTCTACAATACACTGTAGGACTAAATACATTTTCACAAGAAATCTGACATACCTCAAGGGCTTGTTACGTGTAATCCTTCTGAGAAATCATGGTGATTTTTAAGCATATATTCATTATCTCTAAAACACTCTTTTTTAGCAAGTAGCACTTCAGCTGAAACATGAGGAAATTGGTGTACAGCACTGCAAAATTATGGTGGAAGCTGTAGTTGAGCTGTTAATCAAACCCTTGACTCCTTGAAGCAGAAGAAATTTTCCCCATCCTAATAGGGATTTCACTTATCTTTTCTTTCTCTTGTATACTAGTTACTTTCAAATTGAATGGTCACCTGGGTGTTTGCACCCAGGCAGTTCAATAAGTGAAAACCTGCTGATTAACACTAAAGCAGGTTTCCAAACACCAGGAAAGTGATAGCTACACAAAGAAAAGAGTTGGAATTCCTGCCAGTTCACACAGGGAATTTACATGGGGATACTGTCCAAAGTCCTGCCTTGCTAAACCTTTTCAGACCCTGCATGTCCAGCATTAATGACTGTACAAAGCAAAACCATCAGTGATCTACGCACCTGTAGCAGGGATTGTCTTTCATCGTACTGCAAAAACATTGTGTTCAACAATTTTGCCTGATACACCTTCTATTAATGAATGGATCCCTAATAAAATGTCATAAACAACTAATTTTACACCAGGAAAGCTGTAGGCAAATTACAGGATATGGACGCTAATTAAAACTTGTATATTTTGTTTTCATTTTACCCTATTCTATATTTTGCCCATTTTTCTTATTTTACCTTTACAGGTCTGTTTTTTTAAATGGCTATGGTAAGTAAATGTAGGGTAACTCTCTATATGAATCAAACACTGAATGAGACCCATAAAATTATAATAGAAATATTTAAAATTATTAGAAAAATATCAACAGGGAATGGAACAGAAGATTTCATAAAAACATTAGACACTTGATCCTCATCACATTCTAGTCAAGAAGGGTTTATAGGTATAAAATAAATCTGTAAACTGCTCTCATATAATGAGAAACAGAGGTGAATGCTTAAATCACCTAACACTTTGTAGAGCTAATCAGAAGGCATATTTTCCCCTGTACATAATGAATATTTTTCGTCTCTGTATAGCTTCAGCATGCAATTATTACTTTAAAATTATCCTGTTTCTTTTATTCCCTTTATTAGATATCTGTCTATGTTTCTTTTAAACGTCTTGATTGGCCTTTTTTAAAATAAGCATGAGAATTTTTGCTTTTGTTTCACAAACGCATACATAATAAACATAGTTAGATAATCCAAATTACCCTCCGGTGGAATAGTTTTGATGTATGTATGGTTACCCTGCCTTCTGAAAAATAGAATGTAACAATCATTGTTGCAGTCATGAAAAACTTGAACCAAATGAGTAATTGAATAGATATTAGCTAGTCGTAAAGATTCTCTCCCAGATGCGGGAAAGCAACCTCAGATCAGCCTTCCCACTGAATTCTCTTTGGCTGTTGCTCATTTATGTCATCTGAGGAAGAAAATATTTACTAAAGACTTCCCTGTCTTCACAATCCTCAATAACAGAAGTTTGGGAATGGAGGGTGGTGTTCCGTTAAGTAGAACACCAGTTTTTGGCATCTCTGTTGTAACTCAAATGAAACTTGAGCAGGGCAAGCCTAGTATTATCCATAGGTACCTCAGGGATATTGAGACAGCAGTAAAACCTGCTTAACCTGCTTGCTTTCCCATACTCCTAGCCTTTCCCTAGCTGCCTTATGCCAGCCTACTGCTTAATTGTTTGATTTAATTGTTTCTCATAGAATAATTGTTTTTTCTAACCACATCAACAGTTGTTATAGAGTTTTGTTGTTTTTCTTGCTTTCATTTATAGTTGCCACATTTTGTTTGTTTGCTTTTGACATTGAGGAGTTTTTAACTCATCCAGTCCTTAATGTAGGGCCCTATGGTTTCTTCATCCCTTGTGTCATAGAAGATTAGCAAACCCAGAAGGTTTTGTGAGATGAAATTAGCAGAGATTCATTCAGTTATGTCTTTCTATTGTGTTGAAAGAAGACAGAGTCAACAACCTACAAGTTCTGCTTATCCTTGGGATCCTAAAACAAAGAAAGTGACAGAAATAATAGGACAGGTCAAATTGCTCCTTTGAAAGGATGAGCACTGCAACAGCAATACAGTTGCTGGGAAGCATTACAGGCAAATACTCATGCCTTCTTGTGTTTGACAAGTATGAAGTGAATAAGCATGAAAACCTAAACATTTGTGTAACAACTGTGATTTGCTCCTTCATGAACATCTGCAGCCACAGCCAAACAATGAAAAGCAGTGCTGTACTCACAAAAGACTGTTTTGTAGATCCCACTCTAAAAAACTCCTTCATGCGAATGATGTTTCCTCTCATGTCAAATTCCATGACACAGATCCAGTTCCACTGACCTTTGTTCAAAACTGGGAACAACACTTCCCATCATGCATCCCAATGATTACAGTACAGCAATGCTTCTTTAAAGGATATCTCTCAGCTCGTTAGAACTTGATTGTGCAAAGGCACACAGTAATGCATGTACTAGCCTGTTAACTGTTAAATAAAGGTCTTAGTTGCTGTATTTTCAGCTTTCCTCTCACTTCCCAGGATTTTCCCCTGTGTTTTAGAGGCTCAGCAGAAAGCTGTTTTTCTGACCACATTTTATCCTAACAGGATTTTCTCCCTTTCCTTCTCAGTTTGCAAACAGTTCAATTACGGACGTGGCCATTTGTCAGCTTTTACTGGTACTTGGTGGAAATCCCGTTATTTTTGCTCTGCCTGGCTCACACAGCATGACTGAGAAAGCCTGCATGCCAAATATCTGGTGTAAAGCAGAGTAGTTTCCAAGCCTATGGTACATTCCTGTGTGCTGGCATCCACCCACAGCTCAGTGTTTGACTCTCCATGTAAAGCTTCTGCCAATGTCAGCACAAAAAACCTTTGATAGTTGAGCTCATATCTATCTCTACTGGCAGTTTAAACTAAAAACCTAAGTGGCAAATTTTCAGAGTGAGGTAGGCATGCATGCTTTCTACCACTCTAGTGTTAGCCTTACTAGATCAGTGATCTGGCCTGGAAAATCTTGATTTTTGACTGTTTTCCAGACAACCTGATTGCAGTATCAACAAGCTCATTAAAAGCCTATGTATGCTCAGTTTCGGGTGGTTTCAATGTGGCTCATGTGGGGCTGACTACCACTTTGCCACTGGGCTGTCAGCATTGGGCTGTCAGAGTTGGGCTGTCTCTGTGGCTGCCTCCAGCCCGCAGCCAGGGGACAACAGCAGAGGGTCACATCCCAGCCACAACTCTGACCATGCCAGCCTTTGCCAACAAACACAGGGAAAACAGAACTTTGGGACAGAGTGTGGTGTTTAACTGCAATGGGGGAATGATCCCTGCAGATGGGGAGAGAGAAATGATGGCTCTGGAACAGTAGAATCAAGTCTCAAAACAGAAAATAGTTCCTAGTCCAGAGTTCTATAGACTGTTCTTTAGCAAAGTTAAACAGACATCCAGGTAACTCTCACCTTCCTCAAGGAGGAGCAACTGATTCTTGTTTGCAGAAAGGCACTTCACTGCATTCAGGACATGGAGACTTTTCTACTCTTTCAGTTGATTAACTGTGCTGGTCCTTCCCGACAGAGTTGCACCTTGCTTGGTGCTGGGTGATTGAACTGCTGAGCCAGTTCATCCAGACACAACCACATCTCAGGCTGCATCAAAAGCAGAGGTGACCATCAGGTTGAGGGAACTGCTTCTCCCCCTCAACTAGTCTCTGGTGAGACCCCACCTGGAACACTGGGGTGTTCCTAAAACATCCAGCTTTACACAGAAAAGACATGGACATTTCGGAGCAGGTCTAGAACTGAGCCACAAAGATAATCAGAGGGCTGGAGCAACCGTCCTATGAAGACAGGCTGAGAAACCTGAGGATTTCAGCCTGGAGAAGTGAAGGGTCCAGGAAAACCTTAGTGCAGCCTTGCCCCTGAAAGGGGATTATAAGAAAGATGGGGCCAAACATTTTAGCAGACCCTGTTGCAGTAGGACAAAAGGTAATGATTTCAAACTACAAAAGCGTAGACTAGACACAAGGAAGAAAATTTTTTATGATGAGGGTGATGAGGCAGTGGAACAGTTGCCCAGAGAAAAGGTGGTGAATGTCCCATCCCTGCTGACATTCAAGGCCAGGTTTGATAGGTCTCTGAGCAACCTTTTGCAGTCAAAAAGGTCCCTGCTTGTGCTTGTTGCAGGAGGATTGAACTAGATCTTTAAAGATCTCTTCCAACCCAAACTGTTCTATGACTTTATTATTCTGCCTCACCTCAGGTCTCTCCTCTGTGTGAAGGACTCGGAAAACACACCCCATTTCTCCTAGTTCCATTCAGTGGGACTTGATGAGAACTTGGACAGAAATAAAAGTACCTTAAAGTTGTGGCATGAGTTCCTGGAAAAGGTATGCCAGCTGGCTTAGATGAACCTTGTAGGACACATGAGAACAAAGTGGGATGCAATCTTCCTAGGAACATAACTTGTGCTGGAAGGAATTGGGTACAGGGTATGCTCACACATTTATTCTTTTCTATTAAGATGAAACTAAGAAAGTCCTCCAAGTAAAATAGTGTTTTCTTAGTCTTTTCCCCCCATTTGAATCAATATGACCATGCCACTGTTTTGTAGATAGGTGGAAATGAAGTTGCAAGATTAGTTTGAATCCAGGACTGTTTATCACTTCCGAGAAATTAAAAAGTCAAGCAAACAAACAAACAAAAAACAAACACCAAACCCCAATAACTAAAACAAAACAGGAACTAAGTATAAATTGCCATTTTGCCTCTATGGCTTCAACAACTGTTCTGTACCATGTCATCCATTTGTAATCATTATTTCTTTTTGTAAAGATCTTTTCCAATATTTTTCATTATATGTGTGTTCATACTTCAAGCTTACTTTTCATTATGGAAATACACATCTTTATTTTGTGCATTTGCTGAATAACCTACTCAATACTAGCTCACAAATATATTTTTCTGGAGCTCTGCAATATGACTGTAATGGGGCCAATTTATGAAATTTTGATGTTTCATCCTGTCAGACTGCCTAGCTCAGTATTTCTGCTACACTTTTCAGTATTCCAAATACAGGTAATTAGGTTCTATGGACACAATGTTAATTGACTGTTGTGTCCTCTGTTGTTGTGTTTTCTTAAACGTTTGTGATGAGTTGTTGTGCTCTTAAATGAGGAAAGGAAGAAGAAATACACGTTATTAAACCAAATAAGGTCCTTGTGAGTTATGGTAAAGGTAGCCACAAATTAACATGGTGTGTGCTCCTCCCTGAATAGGTCTCACCTACCTGAACAATGCATTGTGAAATTTCATGCTATTTAGAGTTTCCAGATTTAAGGGCAGGGAGAGGGAGAAGATTGCCTTGATAACAGTGGGTATAACTTTTACTGCAAATATTTTGTGAATATGCTGATTATAACATTTATGGAGCAAGCCAATTCAGGATTGTGCCACCAGGTCTGAACACGCATTTAGGAAGGATGTTGTACATAGTCTGAGAAAACTCCAATCAGTTTATTAACAGTCATCTGAATAATCTGCCTAAGAATTTGGGATCCAGAGATGGATGCTCATGAAAAATGTCATAGCTTCTTTGATTTTGGTGCCACTGATGTTCATCTAGGCTTTGCTGACTTTGCTCAGTATCAAGTTTAAATTAGGATCACTGGAGCTTGCCTCATTCTGTCCTTCAGCCAAACATGGGTATTACTTAACCTGCATTACCACACTGTGACTCTTCAGCTCCTAATCCAGTGCTTCATATATTTTGGTCATTTTGACCTGCTTTTCTGCAATCAGTGACACACTGCATGTTGTGTCACCAGACCTCAACCTTTGCTAGTACATTTTTACAGTGTACTCAAGAAAAACAGACAACATAACTCCTAGCTTCAGGTTCTTGCTTACGATCATAGAATAGCTTGGATTGAAAGAGACCCTAAAGATCACTTGGTTCCAGCCCTCCTGCCATGGGCAGGGACACCTATCACTACACCAGGTTGCTCATTGCTCAGTGCCACATCCAAACTGGCTTTCAACACTCCCAAAGGTAGGGGCATCCACAATTTCTCTGAGCAACTGTGAGCAACTGTCCTTCTCTTAGGATATGCTCCACTCCGCAGTTGGAGATTTCAGGAAAGGAAAAGACAGAGACATCCAGATTTACTTACCCATAATCCTGTAGCTATAAAAAAAGTATAAAATATCTGTTAGTTGGGAAGAACATTGCAAATTCTGAGCCGACAGATTCAACAAATTAGAAAAGTGCAAAAGAGTATTTTTAAAAAAAAAAATCTGTTTGTAATAAATTCAATCAAAGACTGAAAGTTATTTCTAAAGCATATGCAATGATATTAGTATACGTGTGTCATCCAAAAAACTTCAAGTAATCTGTTTTTCTCTCTCTACATGATGAAATACAGAAAGTAAATAATGGAGTGAATGAGATATTTGTGTCAGTGAAAACTAGAAAGATTTTTTTTTCAAAAAATATGTATTTTTTTATGTAAAGTTAGAAAATAAAATATTTCTACTAATTCACAGAAGTTAGGTCTTCTCTATTTCAACCAAAAGTTGCAGAATTGATACACAAAGTGTGTGAATTTCTAAAATTTTTCATCTTCCTATGACTGTAGGACTTCTGTTATCAAAATGTATAATTTTTAACTATAGAATTTGAGCTATACCTCCAACTGCTGATTATTGTTAAAGGTAGGAACAGGACCTTCATCCAATGTCCTCTCTGCTGAGCTATGCAGAGGAGATGAACACTTTAAAATTTATTACATATATTATATGTTAGAAATATTTGTTACCATGTCCTAAGATGGATAGCTGCTGTCCTCAGTGCAACAAATAGTCCTCACGACATGAGCTTTATGTCTATGATGTTGCATATCAGACAAGTGTGCATTTTATAACATATAGTCCATGAGTAGAAAACATTTTTTTGCTGCTAGAGGTAGGGATGAGTCATCCATTGACAAAAACATCAGTTTTAACTGTGCCCTTTTGTCACTCTTGAATACAGTTATACTGCCAAGGTGGTGGGATTTCTTGTTTGCTCTGGGAGCAAGTCAAATTATCATTTTGCACAGCATGCAGATTAGTTCATTCCCTAGGTCCTGCTTATAGCAATACAATTAGTTCCCTTGATGAAGAAACCTTTGGTCAAAAAAGAAAAAGTTTGCTGGCAGCTGGGTCAGTTCTTTTCTCCCAAAATGTCACATCCCAATTTACCTATGAAATAGCTTTTATGTATAACAAAAATACCCAAACGTGGCAGGTTGTGAAACAACCATTCCATTATTCACCTCTTTGTCTCCTTTTGCAGCATCTTATGTGAAGGACAGAGAATGCAGCTGCTCACACCCTCTTTTCCCAGACCACTGTAAGGAATCTGCTAGGTTGTTTGTAAGAAAAGCAGTGAGCTTGCTGTGCATACTCGGGCATCCTGGGAATTTCATTAGTCAAAGCTGAAAAGTGCAAAAGCTGTCAGTGGTATTTACTAGTTTATCTTCCTTGCCTAAGAGTGATGTTTTAGGAGGAGGCAAAAGACTTTGTGATGAAACAAAAAAACAGCATGCCTAATGCACTATTTAATTAAGGGATTTTTTTTCTCCAAATTTTTTGTCAATTTGTGTACTTTTTCTCAAAGTTGCCATAATACCTCATGTGTAATACAAAATAAATTTATGCATAACCCACAACATAAAGGGCATATACGATGTTTTTATTTCCATAAAAGTGTTCTCACCCAATTTTCCCTCCTTTACACAAATTTCCCAAGTTATGTTTGTGAGCATATATGTTTAAATATGGTATCTAACTGCCTAATGGAAATTTCCATTTAGAAGACTACCACTTCAGGCTGTTCTTACAGCGCTTCTTATTGAGAGATTTGACTTACTCTTCAAATCTGAACTTTAAGTCTTCTTGATAGAGGTAATAAGCCTTTCATTCAACTATGCAGTTAGTCCTATCCTAATTCTTGCTCCAGTCATTTATTTCCCTCTTCTTACTCTACCATATTGTTATCTGCCCATTTATTATGCCGTCTTCCTTTCTGAATTGTGAGGCTTGACAATGTAACTATGAAGAGCATGTATTTTTTTCTCCCAACCATTACACAAAATGATTGCTTGTTCTGGCATTGCTGTCCTTCCATTTTTTTCCAGCTGCACTTACTAGAAATAAATCTCAGCTTCTGTCTCCTGGAAAAAAAAAAAAAATAAAATATTCATAAAGGACAGTGGAGTTTGCACCTGCTGAAAAGAGGTCTTATGGGAATGGATAATACTGTTTCTTCCTCTTTTTTCTCTAAAATCTTAAAGGGGAAAAATTATTTTTAACCTTCATGTTTACTTTTCACATTTACCACTATTTAAGGTATGTTTCAGGTTTTAGAATTTCTTCCACTAAGAGAGACTTTTGTTATGTTAGGTGTTCTTGACTTTTAAAAACTTTGCATTCAATCATCTTACAGCTTTGAAGAGATAAATTGTACTGCACAAACACTATCCTACTTTAGTTAAAAGTCAAAAATCTGGGGCATTTACTTCTCAAATGGAAAATGACTTTGAAAGGTAGCTTAGTCACAGAAGTCACTTTTCAGTTATGGCTGCATACCTTTTCATGTAGAAAATGAACTTAGAATTATCTTTATCAGGGCAGAACACCTTTCCCACTTCAACTAATTCCCTGGAAATATTTCTGTTAAAACAGAAGAAAAAAATAGGAAGATGCTGCTTTTCATCAGAGTAACCTTAACCTATAGTAGTATATGGTGTCAACTATGGACTGCTGATATAAAATGACATAGCCTAAGAGGAGAAAAAGGAATAAACAAAAAGAACATATGATTGAAGAAGTTTAGCCTTTTTACTTCATGACTTTTCTGAGCCTCTTAATTCTGAAATCTCTTGTCTCTGTAGGCCTGAACAGGACCTAACTGGACATCTTTTTCCATAACTTCTGTAAAATATTAATTTGGAAATTACCCCTATGACTTTTGTATTAAACAGACAGGATGACAAAACTGTTGTGTCAGGAATTGCTATACTTTGAGTTTTCATACGGTGCATGGAACAAGTATCTGATGCTAATGGAAACTTTTAGGCACTATAGTATTAGTTATATATATAGATATTAGATAACTGTATATTTATAGTAATTCAGTTGATGGTTTTCTCAGACATTTCATGCTTAGTCATTCGTCAGCTACTGCATGTGGTTTAAATTGAATAGTCTTTTTCCACAGTCTTTTTTAGTTTACAAACCTTTGCCTAACTGATGAAGCTGAGCTTGGTCAGCATTGCAGAGTGAAGGCTAAAGAAGTTCTTATACCAGGTGACAACTCCTTGAAAGGTAGCTAGAAAGATGACAGAGCCAAAACCTTCTTAGTAGTGGCAATCAGTATGACAAGAAGGCCAAAGGAGACATGGAACCTTGAGAGGTTCAGGTCAGAAATAAGGACACAAAAGAATCCCCAAACACTGTGCGAAAATGCAACATTGAAACAGGTTATCCCATCCCTGGAGGTTTTCAAAACTCGGGCAAAACTGCAGCTGAGTTACTGTAGTGTTGGTGACAATGCTACTTTGAGCAAGAGGTTGGACTAGATGTTGTCTAAGAGTCACTGTCAAGCAGTATTTCCATGATCTAAGTGCTCTGTGCAATTTTTGCAGTTCTTTTTACACTGATTTTTGTAGATACCTTGCTGTCCTTGTTCCTACAAACTACACTGTCTTTTGAAGTTGTGTCTATATGAAAATGACTGTCTCTCACAACATTCTGCCACATCTATCACAGTATCATACCTGATGAATTTATTCACTCTGATTAACACATATCTTCAGTAGATTAACTATTCTGGCAAATTCTTTAGCATTTTTACAGGACATTTTGGCTGCCTATTTGAAGGGATGGAGCTTCAGAAACATTATTAATGAAAAAACTTAGATTTTTGTATTAAACCTGTGACCTGTAAGTCAGCAGATGAGACCTTTGAATTTTCAAAGGTGTTGCAAAATGCATCATGGTTTGGGGGGGTTTTGTTTGTTTTTTTAAAAAAAAAAAAAAAAAAGTTTGTGCCAGGTAGTAAAGAGTGCCCTAAGCTAAGTAAAAACACAGAATGATGTGGTTTTGATGTGCACAAAAGACCAAATTCTTCAAAGCAAAATCCAAATACCTGTAGATATTCTCACCCTGGCTGAAAAGTTGTGCCTTAGAAATTATTAAATTCAAGTGGATTTTCCACAGCTCATTTTAGAGCTGACATCTGTGTAGACCTCTTCTTAGATGGTGCTGTTGTTCTTTTTATAGTTATATTGTCCTAATGTTGAAATATGTCAAGTGTCAATGCCTGGTGGTTTTTTTTTTCAGTTCTTACATTATAAATCTATAAATTCGACTAAGTCAAAAGCCTGAGAGAAAGGAGCAGGTTTTTAAAACCTTTAAATCCAAATAACATAAGCTCCTCTGCGTACCAGTTAGTGAGGACAAATTGTCTGATGTGTACTGAAATCTGGTATCTGTTCTAACAAAGTAAATTAGGCACTGTACAGTGTAGGATCTATTTCAAGGTATACTTTGACAAAATGCATTACCCATGATGAAAAACATAAGACTATTTATAGCAATATAGCTTGAGAGCCCAAAACATGACGGGAGGATATAAAACTCAGAAAAATAAGCATTGGCAAAGTATTAAAAACATAGCTTTTAAGAAATAGGATCAAGGAGGTTACAAGTACTGCAGAGTTAAAAAAAAAAAAAAAAAAAAAAAGAAAAAAACCTGAATACTCAAGGGGAAACAATATCTAGCATCTTTTAAAAACAAGAATGTAAAATAATAATTATTTCAAAATAAGGATAGAATGAAGGCAGAATGTAAGAATGAACTACTTTTGTAATAATCAATTAAATGTATCATTTTATCTTAAAGAGGTTTTTTTTTTCTAGAGATAAAAACATGTAGTACAAGGAAAAAATCTCAAGCATGATAATATTCTTTGGAATTAAGTCTCAGGGGTGCAAATCTTCTTTTCAATTTCCATTTCAGACTTCTTTAGCTAAGGCCTTGACTGAAACTTTATTACATTGCTTTTGTTAAATACAGTACAAGGACAGTTAAATACTTTTGCAGAAAATATATTTTGCATAGCCCTGGAGAATACAACAGTAGACAGTGTTCAGATAGTTTTTGCAGTATTTTGCTCCTAAACTGCAGGGTGAAAATATTTATTCTCTTATTCACTGAATACCTACTCTCTTTCCACCTCCTCTGTCTCTCCTTCCTCACATGTCCACATTACCAAAGTGGTATTGAATGTGTAGCTACCTCAGCAGAACAGAGAACAAGTATCTTTAAGTGACATTCACAGTTTTCTGATTCCGAGTGAATCCAAGGGCTGGTGATGTTATGGAAGCAATTCACAACTCCAGGTTGGCTAAATCACCTCTCTTAGCTGACACTAGCAAAATCTCTACTTAACTGAAAAGATAGGGCCTCATTCTTAGATGTAGATTTAACTATTTGGATTTAAAGAACAGATAAATGCTTGTCTTTGGCAGATGCTCTACTAGGATCACCTGGTCTAGGGGTCCTTCCTGATGAGCAGAAATAATGTAAAATGTGAATATGTTGCTATTTGAGGATCATCGGGATAATAAATAATTTGGGACATCCCCTTTCATCCCAGTATGGGAGTAAAATTCCAGACACAAAGACTTCAGAGAAAATAATTATTACTTAATGGCCCGCTGACGAGTTTAATACCGCCACAGTTACATCAGCACTGAAGTGACTAGAGGGGATCCTGCTAGTTGAAAACAGGATGATATCATTGTATGTGTTACTTGTTGGCCACTGTTGTGCAGCTTCTAAGTAGGCAGAATCTCTTCTGAGTGCACAACAGTTGTCATTGACTTGGATTCATGGTGACCTGTTCCAGCATTAAGCTGAACTGTAGAAGTTAAGAAAATATTTTTCATTTTAAAAACTGGCTTTAAAAGGGAACAAATCACAAAGGATATCACAGAATCACAGGCCAGGTAAGGCTGGAAGGGACCATAGTGGGTCCACTGCACAGAATTGCATCCAGAAGGTTCTTGAATACATCCAGTGAGGGAGACTCCACATCTTAACAGGTGTAGTCAAATTCATGTGTTCATAACTGAGTAAAAAAGAAAAAGAGAAAGTTTACAACTTATATGAACAAATATAGCTCTATACTAGCTTATACATCACTGGTAGATTTATGAACTAAGTGCCTCATGCAATTTTCATTAAAATCAAAAAAGATATCAAATTAGGTCCCTATATTGCACTTCATGATTTTTTCAATTAACATCATCATTATGCAAACCAGACAGAAATAAGCTTTACTTTTATGTTTTCATGTGACTCCAAGAGTTGTAGTTACATTTTCACTTCTTGCTGAAGAAGTAACTTCATCCTGGAGAGATTTCCACACAGTTATTTCAATAGATTGTTCATCAGAAAAGAACACCTGAAACAGTTTCAATATATAATGAAGTCCTGTCAGGGTCCTTTTTCAACTGTCCAGCTCTCAGTTTAGTCTCTGAACCAAATATAAAACTTTGTCATTAGCTTGAGCATTTCAAAACTCTTTGTTGCAAAATATCTTTGTTTTTAGCAGTAGACCTGACAAAACTGGTTAGACTGTTGTATTGCTCAGCAAGCATCTAAAGCCCTTTCCCCATGTATTTGAAAGGCCAATATATTTTCATGGCATGACACTCTGACCTGTGCAGTTGTGTAAAGGTGGGTTTGCACACTCCCCTTTTGTTTTCTATAAGGCACAGATATGCTGGGATTTACTGTGGATAAAGCAGAGCCCAAATTCCTATACTATAAGGACTGCCAAATACATTTTAGAATGGGGTTTATAAACGCCCAGAAACTCCTCTCATACTAAAATTTAGAGCAGAACTTTGAATGTAGAATAGGAGACTTCACATAACAAAGTAACTTAAGCTCCATCAGTGTAGATGGGGGATAAAATTCTTAAAATACCAAGAGCATAGAAAAAAACTTTTTACATAGAAAAAACTCAATTGCTTTGCATGCATTTAATGGACACTTATTTTAAATGGAGGTTGAGGAAAGGTCAAATGCAATTCATTTAGATAATGAATAAGGTTACGGTGAAAGTCCAAAGGCATTACCTTTATGAGTGATCCCTATGCTGATACCACTCCCTAGAATGTTGCATTACAGAAAGTCTTCAAGGCATTTTAAAGGCATCTCTGGCATCCATGGCGCCAGCATGCAGTCTCCAATGACAAATGCACATGATGAGTACTGACACAATGAGCACTGACTCAGAAAAATACAAACTCAAAATATCTTTCTGAAAAAAATAGACCAGAAATACACTATTATAATGTCAAGAGTTAGGTAAATTATATTTATGTGTGTGTGTAAATTCTGTGTATTTAGAAACAAACTTTTATTTCATATAAAATAAGTAAAAGTTGTGGTTATAGTGAACAGATACTGTTCCTGAACACGTAGTTCAAAGTACTCTGAAAACTCCTGGTTTAAATTACCTAGACTGACACCTCAAACTGATAGAAACCTTTACCTCTGACCTTAAAAAACTTCTCTATTGGTTTTCTTACTAAAAAAACCCAGTTAATTTGAGTTTTGTGGGACTGAATGAATTAATGTTTGTGAAACTCCCTGACACCCTAAAAGAAATGGATAATTCTACCTTACAGCAGTGTTTGAATAATGTGAGGCAAATAAGGCCATTGGGTATACAGTGAACAGTGAGAGGCAAATGCAATATACAACTGCTCACTGTTGGAGTACTGTCTCTCTTTATGCTTAATGAAGCATGTGTCCTGTGTAAATACAGTGTAATTGCATATTCAGCAAAAGACAGCTGAATTAAGGTTTCCCAGGCAGTCTTAATTCTGGCATGTCCTATCTTTTGAGTACTTGACTCTGCAACCTTAATAATGTTCTTTTGTGTGCAAGATTATTTGTGTTTTAAAGACATCTGTCATTACAGTATCTAGGCAACACCACATGAAGTACAAACAGTGAATCCTTCATTACAGAGAAACTTTCTTGCTTTCATCTCTCCCTCAAGAGGAAATAACCCACAGCAACTCCATCATTCATAAGACATACAGAAAGTTGTCTGGTTTTGAATGCTCCTTTAGATTTGAGGACAAGCTTATCTCTAGCAGCAGCATGCTCCACGGGGATGCTCTGCCTTTACTGCATCAGAGCTGAAGCTTATGTGACTTCCATTGTCACCATCAAATGCAAGAGCTGCAGGAGGAAAGCAGTGTAAGCAAGAAGGAGAAGCTGAGCAGACAGGCTATACAAGCAAACAGGCATTTTAAGGTATTGTGTTGAATTCAGTGTTGCACAAGTAGCCATTTAACAGCAAATTAAGATATAGCCTTCTCCACGGACACCCCCTTGTCGTGGGGGAGAAGCTTGCGTGCCCTTATGAGGTTATGAGCTGTGCTGGCGGTGGTTCATGCCTCCGGTAGGGTCTCCCATGCTAGTCAGGTCTCAACTGAAGGGTCAGACAA
>JAWWEE010000105.1:92384563-92398934 GCA_035221455.1 Xenops minutus | reverse complement strand
CTTTTTCTTTTTCTTTTTCTTTTTCTTTTTCTTTTTCTTTTTCTTTTTCTTTTTCTTTTTCTTTTTCTTTTTCTTTCCTCTTTCTCTTTCTCTTTCTCTTTTTCTCTTTCTCTTTTTTTTTTTGTTTGTTTTGTTTTGTTTTGTTTTTCTCAGCAGTTGGACAAAAAGCACCATCAGAGAGGAAAAAGCCACTGCTGCTAGATCCTTTGGAGTGCAGCCCTACTAACAGCTGAATGCATGAGTGGAGTCTCCTAAAGCTGTGTCTGGCAAAAGCAGCCATTCAGGGAGTCAGATGCAATGGAGCCCTTTAAATGATCTGCAAGCAGACTGGTAGTGCATTGACCCCGACCTCAGTGAAAAAACTTGAGCACTTTGTTTAGCTATGAGGTAGCCTGGAATGAAATGCCAAAACGTTATGTACCTCAAGTATGCAAATCCTTTGGAACAGTATCAAAGAGATAAATATGTCAGCCAAGATCTTTTCTAGATTATACATTTTGCTGCAGGAAGAACAAGTGCATTCATTAATGAGAAGACATTACAGGACTCTGAGAAAAACAATGTCAACAAAACTCAACTGGCTTTTGCTTAAAGCCTTGAGAGTGATAAGTGGCAGCCAAACTCTCACCCCAGCCTGAACTACTGAATGCTGTCTGCATGAAAAAAGGCTGCTTGACCTACTTTTGTCTTCTGGATGAAAAATAGAGGTTTCTGTCTGCTGACTACTGTTGCATTTCCAAAATAGCAGTAATCAAGTGACTTTTTTTTCCTTCTAAAAATAGCTGTGCCAAATCTGTCCTGGAAGATGGAGGCTGAATTACAACATATCCTGAGGAAATTATGAGTTTTCCACTGACCGCTGATTAGGAAAAAACACAAGTTACTTAGCCACCATGTGGCACAAGGTGAGCATGAAAAATAAGAATAAATATATTCACTAGAACATCCATATCTATGGGTATTAGAACATATTTCTAAAGTTTTATAGAAACAACATGTTGAGCATTTTATGACATTTTCCCTTTTTAGTTAGAGTGCAGTATGGTGAGTGGCAATGAATGCTGGGAGACTCCTGTGTATATGGCAGGTAGCTTCAAAAAGGAGTTCAGTTGTAAAATACTTCATTTATGACTTAGTCACTGTAGCTATTAATAAATTTCTTAATTGCCCTTCATAGTCCCTATTTTTTTCTTTTTTTTCTCTTCATGATAAATGCTTTTTTTCTTCAAAAAGGAAAAGGTCCTGGTACAAAGTGATGGCATAACACGACAGTTTATATTCTTAAGAGAACAATATCATTCAGATATCTCTTTCTGCATGATCCATTCAAGCATCAATAAAACAGTATGAAAGTTTCAAGACTATTTAAGAATCTCTGATATATCATGATGCTCATTGATACTTTGGTTTTACTCAAAGCTCCAGGTTTCACTGGGAAGCTCAATGGGGTGGGATAAGCTGACATACTGATAAACTGCAGATGAAATTCTATAAGCATTGAAAGAAAAACTGCAAAGTCAGATTTAATCTCAACTTCCAGTCCAAAACAGAAAAAGTTCACCTGGAAATCATATTGTCATTTACATTGTTTAATATACGGTATTGTTGAATAATTTCGGCAATACTATTCCTTGGAGAATCCAACAATGGGTCAGTAAAGTTTTACAGAAAAAGACAGTTTGTTTCTCCAAATACGTTACTGTCTTCAGAACATGATGAGTCATAGTGTGAAACAAAATCAAAGTATAAAAGAGAAGAAAAACTGGGGTAGGGGAGAGGGGGGGAGAAAGAAGAAGACCACAAAATAATAACAGCATTATTTTATTAGGGCATATTAGCTTATCACATGCAAAGCTTTGGACAAAAAAATAATTTCCACTAGGTAAAAAGAAAGGAAATAAATCCAAAGCCAGCAACAGAAGTAAAACTGTAGAATACTATAGTTATGGCAGAGTTTTGACCTACTTTTTATGACTCTGCATCCTTGTATCTGAGGTCTCCCGACATTGCAGGTGAGATTCAGACAATATTGGATTCACCGTTTACTGAGGCTAAGCACCAAAACTTTAAGGTGGATAAGGAAAACAAAGTCAATAAAGCAAAAATTTTCTCCACTGGGCAGTGTATAGTATAATTTATTATCTTTATTAACGTGACAAAATGAGCACATGATCTGGAAGTCATTAGAGGAAAAATGCACTGGTATATAACTGTAGATCTCTATCCAGTGACAGACATTCAAGAAATGATTTGTTGAAATTGATCGGCATTAAAAGATAAAAACAATGATATAATTAATTCAGTGCAGTCCCTGGATTGTAGTCTTTTCCTTTACTTCATTTTTTACCAGGCAATTCCTAAATATCACAAGTAAAGCAGGGGAGGCAGAAGACCGGATTGTCTTAACGGGATCTTCTCCTGGAAATAAGGTGAAAAAGGAACGTGCCCAGTGGAAGCAAGGTCAGGTGACACATGAAGAATACAGAGATACTGCTTGCCATTGGGTGGAGAAAATTCACACAACCAAAGCTCAGCTGGACAATAAATGTGGGGCTTTTTTTTTCAAATACATTAATGGCAATAGGACGTGACTAATGTGTCTGTCCTTGAACAGGCAGAGATCACCAGTATCGAGGCCATGCTGCTGAAAACGCAGCTGCACTGGGCAGGGCACGTCTCCAGGATGGGGGATCACTGCCTCCCTAAGACTGTGCTCTATGGGGAACTCACCACTGGCTGCCACAAGCAAGGAGTCCTGAAGAGGAGAAAGGACTCCCTGAAACAACACCTCAGCCTTGGCCATATTGACCACCATCAGTGGTCCATTTTGGCCTCCAATTGGAAGAAATGGAGAGACACTATCCATAATGCTGCTGCTTCCTTTGAGAACACACACAGAATCAGTCTTGAGGAAAAAAGGCAATGCAGGAAGAACCGTGCCTTGCCAGTAGTGCTGATGGAGACTTTCCACTGTGCCTTTTGCATTGGCCTTTTCAGCCACCAGAGTGCTTGTAGCAAGTGTGGGTAGAGCCCTTGCAAATCTTCATTTGCGAAGCCTAGCCATGATGATGGTGACGATGATGATGATGAAGATATAGCATATTTTCATTCATCCATGGTAGAAGATGGGTCGCTGAACAGCAATAAGAAGCTGTAGCTTCTGCAGAGTGTTCAGATTTTGTTTCTGTGGTAGTTAATGCCATGACTTGCTTCAGCAAAAATTTGACTGATACACACCAGGTGAGGAAGGATTTTTGAAGAAAATAAATACACATATTCCTACATCTTGTGAAGAAGCCCTTTAGACCACAGTACACCACAAAATGTTAAACAAAAATACACTGTGAGAAGGACACCAGCCCAGGCAGATCTGCTGCGCCTGCCTCTGAGGAAGGAAGTCGCAGTAGGGTTTTGCAGCCATCTGCCCACAGCTGGGCTGTGTGACTACAAAGTGCCACTCTGCCTGATACTCCCTGAATGGAGAGAAAGTTAAAGTCCTTTTGCCTCCAGTAGATCTGTGGCTGAGATACATCCATATACATACCAGACACACTATGGTCAGATAGGAAAACATCACGCTTGCCCAGATGATCCTACAGGCTGATTATAACCTGCAACAGAGGAAGATCCCCAAGAGAGCTCACCTTTCTTTTTCAGTAAGGATGACTTTAGATAAAAAACAATACAGATGCTCAGCCTACTGTGTTCATTTTTATTTGACTTTCTCCAGAAAAGGCACTGTGCCATAGAGATCCCCTTGCTACTTACTGTTCCAACTCTATCAGCATCTGGAGTATGAAGTCCTCTGTCTCTCTTTTTGAAATAGTGTTTTGTCCCTGAATGAAATTATTACCTGCCTCCAACACTATATGTATTTTATCAGTCTCCAGTATAACTCTTTCAGGATGTATGTAATTTGGGGGTTGAGGAAGGTATTTTAGATAGGCAAACTGGTATCCTTTTATAATTTGTTTGTTGGGTTTTTTTCCTCTCTTCAATTTCTATTAAAAATAAGTCTAAATTTGTGTTTCCATGGGATGTAAAAGACCCTATGCCTAATGACCAAGGTTATTTGGAAGGATTATCTGCAAAGCAATAACATTTTTTTTTTACCCTGCTGTTTACTACTTCATAATGAATGATTCAAAATAACCCAAAACATCAACAAAATTGTCCTTTTTTTAAAAACATTTTTGATATCAGAATTGCAGCATAAGAATCCATATTATTTCACCTTTGTACTCCTTAATCCCATCTCTTTGCGGGATGACAGCTGCAGCATGACATCTCAGGTGAATTGTATCTGCCTGAAACTCTTTCTCAAAGGGAGACTGATGTTTCTAGTGAAAAACACAGAGAGATGAGGTTTTTTCCCTTTTTAAAGGTTGAAGGAGCAATGGGAAAGTCAGGAATTTTAATATAGGAAGTATTACAATATAGGATCAGTTTATTTTGCTGTGCTACAGTTTTGTTTTTAGCTCCAAGCAATAAATGCTTAAACAGAAATGCGAGAAATAGTAGGCACATTTTATCTGCCTAGATTTCTTCAGAAAGAAAAAAAAAACAAAAAACAAAAGAACAACAAAAAAAACCCAAACCCAAACCAAAACAAAAAAGTCCTGCCATTGCTGAAATACTTCATTCTCCTGTTGATAATTTATTAAATTTTTCTACTGGTAATGCAAAAAATTCAAATTAGAGCCCAATAAAACCATCTGGAGTCAAGAGAAATGCTCCTGGAGGCTTTAGTGGGAAGAAATTATTCCAAATATTCATTGCCAGTGCAGACTGAAGCTGAAGCTGACATGAGGATGATGATGAAAGCAAGGAGAGGGGTACATGATAACATAATCTCCCACACCTATATAATGGGAAGTTCCCCATGATAGGTTGCACTACTGGGTGAGTAGAACAATGCTCTCCCATTTCTCCCTCTGTCCTCTATGTAAAACTGTGCTGGGTCTGCATCAGCCAGACAGATAAGCTACTCCTGGAACAATTCCACAGATGCCTTGACATACATTTCCAAGAAGCCATTAACTTTGTATGTCTCGACTGAGATTCTTAGGTGGCACTACAAAATGCAGACAGAAGAAAAAATGCCATGTGTCATTGTGAAAATAATGGCACAAAGATATCAGTCCACCCCAACAGGATTTCCCAATAATAATAAGGTTGACTACTGCATAGATGTCGTCTGAGAAAAATGGCATGAGAAGCCTATACAGGATGGTTGGGAAATAATTGCTTACCATTTCTTGTAATACAATGCAGTACACTGCAATACATGTAAGAATTATTCATCTAAGTGAAAGACAGCCATTCTTGGCTCTCCTCTTGGTCAGTGAAAGCTCCTAGGACTGTCCATTTCACCTGTCACTTCACTTACATTAGGATAACCTGTATAGCTTATGGGGAGTGTAACTTTCCTTCTGACAATGATATAAAAGAGAATTTATGGTGATTGCCCTAGACAATTTTTAGAACTCTAAAAGAATTCCGTCCTTCGTTTCCTTATGAATAGTGCATGAAATCTGAAGTTATCAGGGTCCTAATAAGAGTCAGAGTGATTTACCCTGTGTCTACCATATTATGACTAACCCATATGTAACTTGCAAATAATGAAAAAAGAATTAACCTTTGTTGAATGTTCATGGTGCTACTCTGGCTGAATAAAAATGTTCTGATCTAAGATAAAATTTCATTCTTGTGCAAACTAAAATGTCAATATAATTTGCAACATTAAATGCAAAATATTGATTCCTATTTTGCTGGCACAAAAGCTTAAATTAATTTTAAAAAACCCTGAACAAACCAACCAAACTACACAGGGATACCCTGGTTTTCTTGGATTTCCTATTTCTGTCATTAACAGTACTCAAAATTATCTATTAAGATTCTACTAGTGAGTTAGGTTCTGCATAAATTTGAGAAACCAGACTTCCTCAACTGCAAACGCATAACTCCAAGGGAGAATAAATAAAGTGACTTTTTTCCTGATGGCCTCATCACAAGAGTATTTTTTTTCCTCAAATTCAACCAGACAGATATGAAGGACTGCATATAATAAATATTGGAAGGTCAGTACCCCGGTCTTTTTAAGTAATATTTTTGAAAGTCCTGAGCACTTTCAAATTTTATATTCCTTATTTAACTTTGAAGTACTTTTTCTGTCTCATCACATTAAGGCAAATCCTGGGATGTGGCAGGTCTCTCACTTTTTTTTTCCCTACCTCACTGGAAACTGAGCTTGAGGGAGAAAACATTACTGAAACGTTAGCTTGTCAAGTTTTCTTGTTGGTTTTCTGTTTGTTTCTTTTGGTTTTGTTTTTTTGTTGTTGTTTTTTTTTTTTTTGTCACAGAACTGCAGGATTACACTTGAGCTCAGTTATAGGATTTACTAGCCTGTTGGTGAAGTTCCTGGGGCTTTCATGGTATATAAGTCAAAATCAAAATGAGAAAAGAGAAAACAAGAACTTCCAGGTAATGCAGGAGAGTTCTGGAGAAACCTGCACAATGTGCAAACACTCAGATCAAGGAACAAACATGAGACTTAGTATGGTAAGCAGTTCTCACTTCTTTTCTGATTGTTTCTTGAAACAGAAAGGACCAGAATGAGAATAATAAAAAAACAGCCATATACTTGGGGCTGCTGCAAACAGACCGACAGTAACCAAAAATTATCAAAATTATAGGTATCCTATTCCATTACCACTGGTACTTGTACATTACAATACTAACTAATATTTTTACAATAATTTGATAAGCAATTATACCATGCATCTCAAAAAATCCTAAATAGTAGAAATTAGTTCCCAAATTCGATTTTATTCACTTGATGTCAACAATTTTTTTCACTGTTTAATGAGTGGATGAAGGAACACATTTTATTTGACTCAAACAGTATAAACAAGAAGTTTATCATGACATTGTTTTGTTTATAAAAGTGCCTCACTCTACTGTAGAAAAAAAGAATTGTTAGTAATGGTTAAAACACTACAATATGCATAGTATGATGACAACAACAGCAACAGGATTACATAATAGCACTGCTTCATTTGGTTTGCGGTTTTACTTTTAAATGTAGAAGATATCAACAGAAGGAATTAGTCAGCTTTTAAAAAATTTTGATTAATAGTTAAAATCATCAAACGTTGAGCTGTATCTTCAACACAAGTATTTAATGTAGTTTTATTCATCACAGTTTCTGTGTGAATAGTCATTGAGGTCTATTACATTTTCATTACTGGATGAATTCGTGAGACTTTCTTTGTATGCAAATGTGATATAGACAACTTTCAAATTCATATTCCTAAAACTAAGCATGATACAGAACATGTCAGTCTAGTCAAAGAACAAAAGGCAACCAGAAAAGCACGCTAAGCTTTAACAAAACAAAGCACAGTAAAAGGAATGAAAAGAATTTCAGCTGTATTAGTCATACAATTGCACTTCAATATCAACTAGCTATTTTGCTAGGTCAGACCTAACAGTTATAGTGCTATAGTATCACACAGACATCACTGAGACTAGGTAGCCAAATACTTCTTTCTGCCAACAGAAACACCAAAATGCATATTTTGGTTGTTTGTTTTTTTTTTTTGTTTGTTTTTGTTTTGTTTTGTTTGTTTTTTTTTTCCAATTTGCTGGTTTATATCATCTTCCAAGCTTGCAAACTGTGATAATGGATAAGGTGGGATCATCTTGTTGGCTTTGATTTTTTTTTTCCCCTTTAAACTCGCCTTCTTTAACTGTAATACTTCAGGAAGGAGTTTTTTAATGCTTGGCACTTTGTCAGAAAGGTAAACATCATTTTACTGAGAAATGCCAAAACCCTAAAGGCTCTAGCTGCATATGCAGCCAAGACATCTCTTTTCAAGAGCTCTTAAGTATGAAGATGATCAACAAGTATGAGAAAATTCAATTGGAAAAGTACTGATGTTACAGAAATACTTTTCCCATGTTGTAACATGAATGTGAAGATTTTTTGACTAAGTTTTGAGTTGCACATGAGTATGCTGTGAGACAGCTGCCCTCTGGGCATAATACAGCTGAAGGTGCAGAGGAGTTAACTTCCCAGAAGAGTCATGATTTACTGCTGACCACACCTACAGCATTTATAAAATGTCAGTACAGCACATCTTGGTGTGGGAGAGAAAAATACTGCCAAGTAATAGTTCTTTTAGGATCTTTTTTAGGGTTAATGTCTGCTGCATGTTTTCACTGAGTTTGAGTGCTCTTTTTCTTTCAAATCAGAATTTTCATGGTATTGGCATTTGCAAACCCGCTTCTGTATTACAATGTTTTCAAAAGAATTTTGTGGAACGGTTCCAGGCCCTTCTTTCTTTACATATTTATATATACAAAAGAAGTTATGTTGTTTACAGATAAAATAGAATTGGAACTGCTTGCATCTAGATGCCTTTTATTAACTACAGTGAAAACTTGGGTGGGTATCTGGGCTTTGATGGACTCTTTCTTTGGCATTAGTGCTGGTATAGCTTTCAAGAGGGACTGTGCTCTTGGTATGACATCTCACTAATGTCAAAAAGAGACATCACATAAAGAAGACACATTGTTTCTTCTAAGTCTGCAGATGAAAGATTATGGTAGAACTACCTATGGCATGATTTACGTTGTGGGAAGAATAACAGGCAGCCAAGAGTTCAGGTGGGAGAACAGTGTCACTTCAGATATAATCTTTGAAACTATTTCCAGAGGGTAGTACTTTCTACTGCTAACAGCCTGATAGATGAAATGGTGAAAAGAAACAATACTTTCTGGTGTATTTCTCATAAAATGAACACCTGGTCTTCAATGGACACCTCCAAAGTACTGTCTGTGAGTGCCTGCCAGTGCTGGACTTTTTAAAACAAAAAACTTAGAATGAAAGCTGATAGTTGAGGAGCATTTTTTCATTTTCTGAGCAAGTTTATTTCTCTACCAGAAATAAGCGCTGTGTTTCACAGGTATTCAGTGAGGATCTGTACGAACATGTTCCCGGCAAGTAGAGTCACACCCTGCTGCATGAGGTGTACAGCATGAATCACAGATGGAAACAGTTTGAAAGTTTGGCCTAGATTTTTTTTTTTTTCCAGGGTGCAGAGGTCCCACAGTAGCTGAAAAAATTATGTGCAAACTTTACTTGGGAACAACTTAAGGAAGAGATTTTCTTTTTTTCTGCAATGTTCAGCTTATTAAGAAACATTGCCTTTGGGATGTTACTCTTGAAATTAGTAAATCCCAAGACAAACTTTGCAACATCATAAAGTGTCTATTAAGCACTCTGTCAACAGAAGAATATCAGTACATGACTGACTATCTATAGCAGAGGCTGGAAAAATGGGCTCAAAGATAAAATATTAAACATTAAAAAATGGTAAAGACAAAATTAATTATGAATCACACAGAATACTATTTTAGCCACTCTAGACTAAGCCTGTAAGCACTATACTCAAGTTCTGCTGGATGCTTCTGATGAATATTAAGCTTGTGTTTTTGTTCAAATTTAGATATTAAAAATATTTTTAGGTTTGATTCACTGTCTGACTCATATATTTATTTTTATATACTGAGTATATCTACTTGTTGAACAGCTGTTCATAAATGGCTCTCAGTTCAATCCCTGTCTGTCCTCATCCTCTTGCTTTCAGGAGGATGAAATCAAATATTGCTGATAAACCTAGCCGGGAGTGCTCTGCAAAGGGAAATAAATATACCAATGAATGCCTTTTTAGATGACAACATTAAAACAGAGAGCTGACATGATTTGCCAAAGGGAGGCAAAAAGCAGAAAGGGGAATGGTTCCTGTTCTCCTGGTTCATGTGAGTTTGTCTGATTCCCAGTCATGTGTACAGCTTGGAACAGTACCACATATGATGACTCCTTTAACTCATGTCTTGAGGACAAATTATGAAATTCAACAAGGACAGACAAAAGCAAATAACCTCTGACCATGATCCAGGCTGGGGTCTGGCTGCCTGAGAAGCAGCTCTTCTGAGGAGATCCAGAGGGTCCTGGTGCACACCAAGATGAGCCTGTGCCAGCAGTGAGCCCTGGTAGCTGGAATGACCAACAGCATTGGGGGCTGTGTTAACAGAGCATGGCCAGAGGATCAAGGACAGGTTTATTCCCCTCTGTTTAGCGCTCACTAGACCACATCTACAACATGCATCCAGTATTGTGCCCCCCCACCCCCCAAAAAAAAAGTCAATCATTGATCAACTGGAGTGATTTTTGGAAAATGCACCAAGATTATCAGTGCTGGAGCACTTGCCTTTGAGGAGAGGCTGAGGGAGATGGGTTTCAGATCCAGGGGAGACCTACAGGGAAGTTATTTTGGAGACGGAGTCAGAATTTTCACAGTGGGGTATCATAGGAGGGTAAGAGCAAGTTGAAAGCTGAAATGAGAGGTTTGAAGGGGATATAAGGAGAAATTTTGTCACCATAAGCACAGCCCAGCAATAGAGCATATTGTCCAGAAAGAGGTTGTGCAGTCTCACACGTCTGAGTTTTTAGAGGAAAAGTCCTGAGTAACCTGTTCTGACCGCAGCTGATCCTGGTTTGAGCAGGAGGCCTGACAAGGGACAACCTAAGGTTCCTTCAGACCTGAGTTATCCTGTGATCCTATGACACTGGCTTTACTACTACATCTCATGTTAACATTTTGTACTGGCAATAACTCTAGAAGTCACTCATATTATGCAGCATCCAAGGTTTGTACAGTATTCATTAATGTTTTTTCATACTTTCAGGCCTTCCTCATATTACTTGGTACACCTGTTGGGTCTCTGCTATTGAAAAACAACACTCTGTTGAAACCACAGTAAAAACACAAGCTTACTGACTGTGTTGGCAGAGTTCAGTAACATCATTACAAAATACACCAGGGTTTGCATCACATAATTGTGGGTGCAGTATTGGTAATACACTTTCCTATAAATGCTCAGCTATGTTGGCATTGTTTTTGAGGATACACCATTTCTAATAATTTTGTTGTTGTAATTTTTTTTTAATTGAAGCAACATGTATAACACATATGGCAAAAACCTTATGGGTAGTTCAAACTGATGCTTCAAGGGTAACATGGAATTTTTTTTTGTCAGAAACAAGTTTCATTCTCACGCAGTCCAAAGCTGCTTCTAACTCTGAGTTTCAGAGAAAAATCCCTTCAGAATTTTGTACGTGGCAGAAAAGGGCTTGAATTTGTGCATTTCTGTTAGTATTAATCTCATATTGCTCAGGCTTCTAGTCCCAAAAACCCATTGTTGCAGTCCTCTTCAGAGATACAGCCCGTGATGCCATGAATAAGCAAAGGGGAACTCTCCTGGTTCAAATCTGCTAGATGAGGATTCTGACACAGCCCATACACAAACATTCTTTTGTGACTCAATGAAAACCTTTGCTACAAGCCATGACGAAAAGAGTGGCTTACTACTATGTCTAGAGTTAGAATGTATCTTCTCATACACCTGCTCAGTGTAACTGCATGACTTTCAACCAAATCAGACCGCAGTGCAACCCTACGTAATTCTGGTAATGACTGACCAGAAGCTGTTGGTTCTGAATACGTTTATATGTAAGTGGAGACGCGAGAGCTTAAATAAGAAACTCAACATCTTCATGCGATTACTTCTCATTGTCTTTTTTCTTTTTGTGTGTTTCATAAAGGTATTAACATTGGTATAAAGTGGGATTAATTCACAATAGTAGTGACGGAAATGTAAGGCTGCTTCTAAGCTAGGGCTTCTGTCTTTTCACTAGTGGCCCTATGTATTTCCTGTATGAGGCCATTGCACACTTTACTGCTTAAATCTTTATCTCTTCTGATCTTACTCCAATGCTTACATGTATCTGCTTCTATTGTTGTACAATCACCTAAATCAAGAAAATCAGTGATGAATATATAATTTTGACTAGGTACAGCTTTAAAATTAACCTGATCCCAAAATGCTCTTATTAGTCATAGGGGTTTGTAAACTTTGTGAATCTAAAAAAATGAAAAGACTAAGTCTCAAAATTATTATTATTTCAAGTGGCTGATCTCAAAATCAACCTGATATTTCCATGCAAATTAGTTTTTTTTTCTGTCCCCTTCCTAAAAATTCCAATGTCAATGCAAAGCCTGAAGATAGATTTGTACATTAGTATGTTTGCTGCTTTTCCACTTGCAAGAAGACAGCAGCTTGAAATATGTCTAATTTTCACTCCTTTCCTTATGTGTAAGCTAGCATAATGACACGTTCATCTAAATGTGAATGATTAAGGGGATTCTCTGAATCTCAAAGCAAGGACATAGCCCATTCTCTGTAATAAGTAAAGGCAAATATACCACCCCTCCCACTTTATGCTGGGACAGATCCTATGCAAGTGTTGACTAATTAATAACAGGTAGATTTTTTTAGGTATCTATAATCCAAACCACTGAAATACAATAGTATTAAATGGCCAAATCTATTCCTAAGCAGTGTGGTCATGTCTTTATACATGCTTTTTAAAATACCCAACACAGCTTGCCATGTATCAGAACACATATGGAGGTGAGTAGGGTAATTTTAAACCATGAGAGAAAAGCACTGTATAGTAGGGAACAGGATACACATTTCTACATACCAAACCCTTGCAAGAACTGCAGGAAAGTTTCATTTTCACTGAACTTGTGGAAATTTCCATTCCAGCTAAAGATCAGGAGTGCTGATATCTTACAGCTTTTGATTTTTGTTCACTGAAGTAGTCATGAAAGGGTTGGCAGAAGTGTGCAAAGGGACATTCAGAAGTAATTGAAAACCACTGTAACCATTATTTTGATCAGCATACACAAAGCCTTATGGTCTTACATTTTTGAATTACTTGAACCAGATTTTGACCTTGGATCCACTGGGATACAAATTATTTGTGCCAGTTCATGATTTTTTCTTTTTTTCGAGAGTTGAGTGTCAAGGTGGCTTTTTTGAATTAAGTATTAATAATAGTCATACGCATATTACAGTGGTGGTCCTCATCAAAGCCATGAGGTTTGCATCAAAGGAAACTCTCTTTCCTAGTGTCATATATGTCGCACAACCTTCACCAGAGACACTGATAAAATGGGAAATTGCCTTGGGAAATGGGTCTGGAGAGAGAAAAAAAATGGTTAATGATGAAACGGGTAAAAAGGAAAAAAAAAGTATTTTCCCAAATTCCTCCTTTGCTGTTAGATACCTGTTTTGGCTTTGTTCAAAGCAGCAGTCTAGCAGTAGTTCCTTAGATTTAAAAGAGTGATATTTTTATCCAAGAGCAATATAAACACCTCACAGTGAACCATACTTCCATGGAAACCTACAGGCCCTTGCAATATCATCAGCATTTCATTCTGTGTGAACAGTCAGCTATGCTGTAGATGACATGTAAAACTTCTAAATGCAAAGCAACTGAAGCCTGCACAAATATACCTGCACTGATCATGTGAATAGTCCTGTTAGCATCAGCTGAGCTTCCTGGGTACTAGAGGTGTCAGAGAATGACGCCTGGAGCAGCGAAGTACAGTAATTGTGTTTGCAATGGAGATGACAACAGTAATGTTATGCCCACCGAAGTTCACATCCTCTTGAAAAAAGAGATACTTTAGCAAGAAACGGTTCAGAGAAATGGCAAGGGACATATTGAGAAGTTATAAAAAAAGAGTAAATTAAATAAGAACCTGCAAATACTTGGAATTTATGAAAAACATATTTATCAGTGGGTGTTGGATCTCCCAAGAGACTAGGTCTCCTAAGCTCTTGCTTTCTATTCCTCTGCTGATACGCTGACAGCATGGAAGGCAAAGAGAAGGTGTACCTCAGCCAAGCAGCTGTGTCCTTACACAGTTACCATGTGGAAATGTCTCTCTGGCCTCCTCTAGACAATGAATGCTCCAGTTTCAATCTGCACGAGCCACTTGGGAGATGAAGGCCAGGTGCATCAGCCTCACTGCTTTTTCCAGATGAACTGCAAAAGTAAAATGGAGAAGCATATTCAACCTTTCCTAATAAAATGGGGGGAAAAGGGTGGAAAAAAATTTAGACATTTTATCAGAAGAATCCAGTCAAAAGTATACATGAAAGAATATTATGGAGAAGAAAAATTACACTGCTTTGCATGTTTAAAATCAGCCATGCGGATTTATTGTTAAAATAACCTGTAAGGAGCAGTTCTACACCGCTGTAACATTGATGCCTATAATCCTGGAAGATAGGCACTCAGAGAAACATTAATGGCAAAAGATAGAGAATACCTTTATTGGGAGTTTGGAGGCTTTGGGCCTCCACTGGGCCTCCAAAACGCGCGTTGTTTCAACAAGGATCTCTGCGTCCAAAAATCCCCAAAGAACCCCGCCCTCAGTGAGGTTACAGT
>JAWWEE010000105.1:92298832-92384463 GCA_035221455.1 Xenops minutus | reverse complement strand
AGTAACTTCTAACACCACTTAATATGTGAGCAAGAAAACCTATACTTCTAAAGCTCTAAAAATCTACAAAATACACAGCCAACCTTTAGGCATCAAGGTGACAAGATGACCTAGTAATTTCTCTCCATTTGCATATTCTTTGACACTAATTTGTGCTAGTTCCAACCAATTTTGGACATCAGCGAAATCTATTGCTCAATTTGAGTCTGAAAGTAAGAACAGAACTGCAACCTGATCTTCTGACAACCCATTTGTTAATACAAAGTTTGGTGTGCGGCTTTCCAAATGCTCACCTTCTGGACAGAAGTAATTGTATTTCTAAAAGCTGCAATGGATGCGAAGAAGGGGTAGCTTGTATCACTATGTGAAAACCAAACATATGTTACCAAAAAAACCCTGCTGCTGCTGAATGTCTAGGAAACTCACCTGCATGTGTGCTTCCATACCCTGTACGAACCGGATCCGTATGGGCCTTCAGGAATCAGATAAAAAATTGTCAAAGGGATTGAAAGTGATAACTTTGGCTGTACCTATGTTCCACTTTCTTCAGGTGACTTCTTATCCTCATGGATACTTATATGTGACAGGTGTAATCTGCCCTAATAAAGCTCAGTCTGCTGCAATGGCTGTTTGTAGAGGCATTATAGGGGTGTATGGGTCAGACAGCCTCAGGCAAATGGCCAAGAGCAGCCAGAGCTAGCAGATCATTTCTCAGTTCTCATTTTTAGCAGAAGTTTGTTCTTTCAGCAGCAGCTGATGGCCAGTGGCAAAAAACTCTGTCATGCAGATTCTTCCTGATTGTTTTTCTTTCTCCTAAATAGAGATAATTTCACATTAATCCTATGTATACTAAGAAAACATCAGTATTTCCATTAAATTGTCTTAAAGGAATATAATAATTTTGTATAAATAGCACAAATGAAAGGCAAGTTCTCATTAAAGTATTAGAGCCCGCCCAAGGTTTTGTGGCAGCCTGCATTATAACACATGGCAAGTTGAAACATTTTTTTCCTCGTGTTTGGTTTGTTCTGTATTTGCATTCCTACCTCAAATACACCAATTGCCTAGGGCTTTCCTCCAGTGATGAGGACTCTTCAGCCATTTTAAGGATTTCTGTGGTCTCTGGAAACTTCCTACTTGAGGCCAGAAGTGAAACAGCAGATATGAATTCCACACTCAGACCTGGGGGTTGAGAGGTGGCTAACCTGTGGTGCAATTTCCTACTGTGTGAGTAAGAGAGGTTGAGCAGACTATGCAAACCCAACCTGTGGCTGCTGCCTGAAAAGGCCTCTTTTGTAGTCTAAAAGCATATATAGGTTTAGTGCCACTGCAGTCTTTCCCAGAAAAGGACACATCATCTGTCAAAGAGATTGTATATTAGAAAGTAGGTGAATTTGGCTTTATTTACACATTGGCAAAAATAAGAGTTTCATTTTCCACCTGAGCCTGATCTCAGAGGGATGTTTGTTCATGAAAGAACTTTCAAGATCAGATTGAGCTGACGGCAATTATACCCACAGCTATTGTCACCTGCTTGTATATTAAAATGATTTTCCTGACATTCTTCCTCTTCTTTATTTCTGTTCAGCACAGTCAAGTAGAAATAAAATTTTTTTAAAAGGTTTTAAAAAGAGGTAAACATTGGAAAAACATTTTTTTAAATTTGTTTAAAGAATTTTCTTCTGCCGAAAGATTAAAGTTCCAAATGAGAAGTGAGAGGGAGGTGACAAAAGTCAGATTTCAGCTGCTGAGACCCAAATATATTTACACTCTCTGAGTAAAACACTGAAATATTATCATTTGGTTTTTTGAAAAAACAGTCTTCAAAATTCAACTGAAGTTTATCAAGTAGGTCTCCAGTAAATGTCAGGATTTTATTTTAATTTATTTTCTTGAATAAGAGTAATATCTTTATGTATAAAGCATTTTGTATGGTTTTCATATAAGTAAAGACTTAGACTACTAAAGTTCTGTAACTTCTTTTTTCTTCTCCGTTTTTAAGCTGAGATGTATATAAAGCATCTAAGTTAAGACAGTAAGGCATACATGATCAGGAAAATGTAGCTTTCAGAACTAGTCAGTTGAAGTAACTTCTGACTAATATTCAACTTGATAGGCATAACCTACCTGAAATATTGCTAAAATATGCCAACTGGTTTCCTTGCCAAGTATGAGCATGCCAGAAAGGATTTTCAAAGTCAAAAATAACTCTGGATATTCACTAATGATAACATTTTGAAGATGATTATATCCCAGAGATGCTGCAAAATCAACACGAAGAAAAGATTATAGTTTTCCAACCGTCTGTTTTGGGTAACTCCTGTCACACAAGGCACTCTAATCCCAAAAAGTCTGGATAAACAGTCTCTGATGACCTGCCACAGGTGAGACCAATATGAATGATACCATTAGGAAAGGATTTCAGGAAAAAGCAAGATCATAATAATTTTTAACAGAAATACAGTATTTTTGTCAGAAATTAAAAAGTGCTGTCTTATTCATCAGTTGGTTTTAAAACAGTTGGTTTTAAAAATAATTATCTGAGTTCAGGGTATGTGATGTTATGAAACAGAACAGATTAAAGTACCAGGTTAAAATAAATAAAAAAAAAATTTGTGCAAGATCAATTTATGCTTTATTGTAGCTTTTCCAAAATATTTGTAGTGAATTGTGAACAGTACTGCACTAACATGTGAAGTGTTTTCTTTGTCCCAAAGAACGTACAGCCTTAACATAGCAGGTCAAAACATAGGATTAAAGGCCAAACTAAGTGAAGGTGTGAAGCTATTTCTGTGGATTATAAAGAAGAGATTTAGCTTGGAGATACATGTTTGGGGACTGCAGAGTGAAGGAGAAGAGGATCTGGTAGATGAAAGCAGAAAAGATGTCTAGCAGGATAGAAGGAAGGAAGCAAAGCAGATAAAAGCAGCAAGAAAATTAAAGGATTGGGCAGAACAAAAAGAGCAAGTGAAGGAAGATAAAAGCAGAGGTGAGGTGATGAGATATGCAAAATTCTACTCAGACACTTATAAAATTAAAAACACACCCTGATGTGTACAAAACTTGCCCACGCCTTCTTTTCACACACAGATCACTTACGCTAACTGATAGTCCCATAGATACGCACCCCACTTCACTAATATAAAGGCATATAAAATCCGCATCCAATTAACTTTCAGTCTAAATCAGATACAACCCTCAGCCGAGAAGCAATTCATATACACACTGAACTTTGCCATGAGACTTCACATTGATCATTCTGAAGCTTGATGTGTAAATAGCTGCAGCTAAGTGTGTGCTTCCCTCTTTATCTCCAGTCTAGCGCTATGCCTATACTAAGAACCTAGTTGTCATTAAAAAATATAAGAGCACCCTGCTGGTACCCAGAGGGACACAGCACATGGAAGTGTCATCCTGTGAGGTCTTTGCATGGTTAAAGAAGTATAGGGATAAAGTCAGGGACTGGTGTTTGAGAGGCTCTGCTTTCATGTACACTCAAGGCTGCAGATATGTTTCGGTAAGGGTTTTTGTTTTGGTTCATTAGGTTTGGTGGTCAAAACCATCTTGCTCCAAGGGCCAACTGGTGGCAGGATACCAACTGCGAAGAAATTACAACAGTGAACTTGTAGTTTGAGGGGAGACCTCATAGCAGTCAACAGCTTCCTCATAAGGGGAAAAAGGGCCAGGCACTGAGCTCTTCTCTCTGTGACCAATGACAGGACCAGAGTGTGGGAAAAGTAAACTACTAGAAGAAACAGTCTTGAGCAAGAACTCATCTTTTTGGCTGCATGGATGTGCAGTAAAAACTGAAAAGGGATTTGAAAAGTTACATAAATGAGTGTGATGAATGTTAACACAGACACACGTTCATGTGGGTGTACACAGTCATCTAAGCAGAAAGACGTACATGTAAATATAATAGTTGAAAGGGAGAGTCACAGCCACAGCCAAGCACCTTACACATTTTAATCCTAGGAGCATTTAATCAAATATTTATAGCTCTGAGACCTCCATTTGTACTGTTAGTGCATGTATAGTTGCAGCACTACGAAAATCTATTCTGATCTACCGTATCCATGCAATACAATACAGAATGAGATTGCATGAAAAGTTGATATCCCTCCCAAAAGATTCCTGCCTCATTTAGAATACATATTTTCTGATTTCCAGAGTAAGGAAAATAAAGTGTAAATAGAGAGGGTCAGCTTCTCACAGTCTGTCATATTTCATGGGCCTGACCAATACAGTGTTTAATTAATCTAATAAATCCTGTCACACTTGACCTGGGTTTGCACTTTTCTCCAAGCCATACAAATACAGCGGTATCCTCAATGCCACAGTTCTGCTGACTCACTACCAAATAAAATTGTTCTGCTGGATAAGTCTGCAGAGGTCAGGTGAGGGCAGATGGTTAGTTCTTTCCAGCCTTATTGACCCTTGGCTCCTTTCCAGACTTTTTGCTACAGAGAGGGTTTAAGATGTCATCAATCTGGTGTATGTCTTTCATGCACTGAAAACAAGCATGTTAAAGATGTCAGGGTTCCATACTGTTGCTGTGTCTTCCCCAGCTTTAGGGTTTTTCTAGCAATTATAGGGGGGTGTCTATCACACTGATTACAGGTACTTTCAAGCTGCTACTTCCCTTCATTATGTGTGTTGATTCAGTTACTGCAACACCAGTGGCAAGGGAGATAACATCACATCCTTGTTCTCCCTCCTATCGCCACATCCCAGATTTTTACAGTTTGGCAAGCTTTTAAATGATGGTAGCTAAGTTCTGTTTAACAGGCTTGAGTAAGAGTTGCAGCAGCAGACATTAGGAGAAACAACTGCAGCAGCAAAAGCGCTCTTTAACTTGTGTCAGATACTGGCTCACATGGACAGCCTCACTGCTTGTTTGAAAGTTTTGAATATGTCCAAAATATCTATTTGGAGGTCAAGAAAAAAAATACATGCCAGAGAATTCCACCTCCAAGCAAGTAGAAGATGCGGAACCGTGAGATATCTGCTCCAGAAACTGCAAACATGGTCTAATGACTGACTACAGTGAAGAGTTTGATACTAGAAGATAGGAAGGGAGTAATTCTGTCATAACATTCCTAAAACTGTCATATTAAAAGCCTAAAAGTGATTTGGGATGATTTCAGATTCAGACAGCTGCTCCTCTTTGAGGAAATGATTTCTTGAAAGCTTTGTGGTATCTTTTTAGTGATAATGGTTACACCACTAAAAATGACAAATAGATCTGAAAACTACTGGCAATGAAACCTGCACTGTCATTCTGCATATCCAACAGGTTTCATGTAAATGCCTGAGAGCAGAACTTTATAGGTTTCTTTTAAGTAGTGTTTTGTCTGTCTATTACCTATTGCTTCTCTGTGCTGTCAGAAGATTTGACTAACATTACATCACCTTGCTCAAGTAGTATCATGTTGCTGAGTTAGTATCTGTAATAGCACGTGGATTAAAAGCTGCATAAAAGGCTAATAAACAAAATTATGCTGTCTGTAGCGAAACAGTGTTCACTTTAACATGCTGTTAAAATGTTCACGTTTATGTGCCAACATCATGAGATCCATGATTTCAGTGGAGGTCATCAACTGTTGCAATCCAGTATTTTTTACCTTTATTTTAGTTTTGTTTATGAATAAAAACTTCAGTAAGACTTATTGGTGTGACAGAGTCTAGGTCTATTTATTTGTTTTTAATTACCATATAGTTCTGCAATTCTCAAATTTATTTCTAGTTGAACTTGATGGCTTTTAGTTTTTGACAACAGTTATATGTATATTAAGCAGGCCTGTATTATACAATTGGCAGGGAAAAATACGTATTTAAAGGATTTAAAATAGAAGAACTTGACAGGAAGCATTTGTTTAGTTGATACATACAATTTCCATTTTACATGGATTCTATTTTAACAACAAATGAGAATCTCAAGTCTCCTCTTTCAAATACACAACAATTGCAACAAAAAAGAATTCTGTTTCTGGAGGCAGTGAGGTCTTCAAAGCATTAATTAAGGCATTTTAGATCTTTATTACTGTTCGTATTTGACTATAGCACTGCTCTAAAATACTCCAATATTTCTATTTGTTTAAAGTCAAATTTCTTTTCCTCATTGCAGTAACTAATACAATGTCTCATAAAAAGTGTAGTATGTCTTGGAAGCCCTTGCTCACAACTGTGAAATTGTTAGTATTTAATTAGTGCTACGTGAGTTAAACCTCCTGTTGTTTGTATTTGAATTGTCGCCCCATTGTCTACATGATATCAGTGGCTGCTTCCTGGCTAGGCAAATATTTAGACTGTTGGTTTCTGTGACTGCCAGTGGTGGCAACATACCCGAGTGAGGCTTCAAAATCCACCAGGGAAGTCGAATAAATAGTTAAGAAGTCAACCAACACACACTGCTTCATGCTGCTGCACTACACTACTGCTGCACTAGGCTGTTAGCACCTGAGTGCCAACACCCATCTCATCCATGTAAAACTAGCTTAGATAGGTCTTTTGAGTCTGCAGCCACCTTTCAGAGTGCACTTCAGGTCTACCTTTAGAGGAAGTATAAATGGTTCAGCACTTAACATGCCCCATGAGCTTGGTGAAGTAACCAGCAGTGTCCTCAGTGCAACAGTGATGGGCACTCCTGAGACTGCAGCCTCTCAAACAGCAGTTAAGGTTCATCAGAAAAAAGCAGCAGAGGGAGCATTAGGCCATTTCAGAGGCTGAAAGAGACTGAAGCTGCAAAACCCTACTTACCGAGAACTAAACCAAACCAAACCAGTAATTTATATTATATGACCTAACTGCAGTGGGACTGATCTGATATTGATGCTCGGATTCATAGTCCTCAATAGATCTCAGCTAGTATTCCAAATTAGTTATTACTTTAGTTTGAATAGTGAATTAAATTAAAAAAATATCTGAATAAATATATTCCATTTTCATTGCCAGTCTTTTGCAATTGTAGTTTATAGGAACCTTATTACTCTCAGTCATCTATCTCTGTGACTTTGATGAACATAGACCTTCCTCCTTGACTTTTAATATTAAAAATTATGGATTTGCAGTGAGAACTACATTCTTTGACTAAAAAAAATATTTAATAGAGATTTTTCTTCAGCTTATTTCATATTACTGAAAGCACAAAACTTAGAAAGCATTAATAGCCATTTCAGAGCCCAAGGAAAATTATAGCTCATTGTCTTCTGATTTCAGAGAAAAGCTATGCCTACTGTTGTCTGGGCTAACTTTACATAATTCTATCTAACAGCATAAACTGGGTAATGTTCTGTCTGCCAGAAGCATTCTTTGCCTGTTCTTCATTTCATAGAAATTTTGCTTTCAAATTAAACTTTTTTCTTAATAGAATAGCAACATCCAAACTTAATTTCAGCCTAATACATGCAGTGAAAGCCATGTGCTTTACTGACAATTTCAAACTGAAACAAAATGTCTTTTAGCCTCACACTGTCTTTGGATAGGTCACCTATTTGCCTTTGTAGAGATATGAAACCTCACTCATCTATTATATCTAAACCAGTATGTCTTCTCACATCATATCAAAGTGTCAGCAAACAGCACTTTTTATCACTTTTATCATTACTTATAAAAATTATTCTAAACTCCCAAAAACATCTAACAGCCTTTGGACATTTTGTCCTTCAAACACTCGAACCTCTGATTAATATACTTGAGTTTAGATAGGCTGACACTTTAGAGATGCTTCTTCCAGCCTGAATTAAGCTTGTTTCTTAGTTTGCAATACTGGGCAAAATGGGATTTAATCCTACTCAGTGTTTACACAAGGGAGCACAAGCTGGGGAACAAGTGAGGCTTTGATTTCGCCATTCTTAAGACCAGATGTGCATGACCACATCCCTGAACGAGACAGACTCGTCCTGGGTCACACAGGGGTACACAATCACACTGCAGAGGATGAATGGGCAGGCAGCCACAAGACATGATTCATTGATTTGGTCAGATTAATGTTTTTAATGTTGGCTTGAAGCCAGCTACAGAAAGACACATGATAATTTACAGTGAATATCTACATTAAATTCCATACATCATTGGATAATTTATCAAATAGTAATGTCTTTTTATTACTATATCGTTATAGTCAACTAAAGCAAAGTTTCACAAATCTCCGCTTTTAAGAACAGCCCTTACTTGTATTGACTTCATTTGAAGTTAATAGGAATGTTCATCTTGCTTGGGCAGGTAATACTGTCTTTATATATTCATGAGCTTGTAAGAACTGAGAAAACAAAGACTTCAAAATTTCATAATCATATTTCATATTTTAAAAATAACAACTAATCAGCACTTCAACACTGAAAAATCATTACAACCAAATCTTTGAATAAGTGTAAAACATTTGTATAATATTTGAATTTCCTTTTAATAGTAGCTCTATTTTAGCTTTTACCAGTACTGGTATAAATCAAAGTGTCTGCCCAAAGTGGGATAAAATAAAAAGTTCTTACTTATGTGCACTGAGAATATGAACTGTTTTCCAAAACTCCTGAATTCCCAAAGAGTTCATTTAACAATAGCAAAAGGGCTAAGGAGATAATGGGCTGAGTCTGTGAATATAGTACCACCTGTTATCTGCTGACACTTACATGGAGGCACAGAGTTGTTTATTCATTGATGGAGATCATCAGATGCTGTTAATGCATTATGTTATTTGAAGCAGCCGAGCAGAAAGCTGGAATACTGGCACTGAATGACAAAACCCATTGGCAATGCAAAATGCTTCTACAAGCCTGTGCTTGGCAGTTCGAGGTGAAATAAGCTTTCTGTCAACTCATTAAGAATGCAATGGAATTATTCATCTATAGATCTATACAGTCTTATTTTAACTACATAAACCTGTGCCACAGTATATCTCAGAGACTTAATCCAAGTGAAGGAATTTAAAATAGCTGACCGAAAGAGGGAATCATTCATGTGGAAATTAAATCTTCATAATTTTACTAAAGCCCTGCCAAAAAGTTTGGATTGCAATAATCACCCAGATCTCCAGGCCTGAGAAAAATCCACAGCACAGAGGTGGCTCCAGTGGCTCTAAATACTTTTCCAAGTTCTATCTTGTTTACAAAATTACTGTACTTTGGCAAAAATTATTAAGAACAGGCCAACATTAAGTTCCAACAGCCTGGTATTCCTGAAATAAACTCCAAGTTCTAGCACATCCTATATGTCAACAACCTGGACACAATTAGCATTTCTAACCTTGGCAAAGCATCAAGGCAGATCTGATGGCTTGATTAAAAAGGGAACAGTCACTAAACATACAAAATTCTTCTGCTATTTTAAACAAGACACAAGAAATAACTCTTACTGTGTGTCTAATATGTAGCATGACATTCCCTTTTATTAACCCTTTCTGCACTGGACACTGAACTGGTGTTGGGACCAAGTTTGGCCAAAACCTTAGTAGTGGCTATTGCACCTCTCTATTGTGCAATGACTCAGATATGATCATTAGAATGCTAATAATATCACTCTTTCTTATCAGTTCTAAGGGTGGGTTTACCTTCACACTGATTTTCAGTGATAAAAGCAATCCTATAAGACTTTGCAGAGGAGAGCACTAAAGGCTGATTGCATAACATCCTATAGGCTCAGCAGCTCATTATTTAGAAACATAAAAAATGAAGGATACCCCAGGGTATCTATGGTAAAAGTACCACTCCCACCTTTTTTATGCACACTTCCCTGTTCCCTCCTGCACATCTGCATGCAGGAGGATCGGGAGCTGGGGACAGGAACCAACCTTGCATGGCCTATATTAGTTCAAACAAACACAGCAGTTAACTTTAGGTGACAATGGAGCTACTCTATTATTAATCCAATTTAGGAGCACAGGTCTTAATTTGAAATGTAGAAAGAGGTAAAGAAGAGCTTTGCTTAATATTTCATGAACATCATGCAATAGTGGCAACTTTTTCACAAGGAAAGCCAAGCCATACTGTAAAAAAAAAAAAAAAAAAACAAACCAGGATGTAGGTATGGGTTCATAGAAGAGCAATCATTGAAAGAAGGCAACAAAGTCCTTCATACTTTTCTTGAGGTGGTGTGCTGCAATATGGCCCCTGTCCTGGTAAGCTGCCAACAGCACCATGGAGCCAAAGATGTTTTGAAGGAGGAACAAATAAAAAGAGGACTATTTTATGTAGGAACACAATGCTATGGTACCAGGATAGAAAGATTGAGAAATTGTAAGAAAATTTTAAGTCAATGGTAGACATGCCAAATACCTAAAAATTTAATGGAAAATGCTTTTAAGTGAAATAAAAATACAGAAGAAAGGTACACAATACCTGTTCATTGATTTAAAAGACCTTTAAATATGCACATTAAATGTATGGAATGGTAAGATATAAAAATTACAGACAGGGATTTAATATGATCAAACTACCACACTCCCAAACAAGGTAACTATTGCCATTAAGTTATTGTGTGTGACCTAATTCACCCCTCTGAAAATTGGGGCTTGTTACTAGACGTGTGTCACTGTGTTGATATAAAGACACCATTTATCTGACAGCACAGGAACTGTGCTTGTATTTCCTAACATGTATAGCACCATGTGGATATTTCAGTTCAAGTGGTACTATCTTAATATCTCTATAATCCACTCCATACAAACATCGGCCCCAAAGTATCAGAGCACAGTTCCTTCCAAGGCCTAGAACAGAAACACTGTTTTCTTCTTCTGGCAAGGCCTATTTGCAACACTTGTCATACCTCATCTCTCAGGTACAGAGCTATAAATCCATTTCCTGAACATCCAGTCACAGTTTCTCCAGGCAGAGAGACAGTTACAATATTGTTCTTAAAGTTGACCAAGTTGATTAAAGCTGTGTTTTGAAGATAAAAGGTGTGATAAAAGTATTATTTTCTTTGAAAATTAAGCATGAGAGATCTCATTCAAAATTAGGGGATTCTTTTGACAATTCTGACACTAATCTTTGTGTGTCTCAATTTCTCAGTTATAAAATTAGGATAATAGCATAGGGAACCCTAGATTAAATAATTTTATGAAGTACTTATATGCCTTGACAAGAGCACAGCACAATCATCCATGAAGGCATCAGATAATTTTACATTTGATGCAGGATCTGCCTATTGGATGTTGAGTAAGATCTGATATCAAATATTGAATGAAGAAAAAATATGAAATAATTACCCCTTTGTTGAATAAGGAAAACTTTCCAAGAGGAAAGAAACAATACTGATAAAATCATGTAATTAAAAGCTACCTGTTAACGTGTATACATAAAAAGGGCAAACTGAAATTTGCGCAGGAAGGCCTTTTTTTTTCACATTCCTCACATTTAAAGCACCTGACTTTGCAACCACTGTTTTAGTATGGTTTCTCCCCATAGTCAATTTTATTTTAATTACATAAAGAGTTTATTTAAAGAGTTTATTTCATAAACAAGTTAAGCAGTTTAAATGTTTGAAAGTTCCAGTTTTCAGACAAAATGTCAACAAAATTATTTTGATTGTCCCTTTCAACTTTAGTATGTATTTCAAATTTCTTTGTAAGAATTTTTGTATTATGATAAAATAATTTATTGTTTTCATTATTGTTACTGCAATATTATCAGGACGTTTAGCAATTCATTGCATAATGAATGAAGTAGGTGGAATCAATTAAATTGATGAAAAAATAGACTTTTGACATTTTATTAAAATAACACCTTTCATTAAAAAAGATACAACTAGTACCAAAAAGCTGTAAATGTGATTTATTGTTCAATACAATGCTCTAATGAACTAATGTGCACAACAGTCCAACTTTCTGCCTAAGAATAAAGTGAGTCTCCAAGAAAAGGAATTTTTTGTAGGTCATTCCAGAAAGAGTAAAATTATTTTGGACAGAAAATAATAACCATTATGTGTTTAGCAATTTGCATTTCAAATGTAAAGCATGTCTCTTCAGTCTTAAATTTGCCCATTAAAACATACCAGGTTTTTGTTTGTTTGTTTTTTAAATCCCCAACTCTTCCTAGGAAAAATCCCAGAAAACCTAGCAGTATAAAATGTAAACAACTTTCCATCTGAAGGAAAAGGAACGGATTGAACTGTATATGCTGTTTCATATACCATTGAAAAGGCTTGATCAAAACTGTGGGATGATGGAGGAAATGGTGAAGGATAAGAAATAAGACCTATATTGATTTGACTATGGTTTTTATTTAAGAGTATTTAATGTCGACTGTAGTACATAGGCATTCAGACTTAAATGTTTACTAGCACTAGAAGTCATATAATATCACAGAAATTCAACACAATCAGAGCAAAAAATCTGAAATATAAAACTGTCCAACATAAACAAATACAAGTCTTTCCTGCATTAACATATTTATTTCTCATCTTAATAACTAAATTTGAAGAAGAGCTATATTCCAAGTATAAGCACCTGTATATTCTGAACAAATGTGTACATCTAGTTCTATGCATAAATTAATTACTGCTTTCTTATTAAATAAACCATCACTACCATCTAATTTTCTTTTTAATCCTTCCTTTTCAATAATTATCTTATGCACTTCATTTTTGTGTTACATTTTCTGTCTGGATATTTTGAGCTTCTTAAGGATTAGTTGCATTTTCATCTGTATTCCCATTTACTATGATGCCAGTAATTCATTGGAGTAATCTTCTCAGTTCCACTGTGACAATTCTCCTCAAAGGTGCCAGTCACTCCTCTGCCTTTCTCAGCATTCTTGTGACTACATGTCCAGAATGCACTTGCTAACAAAACAGATTCCAGTTGCTGTTATGAATCATAACACTGAATTAGAACGTTTATTTTACCCTGCACAGAATTAAAACTTGTAAGAATCTCCTTTCTCCCTTTCTTCATATTTCCAGTCTCAAAGGCCAAGATCACCCTTACTGACAGCTATTTTCAGAAAACTCTCAAGGCTTCTTCTATGGATAGAGTGATTCTTGTGCCTGCTGACCACTGTGCTACTTTTTACCTGGCAATGGAGTAAAAAGAATGCAGTCAAACTCATAGTCACTAAAGCACTTCTTACCATAAATATTATTGATTTTTGTTGTATCTAGCTTTCTGCAATGCCCAATTTGAAATTAAATCAAATCAAAACTTATAGACATTATATGAGTCATTTTTGCACTTTATTAGGTTATGAAGGACCATCTTGCAACAACAATGAACAAACCCACAGAGGAAAGGAGAAAGAAATTGTTTTTTTCCCAGGAATAGCAAGCTTTATCCGGAAACTGTAGGAAGACAAGGAAAAGAGCAAAATTGTGACTGTGAAAACCACATTGCTAAGAAGGTATGTTAAGAGTATGTATGTATGCTCACATTCAGATAAGGGGATAAGTGAGATTACACAGGAGGCTATTAAGTTATTTGCCTATAAACTAGCCCTCAAGGAATAATTTTATTCTTATCACATCTGCAATTACTTGTATTGATATATCTTATTCATTCTTTTTCTCTCACTCTGTTTTACTTTTGACATAAACAGTAGTTTCCCAAACTTAGAACGTGATTCTTTATGACTCTGCTTCATGAAAAAACTATTTCTGCTATGAATAATATATCAATTAAATGCCTAATGTTACTGCTAATTTGGAGGTTATTGGTCAAAAATCCAAGCCTTGTTGCTTACTTCTCTTCCAACTCCACTGCTCTTTTAATGCTTCCTACTAGTAGGATATGCATAACAACTGGACATAACCTTGCATTTGTTGCTCTTCCTGTGGGTGTGGACATGTTACATACTGGCTCACGATGTAGAAGGTCACCAGCCCATCACGTTGCTGAGGTCACCGGAAGCCTTCCTTACTCACTGCAGTCCATGCACCAGTCTCCTCTGATGAGCTCTGCTCATGTCTCTGCTGAGATTTAAATTGCTTATTAAGGACCTGAAGTAATGCTGATTGAAGGAAGTTAAATTGGGAGCATTTTCTCTCATTTCACTGCAAATAACAGTAAAAGAAAACTGAAATGTTTCTAGTCTGAGAGGACTAGAGTCAACAGACAACCTAAGTACCTGAAAACCTTTTGATCTGAGCATCATGTGCGATATGAGAGGAGGAATTCAAAGGTTCTGGATGTTGATCAGGCTTACAAGTTAGGTGTGAAGGTGCCAAGATCCTTGTATACACAGGCTCAGAGCAACAGGCACCCAAGAGCTTTAAAAAGGAAAAATAAGACCTTCTGGAGCCAGTTTAAATAACAGTTGAGAAGAGCTTATTTGAAAAGCAATTTTCAACACAGGAGCCTGAAATCCTGTGTTAGTCATCAAAGTCCCTTTTTAGAGTTGAAATCATATTGGCTACTTCATTCAGGAATTCCTTATGCTTTGACAAAAAATGAAAGGATAGCATTTACTTCATTTGGAGAAGACTTTTATGCTGGCTAACATTTTTATGATAGTCTGCCTAATTCTAGCTTGCCATACACTTATAGTTCAATATGACTGAACTTTGGATATTTTCTAGCTTATAAACACCCCTTTTTTGCCTGTATAGATTATTCCATTTAAAAACAAGTTTAACTCTTGGCAAGGACAACTGCCAATTTCCATGTTCACAACCCAGCCATTTTTACTCAATTACTCCTTAATCTATGGGGTTTTTTGCCCTGAGTTGAACCACCCTTTTTCATTTACTAATTAAGTAAAAGTCAGATTAAGATTGCCACTTAAATGTTAGATCAAAATGAATTGCAAGCCCAAGACATCTCATAATTGGTGAACATAAGATGATAGCTGATATCCACCTCTAGGCCTTCATCACACAATTAACAATTTCCATTTCAGGTAGCTGAATGGAATGGAGAGAATCCACAAAAATTATGAGTACCTTTTAGCCAAGATACTGTTCAAAAACTCTATTATTTCATATTAACCATCACATACCTTGGAGGACTCAATGTGTTGAGTTATTTAAAACGAATTTCAAGACAGACCTTAAGGACATTAACAGCTAGCTGAAGACTACCATGTTGGGAATGAACAATCTCCATTATTCTTGCTGGTTTAACTCCAAAGCCAGTTTAAGTATCTGAGAAGTTATTAATTTCATTATTGATAATATTAGTAGGCACAATCAGATAATAATCTTATTTCATAATCTCAAACTATTACTTCTCACTATTTTTCAGCTGATTCTCATATGAATTGACAAACCTCAGTTTCCTAGAGATAACTTCTACAGTGCTCTTAAGTGTCAATAATATAAAACTGTTTAAGTTGTAAAATCAAAGTTTTGATTATCTCTGGGTAATTCCAGATAAAAATTGAGGATTATAATCTCACACACAACAGAGAAACATAAAGGAAAATTACATTTGAGCAAACTCTGATAAGGACTTTACCATTCTAAGGATGGAATACTCTATGTCAGTCACTGCTGTTCCAGGAAGGAAAATAAGGACAGAATCAGTATCACAGAAAAACTATGTTGGAAAAGATTCTAGAAGTCACCTAGTCCAACCTCCTGTTTCAAGCTAGTTGAACAAAAAAACTAAATGAGGATACCCAAGGCCTTGTTCAGTCATGTTTTGAAAATGTCCAGAGAGGTGGATCCCGCATGCTGTCCGGGAAGCACATCCCAGTGCTTAACCACCCTCACAGAGAGGAATTTTCCCTGGGCCCAATTAGAATTGCTCTTGCTGCAATTTGTGATTGTTGCATCTTGTTGTCTCATTGTCACAGATAGCACTGCCTAAGTGTCATTACAATGTATCTCCTTCCTCCCACAAACACACGGCAAGAGTCTTAAAAAGCATGTTGAAACAAGTGATACTGTATTTTATCTGCTTGGGATTTCAGTTATGTTTGGGGTTTTAGCACACTTTGGGGATGATAATGATGGGGATCCACCATCCCCAAATCACATATGCCTCTGAAAGCACTAGGGGCTGAAGATGGGAGGTCACAAACTCACCCAAATATTTTTTCTAATCAATTACTGTCAGAGATATGATATTAAATTAGATTAATCTAGTATAGCCACTCCTGTATTTGTATGTTCCTCCTTTTCTGTAGTTGAAACATCTTCATTTGAACCCAGAGCAATTGTACTTAGATTTAAAGTTTGCTGAGTCTTTTTCAGATTTGGAGAAGTTTCAGTGGCAATAAACTTGTGTGCTTTCCACAACAGTAATAGTTGATTTGATGAAAGACATTACCTCTACTTAAAAATCTGAATCATTGATATTCTTAGTTTATCATGGTCACTACCACACTACTATACTAATTCTGAATTCTTAAGACAGTTTGATAAATGCAGAGTAAATTATGTTTGTTTCAGTAATTCTACGTGTAAATCAACAACTTCACACTGATTATAAAACACCAAATTAATGAGAAAGCATTTGCTGAGCTCATGTGTAAGCTCCAGCATTTGCTTTGTATCATTCAGCCAATAAACATTCCCTAATCACAGGGTTTTCTGGACAGGTATGCAGACATTTAAGAAAACTTTGTGTTTGAGGATGCAATATTTTTGGCACTTGTTTACCGCTTATATCACTGATAATAGCTTCCTGGACTATAACTTCACTGGCAGTTTTTGAATCTACCCAAGAAAGAATAAACCTGTTATTTCTAGTAGCTGGATTCAGACTTATCAAGTTGATACTTTGGAACATTAAATAACTTTCTTTGTTGCTGAGACCTCAGTGTGATTTTATTATTTCATATAGGCTGCTACTCCCTGGTTTACTTTTCCCTTCTATCAGAATTGAGAGTCAGAGACCTCTCAAAGGTGCTGTGAAACCTTTAATCCTACCCAAATTTTAGCATTAGGAAAAGGTTACAAGAAAGATGGGCTTAGGTTTATAAAGTTCAGAAGGACCATGAGCACTCAAGCAAACACTAGGGGAACATTAAAGGCTCCGAGCAACCAGTGCTAGGAAGAAAACTAGCTTCAGGCACTTCTAGGATTGGAAGAAGACAAAGACGTTTCATCCTTTTGACAACCTCAGCTCCAAGCAGGGAGGTGAATACTAAGCCAAGAGCAGGTCCTTCTCAGTGCCAACACAGGCCTGTCAAAGTGGTTACAGCTTTGAAAGTAAAACATGCAAATCAAGGAACAATTTGTTCCCTCTGGCCCTATTTATTCTCTTTCTATGTGTTTATTTACCGGACTCACCTTTTTTCTCAGTCAGAAGCAACCTAGGAGCTATGAATTCTCCTCCTGACTAGAAGATCCTTACAGTTGTGTAGCAAGAGTCTACATGAACCCAGAATGCTTGTTTTGGGTTCTTGGCTATGGCCTAATGCAGGAGTCCAATCTGCAGTTCATTAAACCATTCAGATCAACCAACAGCAGACAACTTGCCATTCAATAGGGGAATTATTCTCCCTTCCTATGTGGAGCTGAACAGTCATGGAATCTATACTGAGGAGCAACAGCTTAAACAGGAAGAGATATTTTCCATTACAAATGTGTCAAAAGCAAACTTTTGAGACTTTAATGTACTCAAAATCTTGGACAAATGGTGTAAGGCTAGGTTTAAGTCTTATACACAATGTGAATTTTTATAGGTTAGTTTCTATAATATTAAAAATATATACTTTAAAATAATTTCTTTAGGTTTACCTTTTACTAAATTAGTCTAAAACTTTCATTGTTGATCTCTGCATTACCGCAAAGTGTGTCTGGCTTGAACACACAAGTATATTCATTCCTAATCTCTAAACCCTTAAGCCCTGGATCTGGATAACAAAATACACAGTTAAGATTTTGTCATTCAAAATTCAGCAGTGCACCAGCCCTTGAGAAGATGTGATGAGGAGAACAGGTTAAGCCCAGTAAGGAAGATACTCCAGAAGGTTTAATGTCCCAGAAAAGCGAGCAGGTGGAGAATAAGAAACAAAAGAATGTTCCAATCAACTGAAAAAATAGATGCATTTAATTTTTTTGTTATTTTTCCAGCCAATCTTGTACTATTGCCTGTTTGTAGTAGCAATAGTATAATGAGTACTATTTCCAAAGTAGGTCAAAGGTGGATGTAAAAGTAAGGACAAGTGAGCAAAATAAAAATAATTACAAGAGCCATGCTGAAGTATGTGTCTTACAACAGCAAAATGCATACCACCTGGGCAGAAAAAATTTTGAAGAGTCTGAATCACAAGAACAGAAAATCTCAGAAGACTTCAGAAAACATGAGGGTTCTAAGTAAGCTTGAAGATACCTAACTGTGTAACTATAAAACTTGAAAAGCCATGAAGAAAACAATGAAACCTTTTGCTACTTGTTCAGTCAACTTCCCCAAAGGCAGGGGTGGAACCATATTTAAGGGCACACACAGATATCTAGCAGCCTGTAAGAAGACCTCTCTGATCCATACAGAAGGAATTTAATCTGAAGTAAGAAACCTGTGCTCCGATAACTTTTCTATCCATTGGCCTTAGCTTACTCTGAAGGACTACAGAAGCGGCTGTGTGAAGTCAGAACAAGGGTCTGCGTAGCCCTGTGCCTTTCAATGACTAGCAGTACATGCAGAGACTTAGCAAAGAGGAAAGAGAGAGGAACAAACGATAGGGGTGGAGAATGCTTTGTCAACCTCCATCAGTTTGGAAGTTCTTGTCTCAGAACCTCCTGAGAGGTATTGTCTTCATATTAAAGTGGACCTCAGAGGAGTTTCCTTCTGTGTCTTCAGCCCTGTTGTACATTGTAGCTACATATCATGTGACAAACCACACCAGGAAGCCTCAGTCACCACCTCCATTCCAGTCTGGAGAGTCCCAGCCTGCGTGATACTTCCTCACCTTTGATTATCCCTCTCACCCTGATCCTTTACCCTATCTCTCAGCTATTTATCTTGGGAGAAGAAAATAAACACTGGTGGATTTTTACTTGTTCACTTGCGTCTCAGAAATAGGATGTGTTGCATAATTTCAGTCATCTCTTCCTATAAATTCCTTAAAGGAAACATTCAGATTCTCTCCCCAGTTGAATGTCCTGAAGTGATCTCAGTAGGCTTGCACAAGCTTTTGACACAAGACCTGATCTAGGACAAAATTCTACCATATAGTATATAGTCCATATACCCAGAGCCACTTAAATGGGTTAGGCACTCTCTCTTCAAGTAAAAGATCTTGACTTTAATACTTTGTATTTCAACTACTGACAATTTCTTGATAGAACCTGTGAAGGTAATTGATAAACTAACCAGTGTTTGGACATTGCCAAGTATTTCCTTTATATCACTAGAACCAAATTAATGTATTCTTGATTTAATGGTGATACCAAATAAAGTAGGTTATGATTATTTAATTTGGAAAAGCATGTATTGACACTAGGACACCTGTTTTTCCATATTAATTTGTACTTTTCTGTATTATTTTGCTCTCTGCTATTTTATGAAACGTGTGGAGTTTGTATCAGTACTCATCAAGCTTTGTACAAGTCACAGAATCACAGAATATGCTGAGTTGTAAAAGAGCCACTAGGATCATTGAGTCCAACCCTTAGAACTGCACAGGACCATTCCCAAGAGTCACACCAGGTGCCTGAGAGTATCATCCAAACACTTCTTGAACTCTGTCAGGCTTGGTTCTGTGACCACTTCCCTGGGGAGCCTGTGCCAGTGCCCAACCACCCTCTAGGGGAGGAACCTTTCTCTAATATCCAACCTAAACCTCCCCTGTCACAACTTCAAGGACCCTTGGGTCCTGTCACTGGTCACTACAGAGAAGAGATCAGTGCCTGCCCCTTCTCTTCCCCTCATGAGGAAGCTGTAACTGCAATGAGGTCTTCCCTCAGTGTCCTCTTCTCCAGGCTGAATAGAACAAGTAACCTAAGCCACTCCTCATGTGGCTTCCCCTCAAGGCCCTTCACCATATCCATTGCGCTCCTTTGGACGCTCTCTAAGAGCTTAGTATCTTTCTTGTATTGCAGTGCCCAAAACTGCACACAATATTCAAGGTGAGGCCACTCCACTGCAGAGCAGAGCAGAACAATTTCACTCCTTTGACTGGTTGGTGATGCTTTGCCTGAGGCCCCCAGGACACGGTTGGCCCTCCTGGCTGCCAGGGCACTGCTGACATATTCAACTTGTCATCCACCAGGACCCTCCGATCCCTTTCCTTGGCACTGCTTTCCAACATCTCGTTCCCCAGTCTGTGCAGACATCCAGGGTTGCCCCATCCCAGGTGCAGAATCCAGCACTTTCTCTTGTTGAATTTTATATGCAGTGCAGTTCCTTTTATATTCATATTGGTAATAGCACATTTCCTCTAATTTTAAGATTAATATGTAAAGTCTCTGTGCTTATGCTTTAGATTTAATTTGTAAATAGTATGAATCTTCAGGACTGTACTCTTTCTTCATCTGTTTAAAATCTAATAAAAACTCAACTCATAGATGTCATGAATTGCACAAACATCCACTGCTCCCAAATCAATGTTCCCTTTAGCAAATCTAAATGAAATCTTAGTGAGCATGCAATAGGAATATAAATATAATTCATATAAATATCTATCCTTAATAATCATTCATATCATAAACTCCTAGACGGGTGTCATTGCATATGTGATAACAAATTTTTATCTTCTGCTTCCATTCAGCTAGACTCATACAGGGTAAGATGATTGGTCAATACCAAAAAAATTCTCAGAACTGGAAACTGATGGAAGTCAGAGAGACAATCACCCATCAGCACCATCATCTGAGTACCCAGGTCATTTAAGACAATTATTCTCAAGATGGTGGTATCAAACATATTGAGTTGATTCTTTTTTTCCACAAACAAGCTATGTATACAATAGGAAGGGTTTCTGTAGTTTTGAGGCTTCATGAATCAGCTGGATTACAGTAAAATGATTCCAATCAATAGGATGCTTCAACTGGACTTGCCCAATGCTACATTTCCAGTGACAAAAGGAAAGGCTGTTTAGGTAAATGAGAGCCCAGGCAGTTTCTGCAGTCCATTCCTCTCAAAGTGCCATAGTTCCACAACTCTAGGAGTAACGATGCTGAAGCACATATCCCTGCCTTATCATTTTACAATGCAGTTTTATACCTATTGTTTAAGAATTTGTCTTAGCACTTACTGAGCTTGCTTATACTGTCTCCATTGACTCCTGTGGCTGCAAGACCCAGAAGTCTGCTACCTGCCAGGTAAAAATATTCTTTATTTTGACAGTTAACTGTGGACAGCTGGTTTCCAAAACACATTATCCAAATTAGCTTTTATGAAATGTCTGGTCTGGTGTAGCTACTGAAGGGCTTCAGTTGACAAACTCAGGCAGATCTCAACTGTGTGGAAGATCTCCAATAGCATTTGTCATCCCATTTTTCTATTGCCTGTGCAAAGGTCTTCTCGCTATTTATAAAGATCTGTTTAAATTTCCTTTGTATCTTCTTATCAATCTGTTTATATGTTAATTTTAAAGTGGGCATGATAAAGAGCCACGTACTGGCTATTTAGAGAGCACTTTGTCCTCTTTAGTAGAAACAGTGATAAAATACATTGTTATTACTGATACTAATGTTGCTGGTTTATACTGTACGGGTCATTTGTATTGAATGTGTGGGTGCATGTTGCTTAAAATCTAAGGATTAGATCGGTTTCCCACTGAGCTGGGCACTGTAAAGGGAACAGAAGAAAACCCCAAACTTTTCTTGTAGAGATACTAATGTAGCAAAATAACCTAGGTTCTTTTTTTTCATGCAGATCTCTTTATTTAGAAAGCTATTAGCGTTCTCATTACAGCTTTTTGGTTATGCTAAGCTGGTACTCAACCACTGACTTCTCTAGAAGAAAGACACAGTAATACTTGTAGATTTTATGCAACAAAAGTTCAACAAATTCAGTCAAGGACAAAAGTGCTTTTGTGATTGTTCATCTACCTTCCTACCCTTTCAAAAATAATTCTAGAAAATAGATCTGCTTTTTTAAAAATTTACATAGCCCCACCTCTATATGGACAAGTTTCCACAGAAACACATTCTTCTTCCGGACCACATATTTTCATGGGATAAAAAGTCCTGTGTGCTAACTATTAAGTTTCGTGTACATTTTAAAGTTTGTTTTTAAAACAGTTTTTCTCCCTGTATTTTTTATCAAAACTAGGGAAATTGGTTTTTGGGTGTGAGAAGAATATAGTCATTTAATCCAGATGCTCCTATGTCTGTAGTCCATGAGTAAAGGTAGTCCATGAGTATATTAACACCAGCTATTTCCTCTTGTGCATTCCATTACCCAAATTAACTGCACAGAAAGATGACTCCTTTATAGCCACCAGACATGCATTTATACACATACATTGTACAGATACTGCACATTTGTACTTTTTTTTTTCTTCTCAAAGAACACCATCAAAAAACTACAGTACAACTATGTTTACCTTCAGGAATAGAATATATCTCACACTTATTATTAGGCAGAAGGCTTAGGAAAATAATTTGTGCGTAAAGCCAGAGTGGCTCTAGATGCTGATAAAGCATAACAGTCAGGGTTACAAGGCACTGTCTTAAATGGCTCAAGAAAAAACTCGCTGCAGTTATGCACCACAGAGTATGATACGGATAGAACCTTTAAAATGTTTTCTATCTGCTGTTACTAACTTAAAATGAGAAAAACCCTTTGGTGTACTTGTTGCGCACACATAATGTGCTGATCTGTTGGTGGTTGCAAGATCCTACTAAAGAGATGATCATGTTTTGGAAGAGACTTTCAGGACGGGCTGTCAAACCTTTCAAAAGACGGGATTGCCACGCTGCCGTGCCCAGCCTGCGGGCAGGCGAGGAGAACGACAGTGGCTGCAAGAAGGCCCGGGCAGCACCGCAGCCAGGATGGGCGGCAACACCTTTAGGTCTGTTTCTCTCACCTGAGACACCAAGAGCAAAAGCAGAGCCTTTAAAAGGAGTCAAGCTAAGGAAAGGGGACTCGTCCACATAGCCTAGTTTGACGGTCTCAGATGGGTATCGTTCCCTTGCCATGACTTGCTCCAACAGAGTTAACCTGGAAATCGTGACTCGAGGCCGACGGGTTTATTTTTTTCTTAAAGCCAACGGTGGCTTTGAGTTTAATCTCCCACGCACACGCACCCCCCGCTCCCGGGCCCGCCGCGGGGCTGCCGATGCCGCGGATGGGGCCGCCCCTGCCCCGCGGGCACCCGCGGCTGCCGGCCGGCCCGGCGGGCAGGGCAGGGCAGGGACGGGACGGGACGGGACGGGCTGGGACGGGCTGCGCTGGGGCGCAGGGTCTGCCAAGGCGCTGGGAAGGCGCTGCCCTTCGCTCCCGTGCGGGAGGGCCGGGCTTCCCCAGTTCAGACAAGCCCTCGCCCCGCTCCCGCGGCGGCGGGTTTGGTGCGACACCGTCCTGACATGTTGTAACTGGTTTCCACACCCACCGCGCCTGGGAGCGACGGGAAGTACCTGCGATGAGCCCTGCGCCGCCGTGACTCGCCGCCGCCGCGATCGCAGCAGGCGGGTCGAGCCGCTCCGGAGGACAGACCCCCCCGCGGGGCACCGGCGCGGTGAGTGGGTCTGCCTTTGGGCTCGCCCGGCACGGGACGGCACGGGACGGCACGGGACGGGATGGGATGGGACGGAGCGGGACGGGACGGGACGGGATGGGACGGCACGGGACGGGACGGGACGGGGCAGCGCCCGCCCCGCCACCATCCCGCTGAAACGCGGGGTCCCGGGGGTCGCGACGGGGAGGCGGCGGCGAGGGCGGCGTGTTGGCTCCGTCCGCGGGGTCCGGGGGCGGCGGGCGGGGCGGGAGCGGCTCCCGCAGCTCCCACGGCTCCCGCAGCTCCCACGCCGCCATCCCGCCCGTGGCCGCGTTGCGCAAGCGGCCCCCCGAGCGGCCGGGCCGGGGGCGGCACACGTGCGGGGTCCTCCTGTGGAGGGCCGGCGGTGTCACCTAGAAAGTTAACTTTCTGGCTGAACACACACACACACACACAAAACAAACAAACAAACAAACAAAGGAAGGAAAAGAGAAGGAAAGCGTTAGGAACGCTTGTGGTGCTGTTTTTCACTTGGATTTGATGTCCTTTGTATCCACAGAAAATACTGTAATTTCATTAATAATTAAATAATTGCCTGTCACTGCCTAATGTAGGTAATTATTATTTATTCTTGATACAATTCTTTAATAGAAAGGTTGGTGGAAGGCAGCTGTCGTAAAACGCCTGTTTGTTGTGTTAAAGGCTGGTCATGCCAGGCCCTTAAGCAGTGGGAAGGCTCCTTGGCAGAGCCTTAGTCCATAGGTACTCAGGTGGATGCCCTAGAAACCATACCTGAGAGAGGGGCTTGCAACAAGCTGTTCCTGAGGTTTAAATTTTCTTTAACAGAGGTGGCAAGGTTGAACCTTTATGCAGAAACTGTCAAAGCAATCCCATTTCCATTGAAAAAGGGATAAGGACATCCTGAGGGGAGTACCATGGCCAGGGCCTTGCCAAGGACCCGCTGTATAAGCCTGAGGTTAATGCTGCTCCCCAAAGTTGCTGAATAGGAAATTTTTCAAATCCTGTGAATATTAGTAAGGCTGTGAAGTTCCTTGTCTTTAGCACTAGCCTGGAGGACTGTGCTCCTGGAACTCCTGTAGAGTGTTGCATCATTTTCTTTAGTGGACATTTGTCATCTGCTGCTTTTGTGAAGTCTGTGATACTCTCTGTATCTTTCTACAAAGAGGCACATTTGCTTCTTTTTCAAAGGAAAAGGTCTTTTCTTGCTGGGTTCCTGATAATGGCATTGGAAAAGTTCGAGCGTATTGTTAATAGAAAGACAAGATGATCACATCAGTGCAGGATTCAGAATTTTGATCTTCAGCAAAAGTTTAAGTTTTTGCAGCTGCCTTGGAGTTTAAATTCAATTTAAGCCCATTAATGGCACTTATTAAAAAAGTTTTAAGTGACTGTTCAGGCAGAGAAGATGGCTGATACACTGGGCTGGGATTAACAGCCAAGGCTGTTTCTCAGAGGATGAACAGCAACCTTCCTGGTGCTGGTAAAATTTGTAGTCAGGTACATGAAATATAATAAAGATCTGTAAGCCTCCAGAAGTGGGCCTTATTCTGCACAACCTTGCTACTATAATTGTTGACCTGAGGAGGACCCTTGAAGGATCAAGTTTATTATGCAGAAATCATCATACGTGGTTGAAGAGGACACCAAAAAGTTTGTTTAAGAATTTTGTCTAAACCTTTGCCTCTCCATCTAAAATTATCTGGTTTCATAGGTAGTTTCTACAAAGTATCTCTTACCTGATAAGAAGGAAAATAGCTATGTCAAGATAGTTAGAACTTTTGTCAAATACACCTGAAGCCATTGTTTTTATTTGGAAGTTTTCTTTTGTTTCATATGAATGTATCTTATGCTGATTTCCTTAATTTCAAAAAACAGGATTAAAATGTTTTCATTTGTCTCAAGTGTTCTGTGATTTATTTCCATGCTGGCAAATTTTACATTTACTTTCTTAAATAAATGTGCAGTGCTTTAAGCTTCTTTTGTAAACAGCACTTGTAAATCAAACGTCAACTTCAAAGATGTTCACTGTAAAATGATTATTCTTGTTTGGAAGATGCTGCACTAGAAGTCTCACCTTTCCAAGAATACATATATTTAGACCCTGCTTTCAGCATAAGTCTGAGCATAAGTTGCTATATTTGACTTATGCCACAATTAATTAATTAATTAATTCGTTATTTTAGATGAAAAGTCAAGCAATATATTATACTGTAACGCAAAACAAATCAAAGAACCAAACCAAGTAAAGGAAATGCAGATGAGCCAGAACACACATGCAATCATTTTCTGCCTTCTATTTTTTCATAACATTCAAAATTTGATATTGCATAATGTTGCATAGTAAGTATAGTCCTATTGCCATATATTATTTCCAAAAGAAAGAGTGAGAAAAAGAAAAAAATTGGAGTTAGACAAGCTTTTGAAATAAATGTGGTCTTTCTCAACTGTAAGTATGCAATCATTGGCAAAATTTCTGTTTTAGAAGTATATCCATTCCAAAGCAGTAAGAATTTTAGAAATATTTTTCACTTGCCTTTCTAAAATTGCATCTATTCTTAAATGTCATAATAAAACTGACTGTTTTACTGCACGAATTAGAAAGTTACTTGTCCCGGAGGGCCTAAAAGAGGCTTGTAATGGATTGTCAGTAAAGTCACCTGCATTAGTGTTCAAACTCTTCAGAACAACTCAGCTGAGTAACTGCCTTTTTATACTCTTGCTTGTTCTTCATTCTTCATCTAAAATATCTTTAAAACATGTTCCAGATGATTGGCTTCCATGGGACACTGATGTGACTGTTTCAATTTTATAATATTCTAAAAGTTTACCCTTTGAATCGGTCTGTCTTGCCTGTACAGTGTGCTCAGTTCTCTGTCACCTTGCACAGTTCTCCGTCACCTTAAACCACAGGCTGGATCTGCATCTCTGCACAGTGAAATGATATCGCTCCTATTTTTATAACATTTCATTTCTACGTGTGAAAGCAGTGTAGAACAAAGCCCTGAGTATGTGACACAGGAATACATGTAGTTCTCAGTTGGGGGTAGAGCAGTCAGATCCCTTTCTCTTGCTGCTTTCCAGTTCACCACAAAGAGCTACTCTGGAAGCAGCCAGGAACACTCCTTTCCCCCAGGCTCGAAAGCAGTCGTATCTGGGAAGATCTGCCCTGCTACTTGGCTGAGGAACAGGATTCAAATGGAATTATTTCATATGCTATGCTGATGCCAGGCTCAGATCTGAATTTTTTTCTTTCTCGGTCTTTTCTTAACCTCAGACTTCCCAAGTTCCTTATAAATCTTGGTTTAATTGAACATTTAATTGTTTTTTGAAGTATCAGTAGATACGGAGATCTTTATTTTCATTCCTTTAGGTTAATATAGTTAATTTATGTTTCCTTTCAGGAAGATTTAAATTGTTCCCAGCTGACAGTGGAAAGCAAATGCACTGTTTCCAAAAATATCTGAAAGGTCTTGATGGGAAGAGGGAATTATGTTAAATTTATACGCCAGTAAATTAAATCAGAACTCCATATGACTATTCTTTGCTGTTATACTCCTATACTATTTAATTAGGTTTATAGGGAAACGCAATGTTAACTTTCAAGCTATCCATTGTATAAGCTTTTTTTAATTCTTCTGCGTTTGATGGATGGTCTTCCTACTTCTGCAGTCTTTCTGAAGCTTCATGCTCTAGTTCTGGAAGACGAAGCAGTACTACCATGTATCATCTTTGTATTTTACGTGGCCATGGTGATGCCACTGACATGAAACACCGTCCTTCCCCACCCTGTTTTTTGGGTTTTTTTGTTTGGTTTGGTTTGGTTTGGTTTCTTGTTTGGTTTCTTTTTGTTTGTTTGTTTGTTTGTTTTTTGTTACTTACTTGCCCACTGCAGAAATCCAGTGCAGTTTAGGTGTTGGGTCAGTGGTGGAGTTGCTGGTGTCCCACAGGGTTGCACAAACCTGAACAAAGAAACATTGGTTATTTATTCTCCCTCTATCTTAAATCCTAAATAGTCACAGCACAAAACCTCTCAGCCATTATTACGTGGAATAAAAATTATAAAAATAAATTTGTAAAACATCAGCAGTAAACTTTATTAATGTTTTAGGAAAAAAAAAGTAAGATTAAAGCAGCCGTTCCTTTTGGCAGAAGGAACAAGCAGGGTGGAAACTAGACATCATGTTGCTGATTCAGAGTTTGATCCCAGATGTGGGAGGATAAATCTTTCTGGAGTTCCTCATAACTCACTGAAATGAGGTAGGCTGGTCCTGCTTGGGAGCAGCAAATGGATTAGATCAGCATGGGAGAACAGATACATAAGGAGAAGGACCTGAATGACTGTGGTTTCAAAGAAGCCAGAGAAAAGAGATGATTGCAGAGAAAGTAATACATCAAAAAGTAGGAAATTTAATTGGTTTGAGAAGTGTCTCTTTGAACACTACTCTGTCAATTGTTACAAAGAGGGTTTTGAAACACAACTTATGATAGTGTATGGGAACATGCATTGGATATGTATTGGTGTTACTGGTATAGATATTCAGTGTATTATGAGCTCTGATGTAGTTTGTAATGTAAGAACTTCATCAAATCACTTAATTATGTGTTTTGTTTTGCCTTACATAAAAGCTCTTTTTCTACCTCTTTAATATTCATTAGTCTCTGAGCCTTTTAAAAACATTTTTAAGTTCTTGGAAATTGCTAGAAAAACTTAGAGCAACATTACTAGAAAAATATTTTGGTTAATATCTGTATGTGTCATAGATCTTTAGAAATATTCTGTTTATTTTCTTACTTTTTTTCTCTTTACAGGTACATTTCATTAGCTCATGAATGGGACCTTAAGAGACGTTATACAAAATATATGTGAAAATGGAAACTTCATCTTTGCTATCCTCCTTACATGATGAATGCAGACCAGACAACTATATTGAACCTCATTACAAGGAATGGTACCGAATAGCTATCGATGCTTTGATTGAAGGAGGTTTAGAAGCCTACAAAGAATTTCTTTCCAAAGAGAGATGCTCAGAGTTCCTAGCGGATGAAGAAATTAATTATATTTTGAACAATGTTCACAAACTTCCACAAAACACAGTTTATTCCTCTAACCATGCCATTGATGATACCTCCTCCTCCGGAACCTACTGGCCCATTGAATCAGATGTGGAAGCTCCAAATCTTGACTTAGGTTGGCCCTATCTGATGCCTGGAATTTCTGGTGGCACAAATATTGATCTGCTTTTTCATCCACCACGAGCACAGCCATACACTATAAAGGAAACTATTCGAAAGATGATACGAGATGCAAGAAAGGTAAAGATGAAAAGTATTATTTGAAAAAAAATGGCAATAATAATAATCCAGTTGCTATTTTATTGCAATTTATTTTTTTTTTCCTGCACAAGAAAATTATTTGGCTTCTCACAATTCAAACAGAAGGCTTTTCACAGACTGAGATAATACACCAATGTTATTAACCTTAATTCAGAGGGATCAGGGGTTAATTGGAGGGATTAGTGAATATTGCCATTACAATGAATAATTACCATTTTACTATAATGCTGACCAGTGCATGAGAAATTTGTAGATAATCAGCGCATTTTTCCTTTGACCTCAGTTGAGTATACCTCAAGAGATTTAATTCTGTATGACTTCAGGATATAAACTAAACTTTCTCTCTTGGATCAGTGGGAATTGGTTTGGAATGCCACAGTTATTATGAGAAAACAACATGGTGATGTACCTTTGAGTCTTGTACCTTGAGAGTCTCAGGTTTTGTGATTTTTGCTTATCCTTGCAGAACTTAAAGAGAGCTCAGAAGTAAAAAAAAAAAAACAAAACTAGGCTTAGGCAACAAGGAAATAATTTTCCTTGAGTACCTTACCTTCATTTATGACTAATGACTAGAAATGCAGACACTTCTCCAAATGTACTTGTCTCCACTTAGGGGCTCTTGTATCTTGAGTTTCCTATGGCACACCCACCTTACAAGTCAGTGATAGGGTGCTGTATGTACTAACAACCTTTTGCTGTCAGCATGTCAGTTTGAAACCTCTAAGTTTTAAACTTTTAAACTTAAAACAGTGTCAGAAAAAAAAGAAACAACACCAAAAAAGTGTATTAGCATGCAAATCTGTTTGACACTGGGTCACATTATCTCTAACAGATATGACAGACAGACGTATTCCTAGTAAGTACGTCACACTCTCATTTCTTCCCCATGAAGTAAAATTATATTCTGCATGACTGTGAACTTTAAATCTGTAGGACAGGCTCAAGCTTGCATGCATCTGTATACACTTCAGTGGCTGAAATATGCATGTAAATATGTGCAGTCGAAATGGACTGAAAAGGGCAGGGAAGGGAAGGACAGTGTCTTTTTACAATGTCTCTCCTATATTTAGATAAAGCATATAATTTGTTGCAGTAATAGAGCTATCACTAGGCCTTTTATCCTGCAGTTTATACTTCAGAATGACTGTGTGCTCAAGGAGGACTTAATTACTCCTCTCCCTCTTTGTCCATTTTAGAGTGGTATTTGGTATTTTCTCTTTTAGTATGTAGTGAGACTGGACCATGCCTTGCCCCAAATACTCTTTTCAATGGCAGCTCCTGACCTACCAGTGGATCTGCTGTAAGGGGAAACCACAAAACACAGTTAATTCTATTGCAAATACTAGTTCAGTTTTGCAACAAGGTCTTGAAATGCCATGAAGAAAGGCCATTTCCCATTAGTTGCCATGCTTTTTGTGCCTATGTGCATGCAGTCCTGTCCCTCTGAAATGTCTCTCTGGAAGGAGAGGTGGTGCTGACTTGTAATACCATTTTAAGGAGTATGCCTCCTTTGAATGCAGCTATAGAAAAAAAATCAGGTGTGATTCTTGCTTCACTTTGCAAAAAGGTTGAACATATAGTGTACTGGCTCCCTGATGTGCTTGTGGTACTTCGTCTTTACAAAGAGTATGTTTTGTGCATGTCACTGTCAAATCTGACAGCTCAAAGGTTTGTTTAGTTGATTGGTACAACCTCAGTGTCAACAACCGTAACACGTGATACAGTGATACAGGTTGGTTGCTTCAGGGAGAAGCAGTTAAATCCAAAAGACATGGTGTTGTTCAGCCTCTTCTGTCTATAGATGAATAGAAAAGTTTAAAGGATTTCTAAGTAAGGTAAAATAAGGTATTTAAAACATGCTTACAATAGGCAAACACTTTGCAAACAGGCTAGCATACTTCTCCTAAGCCACTTATAAAAATGCAGTTATATTAAACAGAGTTCTTTGTTATTTAGTAGTGGAGATGCATAGTCCTATGAGAGTATTCAAAGGAAATAGGAAAATGTTACACATGAAAAACAGAAACCTGTAAAGAATAAATCAGCAAATGATGTTCAGCTAACACAGCTCTAAGCAAAATCTATGGGAATTTCAGCAAGCTTATGTGTGAAAGTAAACAGGCTGTTGGAGGTGGCCATATTCATACCATCTAAACTTTAAGCACCAAAATTGAGTGCCTGAGTTCAAGCACTGATTTCCCTGGGCTACCTGAACACTTGATACAGTAGAAAACCAGCTCCTGCAAGGGCAAGGCAGAGAATGTTTCTGCAGTGATTAATCCCATGAAGGAAGCCATTCAATACGTATTTATATGTACTAACTCTGCCAAAAATTTGTGAAGGAGACTGAGCCAATTAAAACCTAGATTCTTACAAATATTGGGAGATATACAAGGATGACACTGTTAGTGGACTTACCCTTGACCTCTTTCATGCTTGATGCATCACAGTGTCGCTCCTTAAAATCATTATTACTTATGTTAATTTTGACCTTAAGAAGACACATTGTAAACAACATTAAGCAACTTCTTTGCTGACAGTGATTTTTTTCTTGGCTAAAGAGGAAAATAATTTGTAAGTCCGTGCTACAGTAGATTAAAACCAATGACTATGAAAAAGTGATGTAAGAAAATCTTGTCACGTGTTTCTTAAATACATAATCGTCATAAAAATTATGCACATCAACTTCTTTGTAATGTACAGGTGATACAATAATGGAATTTTTCTTACAGAAAAGGGTCAGTACTGATAAATCCTAGAAAACTGAGCTAACCATTTTAAGGAGATGGATGAATGCTTGTGATACATGTTTCTGAACTCATGTTAGAGCAGGGAAACTGTATTGTATGCAGCATGCCATTATATTGCCATCTATACAACAGCACTTCTGTGGGATAGATGTGATGTTAGCAGAGTGCCTTAGGTCAAACCAAGATGTCAACAAAATTGGTTTACAATTGGTGTAACTAGACCTCATCTCCACATGATGCAGCTTGCCAACCACCCACCTCTGTCAACATATCCTGTGTTCATACAAGAAGGCTGTTTGGCGTGACTGTGTCAACTGGGGAAATACAAGTCTTTTTCACATGTTGATACAACCATGTGAGGAAAAAGGACTTCAAGGTCTGTCTGACCTTAATGATGGACAAACTTTTGTAAACAAGCCAGTAGCCTTGTTTCTCTTATGTTTTGGAGTCTTCTACCTTTAATCATTGGCAGGTTTCCGGCTTCTCTGAAGCTTGAGGTGCTCCTACAGCCTGACTCATCACAGCTGGGCTGTCTGAACAGCAACTGATAATGTTTAGCAGTTTTTACGGAGAGGATTATTCATCTGGGAAATGATATCAAGATGATTACTCATCTGTGTCAGGTTAATGTGAAACTTCCTTCTCTGGCTATAAAGTAACACAGAGACTTCAATAATGAAGTGTCCTCTCCCTGTATGACTTTTCATAAGAGTTGCCTCAAAACCATCAGTTGCGAGGCTTGTATATACGTGCAAGAAACATCTTGTACTATCTTCTCAGATGTGCAAGAAACATCTTGTACTATCTTCTCAGATGTGATTGACAGTGAGGCAACAGGGAAAGGATAAGACAAAGCACTGTAGGGTCCCTCTGGCAGTGTGTTTTTCTCTTATTTCATTAACTGGATTTCTCTGTTGACCCCAGAGACGTTCCTACACAGTTTTAGAGAGAATGCATAGCTGAGTCTTTCAGACTGATATCAAAATAAGGGTCTTCACTTCCTGGAGAAAATTAAAACCTGTTTTTAAAGAACCATGTTGCTTAGATAAACCAACGATTGCTGGTTTGCAGCACAAGCCAGAAAACACTGAAAGACTTTCTGACATACTTTTGGGATTTATGGTGGATTGTGTGAAGTTGCATGCAATGCAATAATATGCAAAACTTTGCACTGATTTTATTTTACTCAAATAGAGTAGGTGTCTTAAACCTGGATTCATAAAGTCAGTGATAGTTTTAAGACTTTTTTAAAAATATAATTGCTTAGAAGCTTAAATAAAAATTTAGATGGTTATTTTGTTATAATTTTGGAAAATAAAAAGGTAGTTGTTTTTGCTGAATTATTCATGATTGGGGTTTTAATGTGAGAAAAGTTTGCAAAATTTGGACCCTTGGGAAAAAATTAAGTTACACACCGTAAACAAGTGTAACTTGTTATTAATCTTGCTGGACACACCATAGGTGGGCACTTAGTCAAAAAGGACTTCCTTTGAATTCTTTTGAGAGGGAGTTTTGTACAAAATGCAATGCTGGTGTTGTTTTCTGAAGCAGTGGAACTAGTCAAGTAAACAAAAATAGTTGACTCAACAAATATATAAGAAGGAAAATTTTTTTTTTAGTTTAGGGGTTTGGTTTCTTTTTTAATTTTGTGTTGCTTCTGGCAAGACTGAGAGGTTGTGTATTACAGAAAAAATAGTCACTCTTCACTATTATTCAGTATTCATTATAAGCAATAATTCACTCTTAATCACTGTTAATATCATTTGGTCATGTGTATAATATAGTAATAGTCCAGTACTGGCTGTAGTCTAGTATGAAAGAAAATCAAATTCTTTACCTACTTATATGAAAAGTGATGTTTCTGTACAGAATGAGACTTGTAGAATACATGTCTGTTGAGCAGTCTTTTATTAATCTCTTAACAATACTCTTTGCCAACTATTTTAAATATAATATGAACACAGAGAACAATGATAATGAATCGTGCTTGTGGCAGTGCTTGTCTTAGGTCATTAATGGCATCAGTCCAAGCAGAAGAGAAAGAGGGGCTGCACTTTTTTTGTTCATAAAAGCCAGAGCAATCTGCCGAATTCAGGGAGAGAGAATAGGTAAATGCAATAGTTGTCCCACTCACATGTTTTCTGTATTATCTGTAAGGTGTTTAATAATCAGTGGATATAATTTTTTAAACTAAGAGTAACACAGAAATACTCAGTTTCGAACTGAAGACATATATTTTCCCTGCAAAAATATTCTGCTCTACAAGGATTTCAGCAAGTGCCTTTTGGTTTGGCTGCTCTGCTGAAGGGTGAATTCATCATTCCCCACTCAACTTCTGTTAAATGACTTCCTGATAGTTGAAAATCAGCATGGCAGTCATGTGTATGGTTCCCAGGTAAAACATACATTTTAGTTCTTGATAGATCTATTTGAGAAAGTGAGGTCATGTCCAAGCTCTTCTAATCATAGAGTACATGCCATGTGTTGGAAGAGGGCATGTGCCTTGCTATTATTGTGTGAGCTAGTATCAAATTTTTGTCATCACAAGGTAGTGCTGCTCTCAGCAAGTAATTACTTCAGGTATTTTATCTGCTTGGATTTGTCTTTGGAATTTTCACACTATTTTACTTGCTTCTCCCCTTCCCTCCCTGCTGTCATCCTCCCTCTGTGTAAGGGTAGTCCCAGTGCACTCACAATGCAGGCAGAGAGGATTGCCTTCAATGGGACACATCTGCAAGCACTCTTATAATCTGGAAAGCCTGGGACTTCTGGAAATGCAATTCTTTTACGTGATTGCTCTAAACATGAAACCCACAATTTTTCCTGGTAGCCCTCCTGTTACATGGGAAGGATCCAATACTGAAAAGTAGGCAGAGACTAGAGCTAGCCTGGGGAGAGGGACTTTTTGATAACATAATTTTTAATCTGTTGTGGTGTTTTTTTACTCCCAGGATTCTATCTTTTTGAGACTTTTGACATCTTCAATACTCATATTAAAAGTTGTCATTAAATAATTTAGAGGTATTACCCTTTTCATGTCACAATTGTGTTAATGTGTTACCAAAATATCACACCTCTGTCATAAATTTAAAAATGGAATAGGGAAAATTGAAGGCCAGATATTGGAGTCAGCTGTATTTCTTTATTAATGTCTGTCTCATCTACATATATATATGAAGTAAGCATACACATATGCTTTGTAGCAATTCTTTTCATTAAAACGTTTTCTCTCATTGTCATAAATCTTTATCAGTCAAAACAGAAGTGCTGTTAAGCAGTCATCTATACTTTTTGCACATTCAATAGATTAAAGTTTTCTTTATCATATTGAACCATAACTTTGTACTACAGTTTGCTGAAGCAATTACAGATCAAAATATGCCATAAATACAAACCCATTGATTTAAAATAATTTTGCCCTGTCAGAATGCTTTTTTCAGTGCCCAGACTAGTATATTTGTGCTTTGTCCCTCTCCTTTTCTTGCATGTCAAAAAAAATGTGATAATGTTTAAGTGCTATTTTTGTTTGTCTGAATTCCTGTCTTGAAGAGATATCTGGCTTTCTATTTTATTGGGGTTTTTTCAGCCAGGAAACAATCTTGCCTAAAGGACAAATATTCATATTGCCAAGAGCCTTTTTTCATCTCTTGCAGTTTTTGCAAAAGCTTATGATCTTATGATAGCTTTCCAACATAGCCAGTTGATGCTCTGAGGAATGGAGGGCACATTGTGGGTGATTTTAACCTTTATATTTGTTTCTTAGATATCAATGTTTGTTAGAAGTTGAAAACTAAAATATTTTACTATCTGTGATAGAATTTTCAGAGCATAGCTTGGTAGGCAGATACCTGCAATGCTGCAACAGTATATGTGTAACGCAGTGTGATAGAAACTACATGTAAAGTGGAGAAGTGCTGACATGGAGCAAAACAAAAAAAGTTCAGAATTTCTTATTCTTCTGCTTGGAAGGAGTGGGATTGAATGCCAACGAGTTACATCTATTAAGTTTCCTCATGTATCAGATCTGAGTACAAGTATCTACTTGACTTGTACTTATTTCAGAACAATTTGCTTAATGCTGTGTTATTTTCCGTGAGGAATACCACAAGTATTCCAATACAGATGATAGAGGGGTCAAAGTGCACTTTATTATTTACCTCTCTAAAAGAAATGCAGATCTTGCCATAGACAGCAGTGCAATCACACCTTTGCTTTTAGCCTGTTGATAAAGTATGTCTATAACCATTTTCTAACAAGGTAGAAGTTAAAGTCCACATTTTCAGAAATGCTGTCAGCATGCCTGAGACCTTAGAGGACTTTTGCTCTTTAAAATCCTACTGTATGTTACCTTTGGAAAGAAGGAAGCGGTGGCCGTCACAACAGTAACAGGGTGTAACTAGTGCTGAGCTTGTTACTTTGCAGTAGAACCTGCAGACATCCATAAAATGACTCACCTCAATCAAGCTGTTCAAAATAAAAAAATTTAGGATCTGGCCATGGCTTGCTTAATCAACAGTTGATAATTTTTCTGTACACAGTCCATTGATCAGTAAGCCAGTTGAATTTATAGTAGTATTATTTGCATTATGAAGAAATGGAAGCAACCAAACTAGCCATTTCTGCTTTCCTTGCTTGTGTTTGTCATCTTTTCCTATATCTTGGGTGTTGGTTTTCTGAAGCTATAAACATCATCATGTTTCGCTGCATGTCAGTAAATCATATGGGTTACTGACATCTTAGTCTTCCTGAGTGGCACCAGCCAGTACTAACACAACACTACTACAATATAAACAGGAGATTTAGAATTTATATACTCTCCTCTTTCATTAGCCAGCACCAAAGTGCGTGCAGTTTCACAGATGAGAATACTGAGTCACACTGAGTATTAAATGAATAGAAATCACAAGAAAAAAAAACAACAACCAACCAACCAACCAAAAAAACACCAAACAACCCCAACACCCCCCAGTTATAAAGCAAAAGCCTAAGAATATTATACATTAGCAAACAGTACTCAGAGAAAGTAGGGGTCAGTTTTGACTTTCTTGCCTTTGTGGTTTTGATTGATAATAAAATTCACAGTTGTGCATTTAGTTATGAAAACTAATTTCTGAGGAACAGCAGTACTTTTCCAAAAAAGTCACAAACCATAGCTTTGTAGAGCTTACTTTTCAAAAATATTTGTAAAAGCATAAAGTCTTATCTTAAGATAAGGAGGGTGTATCTTTAAGGCAGACACAGGGTGTTCTCATACCTTATCTAGGAACAGATTATCTTAACCAATTCTGTCTCTTGCTCTGGAATGTTTGCGCTGACTGCCCAGAAGATGTAAGATGTGAGGGAACCAGAACAGATTCCTCAAAAACAGGATCCATGGTTACCCCTGCTCTCCCCAGCAAGGCAGTGGGCATACAGCTGCCTTCAGAGAACTTTTGTAGTGTGTCTTTTATCCAGGGATTTTTGCTAACTGCAGCACTAGATCCCCTCAGGCCTTTTCACTTCTGCCAGTGATCCTGCTGTCAGAGATGAAGCTGGATGATAGGATAATGAGAGAAGTTATGCACTGTATCTCTTACAGATGAAAAGAAAACTTTGATATCTGCTTCATCCACTAGCAATCAGGCTTGAAGAGTAGCATAGGATTGTGTATTCAGGTAGCCAAATAGGTGTGTCTTCAGTTCAGATGGCAGATACAACAACCTTATTTTCATGCTGTTTCCTGAAGCTGCAGGTACTCTGCCAAGCAGGGTGCATTTCAGCTCAATAAACTCCCTTTATGACTTAAGTACTAGGCAAAGCCCTGGACATCACCTTTGAATTCAGGTGAATCTGAGTGGCATCAGCTCACAGAAAGTATTGTAGTTAGTTTCTCTGCTAGGCTTTTGATGCTCGATAAGCCAGAAATAATAATGAGGATGAAGTGAAATAACCAGCACAGAAGAAAAGTATAGTTCTCAGTGGGACCTTTCTCAGGAGCTGTCCACTAAGGGACTAAGCTCTTTAAGCTTTTCAGAATTCCCTGCTAGTGAGCTGTGCCTTCTGATCAGAGACATCAGAGGCAGCAAACAGAAGTGACAGTGTCAAGCCAGCAAATCTGATTTGTCTCAAATGCCAGGGAGATACCGCTTGTCAAAGCAACAAGCTCTCCATCCAGCATGACAAAGCACATTAATAAGCTGTCTTCTGTTCTGATAATTTCTTGGCACTGACTAATGGTGGATTAGCACCAGCACACAGTAATTGCCTGAAAAGTCACTGTCAAGGGTGTGGGTTTCTTTTAAATAATAGGCAGGTGTATGTGGCAGGGAAGTATATGTTTGATAGAGATCAATAACCTGTCTTTGCTGAGGATGGGCCTAAAACTATAACCATCTACAGATATACCTCTTACAATAGTATGTACTCTTACAAGTCTACAGAAAGTTGCTTTAAAATGTTAACAAAAACTATATTATTTTGCACAAAGGATATGCTTTGGAAATGAGAAGACCAAGCATAGAGATGAAACTGGGAATTATGACTGATTCTTCTACTTATTTGCTATCTCCCTATTTCATGTTTTAGCATTACATGAGGACCAGTAATATTATATTTTAGAATGGATTTTATGATGCACAGTATGATTGCAGTAATATCATCATCTGTTCTGGTAATGAATTCTAGACTTATTGAATGTCAGTAAGCAACTTGCACCAGAATGTAATTAGTCAGATGATTTGATTTCTTATGCGTAATTTTAGTGATGAAAGTGCAGTCCAGATCTGATGTGCTGTGATACAAGATTGCAATCTCCCGTTACATGATTTCTGTCGTGAGTAAAGGCTCAGTACTTTGACTTGAAGTTAGAGGAGCTAAATGGTATCTTTGCAATGAGTTCTTGAGATCTCAGGAAGCTCTTTTATGTAAATGTCAGAGCCCTGCAAAGCTGGGGCACCAAGTGCTTTTTGGAGGAATAAAAGGGAAGGAAAAAATGTGCTGTCGTTGAATGTTGGGAAAGAGTCATGTCAGAGGAGCAGGAATCTCTGCTAGTCCTTTCAGTTGATTCTTATTAGAAACCAGGGTAGCAACTAAACCCTGCTTAGACTTTCTGAGGGATGATAATGCTCTGGAGCCTGCACCCAGGGTGCAAATGCTTACAGATTGAGATTACCAGTCTTACAGCATCCTGAGAAAGGGGACAGTTTAAGACATATACAGATGGACCAATGTTCAAATCAGCCGAACCCTACTCTGTGGTGGTGTGCATCGATCAGAAGTGACTTCATGAGAATCTGTATCAAAGGGATAGAAGTAAGGCATGAAAGTTGTACATACAGAAGTGACCATACTTGCAGTGCGATAGGAAACCTGTTCATTTTTGGTTGTAGTTCCTTTTTTCTTCTCCTCCCACTTTGCCCCTCTACTCCAGCCCTTGTCTCCTCTGTCCTTTCGCCTTTCATTGTGCATCTCAGACAGAGGTGAGTGCTGCCTGCTCCAGACACTTCTGGCCTCTTTCTGGAATGGAGTCCCAGGTGTGACATCTGGGAATGTGATCTCCCTCTTAGGTCAATAAAGAAACGTGGCTGTTGGAGGATGCCAATCAGCATACCAGAAGCCAGTGTTGCAGTACTGTGTTTGTGTCTTTTTCCCGATTCTCTGTCATTCCCAGAAAGAACTTGTAAAACATCATCATGATGTTAAAAACACAGCAATGCTTTTAAATTGCTAGTCAAATCACGTAATTTTATTGCTAGGTTTCTGATTTTTGTTATAAATTGTACATCTAACAGATTAAATATTAGGGGAGGTATATTTTCTGAATAGTACTCTCTTATTGGCATTTTTTGCAACAATTATGGAGTTTACAGGTCAAGCATCTATATATCAGAAATTACATTAGGTTATTTAATTACAACAGTGACTTCTATGCACAGTTGTTCATCTCATTTTGTCGAATAATAAATCTTGAAACTTGAAAAGAGTTTTGTTTGGTGATATTTAGTAAAGGGCAGAGAGACAAAAATATAATACTTGCTCAAAGAAGACACTTTTTTTCTTCTTCAAGCAAAATTAGATCCCCAATCCTGAGAGGATTTAAATACATTAATTTGTGTACACAAGAGGTTCCATTAATTTAACATGCATATGTGTTTGTAGGATTGATGCCTAGGGATATGACCATGTATCATTAAGAATATGATTTTAAATGTTTAATGTATCTCTTTCTCTTAAATCGTGCCACAGTACACTTGTAGTACAAAACGAACTTCATCTTCAGTTGATTACATCCACTGTGAGCAACTAAAAAAAGAATAATGTGTGTCCAAGCAGACTGCTGTAATTTTTTTTATTCTGAAAAAAGCTGTTGAATAGCTGAATATCTGAAACCCAATTAAAGCATTGAAACCAGTGGAAGGTTTTCTCTTCCACTGATGCTATTTCATCCCTCAGTCCTCCTTTACTGATCCCCGTACTCAGACACAGGTCCTGCAGAAGCCTAACGCAAAGGAATGGATGCACATATGAATATTATAGAAGATAGGCTGGTCCTTTCGAAAGAAATAAAAGAGCGAGACTAATTTATCCTGTTGATACATAAAGAGCAAGAACAGATTTTTGTCAATATAGAATATCTATCAAAGAACATTTTTTTTCAGTAACTTCCTATAAGTGGCCTCAGTCAAAATGACTGAGTCCTCTGCTAGCAGTTTACACCAGTTTACACTGGGGATAGGGGCTTTATTATATTCTGCTACATTACACATGCCTACTGAGTTTATATACACTGCAAGGAAAATTCCATGGAGCAGTTTCTCAATCTGTACTGTTAAGACTTTTGAAATGATTGCAAAATATATATTGAAAGCACACGTGTACTTTTTCATGCATGCTGGCATGCAAGTAAGAAAAATCAAATTAAAACCAGTAAGTAGTGAAGATCTGGAATTATTGTGATAGAACTGTCCAAAACAATTTGTGCATTTTGTTTTTTAAATACTCTATCTTAAATTAAAACAAAACAATCACCTCGAAAAATAGTTTCATGGACAGTTATGACATTAAGTTGATATAAAGTGGTGTGTACACAGATAGACATACCTATTTTGATTTTTCTTAGTGGTGTTTCAAAAATTTCTAGGGATCAGAATTTCATAATTTGCTAAATTCTACAGAGACACATTGCTCATATTATCTGAGTAGGTTATTCGTTACATTTAATAATACAAAGTAGTCCTTTGAGATTCAATTAAAGGAAGAAAGCATTTCAGTTTAATGTGTTACTGTCTAGTTAATAACCCATCTGTCTATTTTTAAGGTAGTAGACTGCACATTAAAAAAGTACAGATAATTAGAAAAGGGAAAATACCTAATTTCTGAAGTATGGAATAGTAGTACTTTAATGCAGGCCTTGAAGTTACAAAGCTGAGTATCGTATCTGAAAGCAGCATTAGAAGATGATACTTGACAGCCTTTTTTCCATAGAATGTAATTAGTTTGAAAATACCACAAAAAGCTAGGTGTTTAAAGGTTTTTGTGGGTTTCCAGCAAAGTGCATTGATTGAAACATTCTAGTAGCACACCCATATAGGATTATTTATTGTAGAAATATGATACTGAATGAGAAACAAAAAGCTGTGGCATTTTAATGCCAAATACAGAAATCTTTCTGACTTGTTTAAAAGAAGTAACATTAACATTGTTGGCTGCGTTTCAGTTCACCCTGATAGTCACACAAACTCTAAAACTCAAATGGAACTTACTCAAAGCTGCTTGTTATCATACAGCCTGTGTAGGGATTCATAATACATATAGTGCATGCAAAAAGAAACAGACATGGGTTAAACTATTTTTTCTTTCTGCATAGGTCCAAATTTGTGCAGATTCTTTCGATCAGTCTTGGCTCTATGTGTGTCAAAAATTTTAGGAAAAAAAATCCCTGATATGGTACAAAACTATGAAAAGCTTCTTGTCAATGCCTGTTTGATGTCATTGCTGTCCCAACAGTAGAGATATTATTGATAATTACGGTAAATATTCTCCTGCTTGAGATATGAAAGAAATCACCTTGACCAGACTTTAAGCTGCTTCTCTAGTGAGGAGAAATTTGGAAATATAGAAAGCATTGTCACACACAAATTAAAAATAATCCAGTTTTTTATTTTCTTCTCTGAATTAGTGACTTCCACTAACTGAGTTGTGGTAAAAATTCACTTATGAGTACAGTCTATAGCAATTACAATGTAACAAAGCAAAGCAATTACAAGGTAACAAATGTTGAGCTGTTCTGGTTTGTTTTTTAAATTGCTTATCTGTGGTTCGGAATTGGATTTTAGCCTGAAACAGTAAAAATATAAAGTATCCCGTTTGGTCAATTTTATGGCTATAAAATATGTAGCCCAAATAGAGGAAATGTCTTTATCTATTTTTTTTTTTTAAAAGTGACATTAAATAATTTTTAAATTATTAAATTAAATTAAATTAATTATTTTAAATGTTTAATTTTTAAATAGTCTGTTACAAAATACTTATATAAATCAATAAGCACACAGACATTGCAATATCACTGAAAAGCTTGCTGTCAGCAGCTGCCACTGTAAATATTGCACCACACAGGCTGAAACAGAGAACACCCATGAATATGATGTGTGCCAAAAGTCTTTAATGGTAATTATGAACATACTTAACTAAATTAATGCATTATGAAAATTGAAAATGGTATTTCACTTAGGACATTTTAATTAATTTCAAAGTCATGGTTGGTTCTTGAAGGTCAGCAGGTTGTCCAGGAAGAATTTTGATGTTAATAAACTATACACTCTTTTTCCTTCCATTCTCAAATTTGCTCAAAACCACCAAGAAAATTTCAAATTAAATGTTTCATTTGTTTCAAGTTGTAAAACATTCTTCAGTGTTTCAGAGAATCATTCATCTGCAGGTTTTGCTTCCTTGGTTTTTTTTAGGCATGCTTTTGGGTGCTTTGTGCCTGGGAATTTGAAGCGAATGACTGCATTGTATCCACTGAGAGTTCCTATGCTCCAGGCTCATTCCCCTCAAAATCCCAGTGGTAGGGCTTTAGTTTTGTACTTGTTCATAGAGACATGATCTCCCCCCAAGACTTGCAGTTATTCTGATATTTTAATGAATGCATTTCTTTTGTATAAATCAATCTTCTTTACTTCCTGATTATGTGCTGCTGCTTGTACTGTGGTCATGTGCCCTCTTCATGAGCTCTGTCGTGGCCTTCCTTTTCAGATATAATTTTCTAATTGATTTTACTGGAAGTTGTTTTGAAAAAGAGCTGGGTAAAAATGAGCAGGTAATCAATGTTTGTATCCTTTAAAAACTCACTTGTTAGGGGCCTCCTTATTGCAGCTATTTCCAGACTGCAAAATCAGCAGAGGTTGATAAAACTGAGAGATTCACAGGTTTTGATATCAGAAGGGATCATTATGATAATGACATCTGACTCCCTTCAGTGGACAAGCCTGACAGTGTTGCATCTTCAAAGAACTGATACTAAGAATAAATCTGACCTTAAAATACTTGAGTTCTAGTCTTACACTCAACACTTTGGGGTAACTAATTAATAATTGCTCAGAAGATCAGATTTATTTTTGCGAATCACTTTTCTCTAAATGATGGAATTTACTTGAGGAAACCCATTTTGCAAGCCCAGACCAAGCCTGCTTGAGCTTTCTGCTTGTGTATGTCATCGCTCAACATGACAGTCAGACAAAAGAGAAGGTGCAGAGAATTTTAAATGCAGGACTGGAAGGTGAGATGAGGCTTGGGCTGCTTTGTAGCCACAGGGATTGCTTTCATAGGGACTTGGGGCTGCTCAGCCTCTATAAATACAAGCCATTAGCCTCTGAGGGTCTGTTCACATAGCAGGGTTTGGTGCAGTGAGGAGATTCACAAGGAGCAGGGTGTCTTCTCCTCAGAGAATCACTTTAGTGTGACTTTTTTCAGTAACAAAGCTAATTAGTAATGGGCTGACTCAGATGTCCCTGCACAGGACAGCAGTGTGACACACACATACACACCTTATATATTTTCAGTTTCCCAGATAAAAATAGCTGCAATATGTTATTCCTGAATTTATGAAATGGCATGCACTTTACAGATGAAAAGCTTTCTCTGTGCACTTAAGTGTTATTGTAAGTAATTTAAGAGGAATTTAAAAAGCTGCTTATTATTTCTGGTCATTTTTCCAGTCTTTCATGACAGAGAAGTAGCAGAAGCAGACTTCAGTAAGTTTCTGTTTTTTTAGTTACACCATGGATGATTTGGGAGCCCATAAATAACATTAGTCTATTAAAAATACATTTCTATGCTAATATCTTTTAGAACTAGCTGAAATGGGAGTGTTTCACAGGCTTTTCTAGTTCCATGCATTTGTATCCATTCAAACATGGATATCTTTTATATCCTTTAAAAAATATGGGGCGTTTTGTATGTTTTTATTTTTGCTGAATATAAAAGTTTTGTGATTAAATACATTGGTCTAGTTAGGACTTGGAAGACAAATTCCTTGAGTGATTTGTGAAAACATACATAGTGTGGGGTACTCATGTACTAGGGGTAGTGAACACAGTTCAAGAGCTTAAGCTAGAATGTACCTTCTCTGGTGCTTTCAATGGTTTAAAACTTTATATTTTGCATCAGCCTTTTGGGTATTTGTTTTGTCCATGAGATTATTTGCTTTAGAAGATTCAAGCAGAAATATTTCAACAATATCCAAATACAAAAAAGAGTTTGCTTCCCCACTGTCTGCCCATCTTCTGATGTTACCTTTTTCTCACAGTGTTCCTTTATGCAGCTGTGAGAAACAAGTAAATGCCCTTTTTTGTTGTTCCCTTGAAGCAGTGTTCCTGATATAAGTTGCATCTCAGCAAACGCTCAGTCACCCACGTAAATGTCATGAAATTCTTACCTGTTTCATACCTGACTCTTGTTTTGCCACAAAATTTTTTCCTGTGTCAATTTAAATGATATATACTGAATTTTTTATGATGGAAAAGAGACTGGAGTATCTTTTAATGACCAACTACTAGTCATAGTTGAGCAAAAATTATAAACTCTCTGAAAAATTCCTTCCTGACAGTTGTACCTCATATCTCTAGTGAGTGCACACTGCATTGACATCTGAAAGCAGATTCAGAAGAACAGGAAAAGATATACACCTTTTTAAGTGAGAAAAAAAAAAAAGGATAAAAGCTGGCCTCTTACTACATCTGAAACAAGTGTTCTTTTTTCCCACTCATTTATTAATACAGTGCTGTTTTGAAACTTTTTATCTAGAAAAAAGGGGCAAATATAAAAATACATTTTTTTCAGTGTGTGTGCACATGCTTGCAATTGTCTACATGCACATGTACACCCTGTGCTACAGAAAGTATGAATTCTAGGCAGGCACACATGCACACTGGTACCTTGTTGGCACAAATTTGGAGTGGGCAGGTTACTTAAGGAAAGATCTTTCCTGAGATCAGAGAGGTACTTCATAAGAACAAAGGTTTATTTGAAATGCACTAGTTTGCATCAAAAAGCAACACTTTCCAAAGTGTCCTTGGAATAAAATGTTCACCTCTTCTCCACAGAGGTGTATTGCAGGTTCTCATTTCAATCCTTATTTCAGGCAACTGAAGTTACGTAGTATATTGAGGTATTAGCATGCTTTGCACATTTTTGAAGCACCAATTTCCCAACAGAGCATGGCTTAATGTAAATCCATGGGTGGTTTGTCAGTTGTGTTTCTGCTTTTTAAACTTTTAAAACTTTTTAGAAGGTTCTGCTTTTGATGGCAAACAAGTGAATTTTCCTCTCTACCCCTCCTGTTTGCTAGCATATATACCTTTAAATTACACAGCTATTCAAAACATGAATGTTCTGTGGCTGCAGGGGACTCACTGGAACAAATAGGCAGCAAAGCTCACAAAGGAAGCCACTGAAGGGCTGCAGTAGATGCCCCTGACATTGATCTTCTTCTTCCTTCATTCTTAAGTCCAGGTATCTGCTGTGATGTTTTGGAGGAAACCCCCTTGCCCTAGCAGGAACTTTACATTTCTTGCAGATATTCAGCATGCTTCCTGATCAGATCTCTGATTATCATTACCCAAATGGAGGTTAGGTGTGTGTGTGAACTGGCATGCAATGCACATCAGGAGGAATATTTGCAGAAAGGGGAATGCTCTCATATGTGAAGCTGTACAGTAAAAAACTAGTGATAATATGTTTCTCTTCTGCCCATTAATAAAATCCTACTAACTTGTCATGTTGGTCACTAACTCAATTGAGTACAAAGGGTTCAGTTACTTCTACACTGATAAGTCATTTATTTGAATAACTGTTCATTTTATTAATTCATGAATGAGTGCTTCATTAGAAGTCTTATCCTTGTGAGAACAAGAAGAATGAGAGGAGCAGACCATGCACATAGTATGACAGTGCCCATCTGTGGCTGAGGCAGGTGGAGTCTGGATTGCAGAACTCTTGCAGCCTGGCCATGTGTCTGCTCCTCCCCAGATGTACTTAAGAAAATATTTGGTGTATTTATACACCAAATAAACATCTAACCATTAAAAATAAACTTTTACTTGTGAATGGAAAGACTAATAGATATCAAAGATGGAGAATTATAACTATCTGATCAGGCTTTATTGCAAAGATTAAATAATCTTTGATTTTGCATAATTGCAGTATCAAATTGCAAATGATGAATTAATACTTCTGTGGCCTTGTGGAGGAGCTCTGTGCCAGTCAGTGAAAGCTGATGCTAACTGCATTTACAAAAAAATAAAGCGTCACCAAGATAATTCTTAAGCTGTATGACTCGTCTGACAAAGATGATTGTTCAAAAGTCAGCTCACATAGAGATAAAAGATCAGGTGAGCAAAAACCTGAGAGAAAGAAATAAGAAATAAATGTTTCTTTGTTTTTAACTTTTTTTTCTGTGAATTTCCTTTCTTATCCATTGCCATGCAATTCCCTAGGATACCTCACCATTCGTGGAAGATTCACCCTTCAACAAACACTGAGGTTTCTCTTAAAAAGCTTTTAGAGGGTTTAAAAATTGTAATAATTTTTATGAATACAATATTTTTAAAGCATAGCAATGGCACTGAAATAATGACTCTTTCAACTAGTAATGATTTTACTTGTAATTCCTCTATTGTTTTATTTTTTTTAGTGCTGTGTTTGATTCAGGAATTAAATTTTGTTTAGTACCTTTTTTAGTTCCAACCACTCCACTGAGGCTACAAGAATTGTAGCATTATTTATCTGCTTCATTTCTGTTTGCTTCACAGGAGATTTGAGCAGGGTTTTTATAATTACTTCCCTATTATTTCAGACATCTTGCTCCATATGTTAATGTGCATAAAAATTTGAATTTGTTTTCTTCCTGAAAAGCTGCACATAATTACTTATTAAATAGATTAATCTTTTCTTATCTTTATGACATGCTGCTGATGGTTTTAGACGAGTCTGCAATTATTTTTTCCTTTTTCATTTAATCTATAATAAATAATCTAGCATGCCAGGGTAATGGATTTCACCTGAGGACCTCAACATGATTTGCAGACAGCAATTAATTAATTAGTTTCAAAACCTGTCTTGAAAATAGGTGAAATTGAAATGCAGCCTGCCAGCACACAGTCATTAGGAGTATGTTGCACACGTAGCTGTGGCCGCTCTATGAGCAGGTGGTGTAATCTGCTTCTCCCAGGTATCAGGGTAGGTTCCTGCTCAATTGGCAGCATGTTAAAAAAAGAAATAAATAGTTTAAATTATCTGGTTGGTTTGTTTACCTGGCATTCAGATGTAATTATGTGCCATATGGACACATACAGGCATATATTATGTATGTAATATATGTTTCAGAATACTGATCTGACATCATTCCTATTGCTTTTTTTTAGCAACATAAATGTTACTACAAGTGTTTGTCCAGACATGGTATTTTTGCTTACAAATGATAAACTGGAAAAATTTTAAAGGTGATATATAAGGTGAGCAGAGAATCTGGAAGACTAACCCTGCAGAAGCTTCTCATTATTCATCCTCTTCTGTTTATACTGGAGGATCATTCGCTTTCCTTCATTCTGACCCATCACTGGCCTGTGACCAGTAATTTTAGACAGCCTGGATTTTGTATATTTCTGGTTTACTCTAACCATATTACTGCTTGAGTTGACCTCCTTAAATAGATTTAGGGTTTGAAATTGGTGGCAGTGAAGTAAATACCACCTGTAGTAGGAAGAAAAAGATTTATTGTGGATATCTTAACAGTGTGATCATAAAATGTACAGTAAAAAGTGGAATATTTTGAAGTTTGTATAAAAAGCATAGGAGCCCATTTTAAGCCCACATTCAGTATCCAATATCAGTGTTTTTTCCAATATCAAATTTAAATGAGTTTGAAGTTCCTCCTTTGAAAGAGGGAGGAAGGGACAGGAAGGGAGAAACTAAGAATTATGTGACTGAAGAGGAAGAGGGAGAGAAGGGAGGAGAGCAGAGGGAAGTAAGGGGAAAGTAGGGAGAGAATGAAGGGAAGAAGCTAACAGAAATAGGCCCTAATAATCTGTAAATTATGGTGGGTTTGCTTGACCTTTTGTGACAGCATTTTGAAAATCTTAGATATCATTGAGTGCTACAAGATGCTAGAAATACATGCAATCAAAATGTTTTCACCAGTTAACTGCTTTAAACATCTGGCCATAAACCAGTCTTAAGTGTGCATCCTTTTGTGTCTATTACTGACTCTTAAGCATATGTAGGAAGCTGAATAAAAAAGCTAGAATTTTGAAAAATAATGAAATAAGCAGTACTTTGAAAGGTGTTTTTCCACTTGCCTTTCCCTGAATATATGATTTGCCTTTATTTCTATATTCATTGACTCTTGTGTTGGCTTTCCTTTCAGAAGTCAGGCTGAGCAACCACCAGCCTGGTCATGATGCTGTTTTTTGAATACTGGGCATAAGGGTTATTTCCCAGATGCCCAAAAGTTTAATTAAAAATAACCAACAGCAAAATTATTTTGCTGTCTTAGGTGTAAACTATACAGGTCTGCTAATTGCACTTGCAACAAATATTACTCCTTTGTGGTAGACTGTAATGTTCCTTTTTAACCTAAAGACAAAGAAATTATGCCACTTTTTTCCAAAGACACTAACTAGAGCCTCTGTTGAAGACTGCTTTCTTCACTTTGGTATTACCTTCTCTATACCATGAACTAGAAGAGGTTTTTAACCAGAAGTGGGTCTAGTCACAGTTGGGGTTCTGTGGATAACTAACAATGTCTTCTGCAAGGACTTCTAAATTTTTATTCCTCTTTTTCTTCTAAACTATACACTTTCACTAGCAGGATTTTCAAATTATCTTTTGGAAGAGGAAGTTTTGTGTGTCTATAGAGGACTAACCTTCAACAATTAATGCTATAATTAGGACTTGTTTCTCAGTATTAAGGTAAATAAGTCAGGTATATAATTAGGTCATGCTCATTGGTCTGTTGTAGTCTTCCACTGACTTGAAATCTGGTAATTTTTTTATTTATTTTTTTTTTAGTTGGGCACTGCCAATCAAAATAGATTTGTTTTCTCTGGTTCATGTTAGAAAATATTTGTCTTTGTGTTTACTTGATGCAAGGTCACCCTTGGTGTAAGACTCATGGATGTAACAATGCATGACTTGAGAGTCATCTGCAACTGTATGTTTTTATTTTTCCACATACTAAAAATATTTGATATACCATCCTTGTGGACTGTGGTTAACATACTGCATATAGGCATTCTAAAATCCATCTTTCTGAATCATAAGCCAGTCTGAAACACATCAGGTTTGTGTGCTGACTTCAATCCACCAAAATTTTCATGTGCTTAGAAACATAAAAAATAAGTGTTTCTTGCTTTTGAGATCCTTATTTTAAAAAATCTGTCTCCATTCTTTTTCCAGCATCTACTATGGAAGCACTGTTTCCAGCCCTGTCTTATGTACTTGCCTTTTTTTTGCTGGCTCTCCTGTGCTCAGTGTATCTGTAGTGCATACTTATTCTTGTAAGTAAGAGCAAGGGATTTCAGGCAATATTAGAGCAATGTAGTTACGTTTTATTGGAATTTTTGTTGTCTGAAAAAATTTATATACATAGGTATAGATTTTTTTTTTTTACAAATGCACTAGTAGAAGCATTGAAACCTCTGCAGGATATGTTAAATATGTAGCTTATTTATAGAACACCAATATTAGATATTCAGCTCTTCCCATTTCATTTAGTTTTAGGAACATGTTTATTATTAAGATCTCAAAGATGACAAACAGTGTACAGTTCTTTCATAAGCAAACATAAAAGCAAAATTATCCTTCCCAGTCTAGAAAAGTCAGTCTGAATCATCTCTTCTTCCTGTAAATCTGCCTTTGACTAAGAGAATCTTTCATTGCTTCCAAGTGTCTAATTAGCAAATGCCAGCAAAGTTGTGTACTTTAAGAAATGTTGCTTTTTTGTATAAAGTCTGCAGCCTATAAATGTTCACTAATATTGTGGTTTTCGATACACTGTCTAGTGTTTTTCAATATGTAAACTCTCAGGAAACAGGATTCAGTGTTGAAAATGTGTTTATACAGGATTCTTGAGGAAACCAAGTGGAGCAGTGGGAAGTCAGACTGACTCAGACCTTCAGTCCATTCTCCGTCTGAGAAATGAGGAAATACATTCTTAAAGGTGGCAAAACCCCAAAATATTCTCAGGAGTTGTTACTTAGATTAGCTGAAATCTCAGACATTTACTTTGACTCTTTGATAAGCAGCAAATTATTTTAAGGTTTCTTGAAGGAAATCACAGAAAGAGCCTGCATGGGATAAAAAGAGGTAAAATTTATTAAGACTTTAGTTCTAATTACTATTGGCACTTTTAAATAAAATAATTAAGTCTTATCACATTGCTGCGCGTTGTTTGGTTTTGGGTAGTCACTAAATACTGCACAAATGAATAAATGAGTGCTTCTACTTACAAACTAATTTAAAATAAAAAGCATAACACTACACTATTAATTCAAGTAGACCAAACATTCCCTAAATATTTAGGGATCCTGTGAGAACCCACATATTAAAGCTGTTAATACTCTTTTAAAAAAAATATATATATTTCTGCAGCAACAAGTCTTTGAAATTCATCACAGAGAAAGCTGGAGGCTAGAGAAGTGCCTTTTATTTTCGTCATGAATTTCCATTGTGGTGTAGCTGAGTATTAGGCTGTCAGAAATCCTGGCATTTCCTTTTTGTTTGCTTTCCTCAGGAACAGCTTGGCAGCTTCTCAAAATAAAAACTGAATATGAGCATTCTGAAGAGCTAAATACACATATTAAAATCTTGCTACCCAACCAGCTGCAGCCCACATGGCACTGGGAATACAGCAATGATATCAATGGCAAGAGACAAAAGGGCAGAGTAAGGTCTTTAATGTGTTCCTTCCATCATGCCAAGGATTTTCTGTGCTGACTTACATACTTCTCTATAGGACTTCCACCCACTTTTGTTCTCAGTTACAGAACGCAGCTTACTTGTTTAATACCAAAAGCAGTTTAGTTATTGATGAGAGCATTGCAAGCAGGAGGGAAAGTATTAAAATTGAGCATTGTGAATGCTTGTTTTAATCATGCATGATACTTCGTTGCAAATTTGGGTTAATATTTTCTTGTCTACAGCGTGCCAGTTGCTGGGCTGCAGCTGTTTCTTTGCAGATCCTTTTTTTCATGAATCATATAGTCACAGAATCAGCCGGGTTGGAAAAGACCTCTGAGATCATCAAGTCCAACCCTTGATCCAAAAGCACTGTGATTACTAGACCATGGCACTGAGTGCCACATCCAGTCTCATCTTAAAAACCTCCAGGGACGGAGAATCCACCACTTCCCTGGACAGTCCCTTCCAATGCCTGATTACCCTCTCTGTAAACAATTTCTTTCTAGGATTAGGTTTATAAATGCTTCTTGGAAAGTCCTCATGAAGAATTCCCAAAATATCCCCTTCCATCTTCTCTTTGCCGTGATCTGCTGAAACTCAATTCTGCATGTGTGGAAATAAAGCTTCAGGGGAATAATCGCCTCTGCTGCTGGCTGGAGAGAGGTGGTGCCTCCTCTAATTTGGTCAGCTCTAGCCAAGTTCTTACTAATCCTTCAGCCTGAATAACAAATACCAAACCCGTAGATACGGATCACATTTATAGAATTAATGTAGTTCACTCCCGTATGTTTTGCAAGATAAAAGTCCCAGTTGCATGCATTCGAAGAGGTAACACAGGAGGCATCATTATAAGATGGTACTTATATGACCCTTCACTTTTCAGAGGAAACAGTCTTACCTGTATTTCAGAGAATTTTACTCTCGTGTTGGTTTTAGCTTCACTTTTTGAAGACCTAATCCTGGTTTTCTGATCTGCTTTTTTAGACATAGCAAGCTGTAAAAAATTGCCAAGTTGAGCAAAAGGCAGAATTCTTCTGTAGTTGTCAGAAGATCTTCCCAGTGTATTTCAAAGTAAAATTACATCCTTCTTCAGAGCTCCTGTTTTTGCTGTCATATTATTCTTTGCTGCCAGAATCGGAACATTTACCCCCATTACTGATAGCTAGAAAATTCCCCTACCACACATCTTTTTTACGTGTTTCTTGGACAGAACAGATGAGGCTTTGCCACGTGGACTACACAGTTAAATACAGTTAAACTATTTATGTAGGGTCTTATGTGTTTGCCTGCATTTGTAATTTTCTAAGAATAGTCTTCATTGGTTTTCCTTACTGTATTGCAGGAGATTTCTAGAATTTTAGTTTACCTTGTGTTTTCTAGACAAGTGAACTCTTTCGTATGAATTTTCGTTGGCGTTGAACATGTCTGACATTCTCTTGCAGAGAGAAGCTGTTGAGATTATTGAAGTCTGCTAGTGTACATGCTGAAGTTAATTTTTATTCCATTTAAAATTAGTTTTCACTTTAAAATTCTTAGGTTGTGTGTAGTATGTGACATAAAATGAGGCTTGGTGATCAGAACAGAAGGTGTACTCAGTCTGAGTGACTGTTTTTCTACCTGCTGAATTAACAGTGGAAATGTTTTGGAGCACAAGGAGGAAAAGAGGATAGTGAGGGTTAGGAGAGCTCATTCTGAGGTAGTGTAGCTGCCTGTAATAGTGCCAGACTTCACCCTGTAGTTAATTAAATTGCTTTTAAAGAATGCAATAATGGAAGAACATTTCAAAGTACACGCATGGTTATTCTCTATTGCTCTGTGACTATAGAGCCAAATTAAATAAATTAAGTAAGATTTCAGGGAGTCAGTTATGATAGTACAAGTAGTGACAATACAATAAATAGTGACATTAATTTTATGAAGTTGCATAGACATAAATCATCTCAGTATTTGTTCCATTATACTTCTGTGGAAATTATAGGAGAATGAATCATACTCAGATGTTTGATTACTATTTATATTATTGTATTAGGCTGTATTTACAGTGGAGGGCTTCCCTCATTACAGTGCTCTTTGGCACTTTATTGCAAAGCTTCTCAGCTGTTACATTTGCTATGGGAGACCTCAGCAATTGATCCAGCACAACGGGGACCTGAGATATTTAAGTGCAATTCACAATGGTTTTAAAATATGTATTGCAAGGAAGAATGCGTTGTGCAAAGCATTTCAGGGCTGTCTTCAATTTTGAAAATTAAGACAAAATTGAAGCACTCTGGTGTGAGAAACATGCCAGAAAGTAAGGATAACAGATGATTTATTAGGATGCTGCTAATACAAATTTCAGCAAGCATAAACTGGATCTAGACCCTCAACCATAAAAACCAGCATAACATGATTAAAAGGGCACACAATGATTTGTGGTATGTATTACATAGCTTGCTAGCAGGAAGGTTGTCTGCTCTGGTCACAAGATTTGTCTTTCTTTCTTTAATGGTGCCTGAAACCCACCTAGTCAATTTGCTGCCTGCCTCCGGTTTCTAATAGGAAGGTACACAGTACCCTGTCTTCTTTCTGTACTGTTGCAAGCACCAGCAATTGCCTGTTCTCTGAAAAAGGCCAGATTTGGACAGCACTGAGACCATGCCACAAGGAGATTCTCACCAAAACAGAGACCTGCGAAAAGGGATTTGCCTGGAGTACCAGAGAAAAGGTCAATGAAAATAGAATTAAATTTCTGTTTGAGATGTGCTTCTTTGGCCTTGTGGTGAGAAAGAGTGATGACATTCAAAAGCGCTGCACAGCAATATGGATTTTTGTCATATCATGCCCTAAGTAAGCCTCATGTAGGTTAAAAGAAATCAATACTCTTGCAGTGTAGGGTAGGTCTTTAGCTTTATTCCTTACTAGATTATTGATATTGGTGTCTCTAGTAAAGCCTGACCTAAGAAAGCAGTTGCATTAGAGAATTCCTGTATTTTTACTGTTTATAGCAAAGGAATTGTTAAATGACACATGCTGCAGTGTATACCTTAAAGAATTGTAATTAGTGCATGTAAAAGGAGTGGTAATACTGAGATGAAACTGTCAGTGGTTCACAAAGTAGACTTACTGAGCACTAGCAGTAAAGGCCTTTCATTACATCTATGCCTGAATTTCAGTACACGCTCCTTAAAAGGTTGATTTTGATGTCCTAAAACTGCTATGAAGATTAAAATCCATAGATTTTTTCTTACCAAAAATGGCAGAAGCGGAAAAACTCCTTTTTTTTCTCTGTGTTCTTTATGTATAGTTTCTGTTTGTTTTCTATAAGCCTCACAGCAAAGTTTATAATTACTACCAAACATGACAGAATTTGCTTGCATTTTGACAATTATGGGAGTGAAGATCTCTGAATCATTGACTTGCAGACTTGGTCAGTTGGAAGGGACCTCAGGAGGTATCCAGTCCAACCTCCTGTTTATAACATGGCTAGTGGTAGTATCTGACTGGGTTGACCAGGGCTTTATCCAGTTGAGTCTTGAAAACCTCCAAGGATGGAAACTGGATAACCACTCTCTGCAACCTGCTCTACTGCTGGGCTGTCTTTGTGGGAATACGGGGTTTTCTCTATATCCAGTCAGAACTGTTTTTGTCCTGCCACCACTTGAAGAACCTGACTTTGTCTCCTCAAGAACTTCCCTAAAGTAAAAGCCGCGGGAACTGCTGTAAGATTCCATGAAGCCACCTTTGCTCCAGATTGAACAAACCTAGCTCTGTCGTTTCCTCTTCACAGGGCAAGTGCTCCAGCCCTGAACATCTTGGTGGCCTTCCACTGGACATGCTTGGGAGATGTTTAGTTATAGGTGTAACTACTAGGATTGGCAGTTTCCTTCTAAATAAGCTTTTGAATAGAATTAATTTTTGAAAGTGAGAACCATTTAAGCAAATATAATGCACATGAATGGGGCCAAATTTGACCCCCCAATGTGATAGATGCAACAGAACTGAGCATCAGCCTCCATTTACAGTGTCATAATATCTAGTGTGTTGCCATATTACCATGTACTTAATATCCTGTTTTTGCAAGAATAAGCATAATTTTGCAGGATATTTGAGCTGTAACTGTTTGTTTTAACCTTCAAAACAAGTGTGTATGGGTGTTTTGTGAACCTTGTCAACAGTATTTTGTGTAGGAGCAAGTAATTTCCCAATCCTGAAGATTATTAGAAACTTTTAAAGAATGAAAAGAACTTTGTATTAAAATGATCTGATATGTTAGAGATGAGTTTTAAAATGGTACTTTCCTCACTAATGTGAAAATTAAATAAATCAGATTATGAAAAAATATGTTTTAGAATATTTGCATAAAATTAGTGCTATTCAACAAAATTATACTTTCCTGCCTACACTTAAATGTTTTTAAAATGCTAAAGTAGTGTGTGAAGCTTTACTTTTCTATTGCAAACTCTAATCTTAGTGTCAAGATAGTCTCAAGTACTAAGAATAATAGCATATGGCTCTACTGCTGCCTTCATTTAAGTTGAACAAATCGTCAGCTTTATTAGAAGTAATTTTGAGCTTATTGACTTCATCAGATTTTTTTCTTCTGTAAAGATGTCATTGAAACCAAATTTTAATCTTAAAAAACATTCATCACATTAAAAAGAAGAGAGTTGGTAGATAAGATGAAAATATTAGTAGTGACAATCAAAGATTATTTAAATTTCATTTTAATGGGAAAAAATGCACATAAAAACTTGTTTTCTGCACTGTCTTCACTTTTAGTTGATCACTGAAATATGCTTTTCTAATACTGGTGATAAGTACTGATAGTTCCCTCTTGCTGTGCATAGTTTCAGTGTTATGTGATATTATGCACAGCAAGTATCCTCTCCACCAACTGTTTTCTTCTCCCTGAAAGTGTAAAATGCTTCATTATTCCCAAATGAGGATCATTTTTGATCGGGGTAATAATCAGTTTGTCAGGGTTTGGAAAGTTTTCCCAAAATTCTGGTGCTTTCATCAGAAGACTGCTGTACCCATCCAGTGTTACTGGAATGGTTGTATGTCCATTCTATTTGTTACAAAAGCATCTTTGAAAAGACCTCTGCATTTTTGAAGACAAATATGCTTTGGATGGAAAGTGGCAGTTTAAAAGGAAGGATACTGTATGACACTGGAGCATTCTGCCGTAGGGAGATATTCTTGACACAGGATAGTCTTGATATGCTCAAGAGAAACAGAATTTATGGAATAGGCAATTTTCTGACCTATTTTCTGCAATTTGAATTTTATCAGTTTTTCTTCCTTGCTGGAATTCACTATTAGGTGGCTTCTTCTTAGAAGTACCAGGTTGGAAATCAGCTTTAAAATTGTAAAAACAAATGTAAAAGCATAGCAACAAAATTTTTTCTTCTGAAATGATGCAACAAGTAAATTATCCTGAAGCTATTGTTACAGCTTTAGTGAAAGGTAGGTTCACATGGTAGAATACCTCTTTTGAAGTAACTTCCTAATCTTGGTCTCCTTAATTAATCAAAACTTGGAACCCTGAATACCATATTGGCTTTTTCTCTTCCCAAGTGGAATACTCCCTTAGCTGCAAAGTAGGGAAGTGTATGGGGAAAAGTACACCTCCCCCCCAAATTAAAAAAAAAAAAAAAATAAGTTTAATACATTTAAAGGTCAGAATGTTCTATGACATTTATGGAATTCCCTCTTTCTGAATCAAAATCTATAGTTTTTGGTCAAACAGCTAGTTTGATTTATAGAAATCAGTATACAATATCTTATCACTGTAAATTACATTTTACATTTTACATGTGATATGTATCATATGTATATTATATGCATGTTCAAATTTGGCACTCTTCTTGAGTAATTGACCCTAATTATGTTTGTGTTGAATAGATTCATTGTGTGTTACTAAGAGTAAATGAGCAGGCTAATGAGGATGTTCAACAGCAGTCATCTCTGGTTTGCAGGGAATGCACAAATGGATGGCCAGTTGGTAGTCTGATCACAACAGTTTTGCATGTGTGTACTTAAATTCTGGTAAAGACCTTTCAGCCAGCACAAACTTCAGCATTCAAAATATAATCTCTATTCCAGCTCTGGAAGTGAAGCTTATATTTTCTTGGAAAACTACTTGATGCTTTTCAGAATAACTCCAAATTTAATAAGCTAAATGGTTTAATTTTCCTAGTGAAGATAAAAAGATTTTCCTAGTGAAGATAAAAAGGTTTCCCCTGTTCATTCCCAAGTTATGAAATACTGACACAGTAATGTACATACATCCCTCCCAACTTAATGGCCTGCTTGCTTATGCATTATTTCATTTCTCTTTATAACGATAGGTATGGCCATTCTAGTCCATGTTGGGTTTTAGTTTTTATTACTAATTCTTGTGGGTTTTTTTCCTGCATATTTCCAGTTCGGCAGTCTTTGTAACCACAGATGCTCCAAACATATGAGTATCTTAAACATCTGACATAGGAAAGTGTTAGAATTATTTTTGAAGGCTGTACTGTGGATTTTGAATATTTCATGTATTCATATCAGTGTACACTAATGAATCCGTTTAGGACTTTTGTCTTACATTTAAATTGTTCCAGAATGTAATGCACACCCATTTCTTGAAGATCTGAAGAAAAGGAAAGGTTAGGAAGAAATTAGGGAGTTCAGAGGGAGGGTGACACAGGTAATGAAACAGACTATTTGAGAAAAGGCTTTCTTTTTTGTTCCCTTTACCTACTACACTAGTCTGTCTTGGCAGTTTTCTTCTCAGACACAAGTGAAACAAGATAGATGAATAAATAGGATTGCTATGTTCAGTAAACACTGTGCATTTCAGAAACAAGACCAAGTAGAAGGTACAGTCTGAAAGTGATGAGGTTCTTAGAATCAAGATAAACTTTTGTGCTTTTAAGTCTTTAAATAAAAAAAATCTATACTGTTTAAAAAATACATTTAGGTTTTATTTTCAAAAAATCGATAAAGTAAATGAGGTAGAATGTGGGCATATTACCTAAGATGTTTGAAAGAATTGAATTCTTTCATGCTATTCATTTCCTCTCTGACTGGTGGATTTGTAAACAGTCTGTTTATTGTCAGGTGACATGATAAGGCCAAGTTCTTTCCTTTTTACTGCTTCAGGAGCTGTTTTTTTACCTTTTCTAGTGACATTGTTATTTTACTTTTAGGTAAGTCAGCTCTCCTTCTAGTGTTTTAAATGCATGTTTGGCATAAGTGAAACTTTTGCTTCTGGGCAGATAGTATTCAAAAAGGTAGTTCATACAACTGACCAGAGACATGATTTTTACCTGGGTGTGTGAAATGGCATTTACCAAATTTTATGAGTGAGGTAAATGTTTCAGTTCCAGAGTAAAATGAGTGATTGCAGCTTAACAGTGGAGGTACACCATTAAAGTTGAGGTACAGGTGGTTTAGAGATTAATGAAAATGGTAAAACTTGCTTTGATACCTGTAAAAGGCTTTATTTCATTTGAATTCGCACCTGAGACATCTCATTGGAAATTTTCATGAAGACTAGTGGATAAAAATATTATCTTTCAAAGTTACACAGACAGCTGTTATTTGTTATTTCCTTTAACATTTCAACACTACTTTTTTCCAAATCGCCATTGATATGTCAACAGTGCAACATATCCATATATATCTCCAAAATGCCATTAGAAGGACATTGCTTTTTCCAGTCAGACATACTTACTTTACCCCTATGGGTTGAAGGGCATCAGTAACTTGTATTCAGCACTCTGATCTTCTTGAACCAAGCTCTTATCAGTTTTCTTCCAGTAAGAGTGCTGAATCAGTTCCAGTCCTGAAGTCCTCAACTCCTCTACCTCTCCAGTGTCTTCTTATTGGCTACTTTAGGCTCTTGAGCCATTAGTTTTAGAGAAAGTTATGGAAGATTAAGAAGTTTCTCATACAGAAACTTTATCTGCATTTTTTTATGCGCACTGCAGTTATATTTTGATAGGTTAGGTTTTTCCTACTCTATTTGTGTTGCAGTTTTTTCTTCTGTATTCTTTAACTGGATTTCCTTTTCCTCATATAAGCAACCACTACACGCCCATGTCATGGTTTAACTCCAGCCAGCAACTAAGTTCCCCATACTCATATCCTCACTGACCCCTCAGATGGATGGAGGAGAGCATTGCAAAGCAAAACGTTGGGTGTTGAGATAAGAACAGTTTAATAATATTGAAGGAAAGTAAAATATAATAATAATATAAGGATACTATTGATAATGATAGCAGTAATTGTAATTAAAAGGAGAGAGAGAAATAAACCCCAAGAAAACAAGTGATACACATTACAGTTGCTCACCGCTCGCTGACCAGTGCCCAGCCAGTTCCTGAGCAGCAATCTGCCCCTCACAACCACCTCCCCCTAGTTTATATACTGACATGACACTCTATGGTATGGAATATCCCTGCAGCCAGTTTGGGTCAGCTGTCCTGGCTCTGTGCCCTCCTGGCTTCTTGTGCACCTGCAAAGCATGGGAAACTGAGAAGTGCTTCTCTGGGGTAAGCACTCCTTAGCAACAACCAAAGTATCAGTTTGTTATTAACAATATTCTCGTATTAAATCCAAGACACAGCACCACGCCGGCTGCTAGGAACAAAATTAACTCAATTCTGGCCAAAGCCAAGACAATCCACAGCATAATGTTTTGCCAAACTTTGACAGTTGTAGGAAATATCACAGAAACAGTCACTTGACTTCCCAAAAAGAAGATCCAATGATTTTGAAAAGCCTTCCATGTTAAGTGGTACCACATGGAAAATAGATTTTTTTTTTTATGTGTAAAAAATATTAGTGTGTTAGCTTCTCAGTGCAAGCTTCCATGAAGAGTTCTATATGTGTGTTTATACGATACAGTAATTTGTGTCTTTTCTGTTTTATTCAGGTCATTGCCATTGTTATGGATATGTTTACAGATGTGGATATTTTTAGAGAGATTGTGGAGGCATCTGCCAGAGGGATCGCAGTGTATCTCCTGCTTGACGAGTCGAACTTTAGTCACTTTCTGAAGATGACAGAGAAACAAGGCTGTCAAGTTCAGAGGCTCAGGGTAAGGCTTCCTGTCTTCCTGTGCATGAATATTCACTGTATTTCTCCACAGCCAATAGAAAAGTGACTATTTTGAAAAAGTGGTTATCAAATACTGAATTTTCAAATCAACAATCAGTTATAAATAGGTAAGCTCTCAGAAGAACTTTCTCTAGTGATATTTTTTCTTTAGAAAGCATCTTTTTCAAGTGTCAATACAAGAGTATTTGATAGACATAATTTTCATATATTATTTATAAAATAATTTTCCATTATTGTGTATTTAGAAATACTGCCTGTTTGAAAAACTAAGCCTTTTTCTTTCTCTTAAAGTTGCCTGCAAGAAAGTCATAAAACTTATACAAATTAATAAATTATGTTTTTCATTTTATGATTTTTTTTAAGGTTATGCATTAAAATTCTTTAAGAGGCCCAAGATTCTATTTTATTAGCCTTTTCCTAAAAATCTGTATTATCATGTCCATGCATCATGTCTTAAAGAGTATTGCTTTTAGACATGAAATACATAGTTTTCTCCACTAAGAGATAACAAGATGACTAACATTTACATTTTTTCACAAGACGTCCTGCACTGCCCTGATATTTAACAGGGATTAGAATATAAACCATGAGCTGCACTGAACTGACGTAAATGCTTCATAAATACTCATGGATTTACTCTACTGCTGATAGTACTGAAGAAGTTCCAAGTATGCTGTCAGAGTTTCTTTGCAAAGCTCGGAGCACTGCCTTGGCTGAACTTCTGTATAGTTCCATTTGTGTTTCATTGCTTCTGTAACCGCTCAAGCCATGTTTATACCAGGCAAAAATATTATAAAAGGTCTTCTTGGCAGCACCTATTTTAAAACCCCAGTCCAAAAATCAGACAGAGTTGTGGTATATTTGTGAGAGTAAAGGGGACCTTTTGGTAGACATTTAGAGCAAACCTGTATTTTAAACTAATTTTTACTCTGAATTGTTGGCTTAAGTCCTTAAAAGTATTCCCACTCCCCTTTCCATGCTTATTTCTTCTGTATAAGTGTATGTGATTGCTCTCTGTTGGCCTAATATACAAAGGTATGGGAACTTCTGGAAAAAAACACCAAAACCATGTTGTCCTTCTGTAAACACTTGTCGTGATTGCCTTCATGAAGTCAGTATTTAGCAATATTTACATACTCTGGAACTTGAGATACCACCTTTTGCTGATTGCATGGGTTAATTGTGCTATAGAGGTTGCCAAAAATGGTCTGTGTCAATATATGGAATTGGTTTTGACCTTCTAAAACAAAAGAAATTACAACCTTGCATTTCAAGTGGTATCTCAAAAATGCCATAGTATGTGTTTTCAAATTAATTCCATGCAATGTGTATCTCCAGCTGTTTCAAAAGCTTAACTTCTTTTGAGTAGATTTGAGGTTGTCTTTTTAATACAGTTTTATAGACTTATAGGTATTTATACTGTGGTTGAAAAAATTAATATACATACATTACAGGGTCTTTTTTATAGATTGGTGTGCATTGGAGAGGTTTGGACTTGACCTCTTCAGTGGCACTGTGTTTTATATGTTTGTGTTTTTCAGCAGTGGGAGAAATAAAATACATTTTCACTCTGCAAAGTTTACTTCGAATACTTTGAGTTTTATCAGAAAATGAAAAATATATGCCAGAGAACTAAGCAGTAATCCTGTTGTGTGTTGGCTTTCCAGTTTAGCTTGTAATAAAACTGTTCAAATTAATGGTCTTCTCATGCAAGTGCTACTCCCAGTGACTGTTGCTCTGAGAATAGCAGCTTTCTACTCCTGCAGTAACTCCTACGCTCTTCTAGAGGATGAAGTGCAGTTGACTATAAAGAACAGTCAGTACTTTGGAGATGTTTTCACTCTTTCCGTTTTTCCAATCACCTCAAATTCAGAAAAAAACATCAACTTTTTTGTACTCTTGGCTTTCAGTCTTCCCCTTCTGTTCAGTGAAGGCAGAAAGAGGACAAAGTTATATGGATCTATTTGTTTTCCTGAAGATGTAGAACCAGCAACACTGGTCTTGTTATTCTCTAGCATGATTTGGCTCAGTCTTGTCAGAGTGTGGCTGATGCTTCTCAGACCATACACTTGTGATGAGTTTCTGTAAGGCTTTTATGACTACACTTCTGTCTCTTTTTCTCTTCCTTTCAATTAGTAAAAAATGAGATGCAGTGAGGAGCAAAACAGTATTTTTTAATTCAGATTTACAATTAAGTAGTCTTTCTGGAAAAAAAAAAAGGATTTTATTCATAAATCTTCATTAACATCCGTGCAGCTAGTTTTTCTAATCTGTAGTTTTTCTAATCTGACTTCACATCAGGGCATGTTTCCCTCTTTATTGAAAGATATAATTGAAGACATGGGTGGACTATTATTCTGTTATTATTTTGTGAACTTCATATAGGAGAATATGAAATTAGAAGTTTACTAGGAGCTTTTTTAGTTTTTTCTACAGCATGTTTTCTTGTGAGTTATTTACTTAATGTTCACCTTAACATTACTGGTGGAACTCAACTCAGATTAATAATTTGTTTCCTATGCTTTCCCATTTATCTTTCCCTGGTATCATTTGTTTCCTGATTGTACTGTATATTTGTCCTTAGTAATTAATGCTTTTTTTTTTTTCTTTACCTGAGCTTCTTTTGATTAACATTGTCACTGGTCTTTGTTCAGTCAGCAATTACTTTGCATCGAAGATGAAGAGTTGTAACAGATTCAAACTTTCTTTCAGGTGATTTTTGAGAAACTAATAACTAAATTTTTTGAGGGTTTTTTTCCTCCTACCACAGGTGCTGCAGCAAACTGTGGAACAGATTTGCAATTCAGAATGCAGTAGCAAGACAACAATCCCCAGAGCCACTAGAATGCTCAATGTGTTTTGGTTTAGAAATGTGTGATTTAGGCAATGTTGTTGCCTAGAAGAAGTCAGCCTAGCTTCTGACAAAGATCTGACACAGTTCTTTGTGTTTTATTTGATGTGAGGTCAGATGTGTGGCAGAGGTTCTATGCTCTGCACAAACCTATTTTTATTTCTCTGTTGATAATGAAGAATTGTTTTACTACAGAAGAATATAGAAAGCAGTTTTGCAGGAACTGTGTGTCTCCTGATACTCCTCTCAGTATTGTTAATGAATTGCAGGAAAGAGAAAATTGAACCACAAATAATTGATTTTACTTTCCTTTTGTGAAGTCTGCTAGCAGATATATATGTTTAAATGCATAGCTGGAGCTTCTCTTGAGACCTGCTTGCAGCCTGTTTTTTCTCGCCAGTGTTATCAAAATCTCAAAAGTTTTCCAGTACTTCCACATCTAAGTCAAATTTGGTTACTGAATAGTCATACACAGCATGGTGTTGTATCTGTGAGCAAATGTCTGTAGTAAGGGCCAGACTCCAGTGAAGTCGAGAGTGGTCATTGAATCAGATTCAAAGTCAGAATAGAAGCAAACTTGAAAACTACTTAGCATTTGTGCAGCACATGTATGATCAATAGCTCCTTTTCAAACTGGCAATCTGTCACAAGTAGAGTCCCCCAGGGATCAATACTGAGCCTAATGCTGTTTAATATCCTCATAAGTGATCTGGAAGAGGGGATTAAGTACACTCTGACAAAGTTTACTGGTGATACCAAACTGAGTGGATAAGAGGACACTTCAGAAGGGAGAGCCACCCTGCAGGAGGACCTGGATTAGTTGTAAGGGTGGGCTAACAGAACCTCATGAAGTTCGACAATGATGAGGGTAAGGTCTTGCACCTGGGAAAACATAATACAGGAATGCTGCATAGGCTGGGATAGACCCAGCTGGGGAGTGGTGCTGTGGAAAGGGGCCTGAACTTCCGTGGCCAACAAGCTCAGTGTGAGTGAGCAGTGTGCTCTTCCAGCAAAGAAAGCCAGGAGGATGCTGGGCTGCATCAGCAAAGGCACCACAAGCAGAACTAAAGAAGTCAGTATCCCACTCTACCCAACACTTGTCAGGACACACTTGGAATACTGTGTTCAGTTTTGGTCCTCACTACTTGAAAAAGACGTGGACAGGCTGGAGAGGGTCCAGAGAAGGGCCACAAAGATGATCCAAAGACTGGGAAGCTGCCATATGAGGAAAGGCTGAGAGAATTTAGTTTTCTCAGCCTTGAGAAGGGGAGACCTTATCATCATGCTCCAGTGTTGAAAGGGTGGCTACAAAGAGGATGGAGACTCCTTTTTTACAAGGAGTCACAGAGTCACATGGAACAGACGAGAGGTATTGGGAACAAATTACTCCTGGAGAGATTCCAGCTGGGCACAAGAGAAAATTTTGTCACAATGAGAACGGTCAGTCATTGCAGTAATCTCCCCAGGATAGTGGTGAATTCCTTAACATTCAGCACTTTTAAGATTCAGCTGGACAGCCGAGCCATCTTGTCCAAACTTTTGCCAAGAAAGGTTGGATCAGATGATCCTCAAAGTCTCTTCCAATCTGGTATTCTGCAATTCAATGACCTATTATATCTTACTAGAGAAAAGAAGCTCAGGATAATAAATAATATTAGTAATGAATTAATATGAAATGTGTGACTATTTTTTCTTTAAAACTATTAGTGAAATATTAGGTAGATGTCCATTTTCTTTGACAGCAAGTACAGGGTGAATAACTGAACACTGGTAAAAGCAGTGTCTACAAGTAAAAAGTGCTGAAGTGAAATGTTCGAGACTGCTATATGCACTGTAATTTTTTATTTATCATATTGGGGAGTTTTTACTGATCAAAATAAATGTATAATGGGGGTTATGTGGCTCTCTATGGAAGATAGTGTACAGCTGAACATAAAAAGAGGATAGAGTTTGCTTCCTATTCATCATTTGGGTGTCATTTAACTGGATAGACCTGATGGCTATCCCAAAACTGCAGCCAATGGATGTTTTAAATATTCCTGAGTGTCCTACAACCTTCTTTTGAATGAGAGATCCTCTTTTTGTCTTCAGAAACCTCCATTCATAAATTACTGTTTTACCCCAGTGATGCAGTGATGAGTGACACACTACAGGAAGCAGGACAGTGCTATAGCCTGAATATGAAACCAGATAGGAAGGGGATGCCCAGTGTGGCCAGCAGGACCAGGGAAGTAATTCTTCTGTACTTGACACTGGTGAGGCTGCACCTTGAGTACTTTGTCCAGTTCTGGGCCCCTCAATTTAGGAAGGATATTGAGAGGCTGGAGCGGGTCCAGAGAAGGGCAACAAGGCTGGTGAAGGGACTGGAGCACAAGTCCTATGAGGAGTAGCTGAAGGAGCTGGGGTTGTTCAGCCTGGAGAAGAAGATGCTCAGGGGTGACCTTGTTGCTCTGTACAACTACCTGAAAAGAAGTTGTAGCGAGGTGGGGGTTGGTCTCTTCTCCCAGACAACAAGCAGTAGGACAAGAGGGCACAGTCTTAAGCTGCACCAGAGGATATTTGGGTTAGGCATTAGAAAGAAATTCTTTACAGAAAGAGTGATTGGGCATTGGAATGGGCTGCCCAGGGAGGTTGTCGAGTCACCATCCCTGGAGGTATTTAAGAAGAGACTGTATGTGGCACTTAGTGCCATGGTCTAGTAGGCAGGGTGGTGTTAGATCAAAGATTGGACTTGATGATTTCAGAGGTATTTTCCAACCTAGTTGATTCTATGATTCTATTCTATGATTTCATACCAAATGGGGTTTGTAATTCAGTATGTATATATTTTCTGCTTCTGATCCTAAGTGCAATGCATTTTTACGATATATCCTCAAATATAGTCTGGCACTTAATTAGAGAATTTGAAGCTGAAGAATGAGAGATGAACTGTGGAGGAAAAGTAAGTGTTATGTGAGAAAGGTGAGCATGATCTCTGACACTTGTCATGTTCCCATTGGGAAGGAAAGGAAGGGACCAAGGGAGGTAAAGAGTGCAGGATCGAGGAATTGAGATAGAAAAGTTTCAGGAGGAAAAATATTGAAGAGAGAGAAAGCAAAAAGGAGAACAGAGGAAGCAGTGACTACAATTTAAAAACAAAACAAAACAGCAATTTAATGTAAATTTTACTTATTTTTTAGATATGCCTGCTTGAAATTGTATTTCAGTGTATGAGCACCTAAGGCAAAGTTTTTCTTTTTTGTATATAATATGGTAATTTGCAAGCCATTAGCCTTGGTTGTGCCTTTAGCATTCCAGATATCCAAGTGATATCCTGTCCAATACCAATCAGACCTTATCTCAATAAGATTTGATGTGTTCAACTAGCATGTCTTTAGGCCAAGATTACTTGCTACGGTTATTCGAAAATGTATAAGCTGACTCTCAAGTTACTTTTTTCAAATTATAATGTCATAAATATGATAAAATATGATCAAATATGTATCTGACTTACACATACAATTATGGGGCATATAGAATTCGGTAAACCAGACATCAAAGTAAATACAAATTTCACTACTAATAATGAAATTATTTTATAGTAAGAGTTTACTATTATCGTTATCTTTAGAATGGGTAGAATCCTGTATTTTCTTTTCTTTTTGAGGAATTACTTTTTCCACAGTATTTATCTTTCAAATAAAAGATTTCATTTAATTCGTTAAAGCTTCAATAGTTGCTGGAGAAAAAAAGTATTTTCTTCAGTGGGCTCATCTTGTTCAAAGTTCAACAAAATCACTTTGGAAAAGCAGGAAAATTGACTTTCATTGATAAGAAAACTTCTAATTGGAATGCAAGAAAGTTGAAAGACAATGCTAGATTGTCAAAAGCGATTAGCGTGTAGAGATGCAAAATCATGTTAACCTCCCATTCAGTAATGCAAATTAGGTTTCTACTAATTCTTTTGTAGCTGTTTCTGAAAATATTTCCACTTCTAAAATTTTTACATTTTAAAATTTTGCAGCACTTCTAGATAATATTTCTTTCATTTACCTAATTAAGAGATGTTATGTTTTAGCACATTTGTAAGACAGTTCACAAACAACAGTAATTCTTAAATGCACTCCTTGTACGTTTTAACTGAGTTGCAGTTGTGTTCAAACACAGCTTGACAAAAATGCTAAGTGAAAGCTCACCTAATGGTGAATGAAATTTAAAGAACTTGGATAGCTTGAGTTAAACCAAAAGATACCAGGACTGAAATATATACAAATTTAGAAAGTATGTGTTACCTGGAAATGTGCTTTCATTTCATGGATGCTTTCTCCTATCTGTTTGAATTTTCTGTTTGGAAAGGTAAAGTTAATTGGATTGTAGTGGACATTATTCTTAAGACTCCTACAACCTCTGTCAGCTAGAACTTCATATGTTTTAGGTAAATATACAAGTGTTCCCGTAGACAATGAAGGCTTAGGTACTGGAGTCTACAAAGCAGACTTACTGCTCTTGTAAGTCTAAACATCTCTACAGCTTCTTGAGTATGGGAAATGAAGAAATTGATACTGGTCTCTTTCTGCTGGTATCCAGTGTCGAGACATGTGGGAATGGTTCAAAGCTGCACTATAAGTTTAGACTGGGCATCAGGAAGCATTTTTTTAAGGAGAGAGTTGTCAAACACTGCAACAGGCTTCCTAGAGAGGTGGTTGAAGCCCAAAGCCTGTCAGTGTTTAAGAGACATTTGGACAATAATTTGCTTTAGCTTTTGGTCAGCCCTGAACTTGTCAGGCAGCTGGACTAGATGATCGTTGTAGGTCCTTTCCTTCTGAAATAGTCCTATCCTATCCTATCTTATTTATTTTATCCTCCTGATTTTGCTGAATTTACCATGTATGCAGTCTTTTCCATTTGCTTCATTAACTGCCCTAATCCACCTCTACCTGACCTTTACAGAGCATGTCTGCTATAATTTGCAACCTATCCTTGTAGCAGTCCTGTGAAGCAAGACAGTCCTCTGTATTCTTACATTCCACCATTTCCATATATACAGACTATGTAATAATCGTATGGGTTCTGTTTTCTTACTGCCAATGCTAAACTACTCTCACCGGAGTACTTGCAAATTACCACAAATTAGCATTCCTAGAAAAAAATATTGCAAGGCTAGAAACTGCATTAAATACAATCTGCAGCTATATTCCAAGCTATTTTTATGTCTTGGGAATCATTTTGTGTCTCACAGCCGCATGATGTAGGTAGTGTAGGTTGGTTTGCATTGAATATAAATTTTACGTTTTCTATAAGTAAGCACCTTTGTGTAACAATTTTTGCTAACGCTTTTTTTTTGTACATCCCCATAAAAACTTTTTGAATATTACTAGTAGTACTGTCCATAAGGTGCAGTAACACTTCTTTCACATTTTTTATTTCTATGGGCTAAAAGAAACAAGTGGCAGAAGAGAGAGAGAAAAAAAAAAAGAAGACATGGACTTAGTTGAATGAGTTTCATCAGTAGTCTGGGATAAAAATTTACCTAATTTTTGAGGTCCAATTTTGAGGTGTAAAGTTTCGCGAGTACCATTTAGTGAGTTCACATGAGTAAAACATAAAGTTTAATAGAATTCAAAATGAATTGCTTCATAGGGTTTGTGCTACCTAGGCATGTTGTGTCAGCATCTCTGAATTTAAAAATGTGATTGATCTCATGGTGCAAAGTTGGGAAAATCTTTCCTCTGGTAAAATGTAAAGGGATTCTGGCACCAGGCGGTATCATTCAATGGATCATCTCAGAGTGGGGTATAGGTGTTCATAGGTACAGCAGCCTTGTTCAATTAAACTAAAAGTAATCCTGGCACTTTAGTTATTGTCTATGATTATCTGAGATACTTGGAAATCCTATAAATATGTGCATCAAGTGATGGAAAGAATTTTTTTTTTCACTACAAAACCTCTTTCCCTTCTTGAAGACCTTTTGTGCCAGAACCTCATTTCTGGAAGTGATGCATATGGAAAAGTGGAATTTACTTTTCCGTGGCCTAGGGTCTCATCAGTCTTGAAGACAAAGCAGTAACTTGCCACTTTGGGTCTCTAGGTGACAAGTTTGATCTGACCTTACTTCCCTGCAGAGTTTATGAATATGCAATAATGTGGCTTTTCTCCTACGGTTCCTCTGAATTTTAACCCCTTTGATGCTAATATGGACTATAGTAGACCAAGTAAAGTATTTTGATTGTCTTTTTCAGAACATGAGGGTGCGGACAGTGAAAGGACAAGATTACTATTCTAAAACAGGAGCAAAATTCCATGGAAAAATGGAACAAAAATTTATTCTTGTTGACTGTAAGAAGGTCATATATGGTTCTTACAGGTAAGATCAATCACTGCTGGGTCTATAGCAAACCTGTTGTCTTGGTACTGCTGCTATAGCAAATTTGGGTTTTTTTCCCTATTTGTGAAAATTCTTCCAGGGCAGCGCATGGGTAAATTTTATTATCTTTTCTGTAATTTAACAGGTTATCAAAGAAAGTTATTGCAAACTAACCGAACAGATCTTCTGTTCATTTTTCATGAATAAGAAATAAAGTATGTAGGTTTTGCTACATCTGGAGGGTTGCTAAAAGGTGAGGAAAATCCTGGTTTGTCTTATATTGCCTGAACTGTCCTTGTTTAACATTCGCTTCAGAAAAGGTTGCCAAAATTTATTTCATAAGCTGTCTTGGATATTTACTCCATGTAATAATCTTCTAAAGTTAACATTATAGTCTAACTCTTTGGCATTCAATAATGGTCAGATTCAGAATTGCCCAAGTCTCCCTTTCTGTTTGACTGAGTTTCTTTATTCTGCTTTCCATTTTATTTCCAGTGTATGTGTGCAAAGCATAGACTGGAAGAATTTAGAGCTTTGTAGAGCTGGAAAAAACCCTAAGTTAAAGCAGGACAGTTTTAACTCACACACTGTTAAATATTTTCCTTCTTTTCATGCTACACTTTTCTCCTTTGGCCTACTGAATTAGTTTCTGCCAGCATAGTGCTGGGGTACCAGAGCCACAGCTACTGCCTTTCATAGATTTCTACCACTAGAATACGACTGTATGCTTTTGAAAATATGACTTCTTATTTGCTCCAAGACTCGGACAGCCCCAAATTTAGACTGATATGTGTAAATGGTAGTGAGGTAAGTGACAAGTTCATAAATTAATCAGTGTAAGGGAGTGCAGGGAGAGTCTGCATGCTTTGACATCTGTGCACAATGCTAGGGTCTGTGAGAGCATGATAGTTTTTGTCATATCATTTCGAAAAACAGACCTTTTTTAAGGCCTTGCACCAAAGGGGCTGGAATCATCAGTTTTTGTAGAAATTAAGCTTGTTTTCTAAGGGAATCTAGTGACTTGTAACAGGAAAGATGAGTCTTTCTGAACTCTGTCACTCTGAAGTCAATTTAAAGCTTTTGGGTTTTTTTCAAATATTAGGTATTAATTGTAAAAATCAATGGAAAAAAACTTATGCAACATGCTTTTATTTAATCTCAACACACTATTACTTCCTGAAAAATAGTAAATAAAATAAAATCAACAAGTTATTTTTGTCAGTACAACAAACCTCTTTTCTAACATTCAGAAAACAAGCTCAGCTGGAGACTTTGCACTGCTTTCAGTGGGAGCAGGAATGAGTCTATAACACAGTAGGATTCTCTGACAGAAGAGTGAATACAGGGGGTGTAGTTAATCCTGCCTTAGTCTTTGTAGAAGTGATTTTGTTCCATTAGGTATTTGTACTTCACTGTTCTACATTTGTGAATACTTTTTTAAAATACTTTTTATAAGGGCAGTTATAAGCGTAGTTATAGACTCATTCCTGCTCCCACTGAAAGCAGTGGTAAGTCTCCAATAGAGTTTGATTGGTATTAGATTAGACCTTCTGAGCCTAAATTACATTAATAATTCCCAAAGTTTATTTATTTATTTAAAAAGTATTTTTACAAACCCCAGGTTTGTACAAAAGCTTTCTTATTAAGAAGGACTAGTGTAATACTTTAGCTCAAAAGAACTGTATCCAATGGTCATTTTTTCTTCTTTCAGCTTTATGTGGTCATTTGAAAAAACCAATCTCAGTATGGTTCAAGTTATCACAGGACAGCTCGTGGAATCCTTTGATGAAGAGTTCAGGACACTGTATGCCCGTTCTTCTGTCCCTAGCTCATTTGCTCCAGAACTAGTGCGGGTAAACAGTCGCAAGACACTCTGGGATGATACATACCAAAACTCAGTGGCTTCTTTGGCTTCAGTTTCTAGCCAAATAAACCTTTTTGGTAGGCAAGACAAGGTTCACAAGATAGACCCTGTTTGCTGGAAAACTCGTGGAAGATATGCAGTAAATGAAATAGATAAATATGGCTTGAGAAATCAAGCCTATAGTAAGCAACCATTTCATCCAGGTTTTAATGTGCAAAATCAAATCCAGCAGTATCAACCTAGTGAAAAAAATGAGCACTGGAAGAGACATAGTTATGCTGGGGAGAAGCCAGAAAGGACACCTTACCTATTGCTCAACAGAGCTATCAACAGACCCAACAATCCATCAAATACTTGGAAAATGCCATCTGAGAGCCTTAGTATTGTTTCTTCGTTACGAGGAGGATATGCAAATAACTACAACATACCCCAGCAAAGTTTTGCTGATCAGTTTTCACGACCAAAGATAAATCTTGCAGAAAGGAATTCAATTGTACGGAGGTCATTTAATGGGACAGATAATCATATCCGCCATCTGCAGCAAAGGATGCCGACTCTCGAACACACAACAAAGTCATTCCTGCGTAACTGGCGAATAAAGTCCTATTTGAATGACCAGTCAGATTATCCAGTAGAATCTAATGGGTCAGCCTTGGGTGACAGATACGATAGCTATGACACAGCTGAAAATATTAAAGCTCATGCACTCTATCCTCATTCTCGCTTGCGATCATCATTGGTGTTTCAGCCAACTTTACCTGAACAGCAGGAAGTAAGCAGCTGTGCAAGTTCTTCAAATTCAACTATAATTGGGTCAGAGGGAAGTGCAACACCTAAAGGGACATCTAATCATGCTCCTAGTGTGGAAAATGGAACAGATAATATTTTAGAAGACCTTAGCACAAACTGCCCTCTTAAATCAGATGCACCAAAAAACCACAGAATTCATATTTCAGATAACACAAAACCTACTGTAAATTCAAGTGTAACTGGTGACTCATCACTTTATTTATATGCAACACTGTGTACAGACAAACATTCAGAAAATCTGAAGAACCTTCAAAATGAAAATATGCTCAAAAGGAGAAGTTTTCCCATGTTCAATTCAAAGTCCATATTGGACCCTGGTGCCAACAAACACGCATCCAATTATGTTTACAGTACATTGACTAGGCACAGACTTAAGCAGCCAGTTAGTCCAAAACTTCCAGAAGACATGCTGAAGAGTGCTAAAAGTTTGCACAGTGTGACCAATCACTTGCCACAGGAGGAAAAGGACCTGAAAGGAGAGGTAAAGAGCCCAACTGCTAGCAAGGCAATCTCTATGGCAGCTCTCACTGAAGCTAGCAAGGAGGAATCTAGTAAGGATTGCACATCAAAGAAAGAAAGTAAGAGTTCCCCAAGTTTTCTAAAGAAAGGATCCCAGAAATTGCGGTCACTTCTTAATCTCACACCAGACAAGAAGGAAAACTTGTCAAAAAACAAAGGTCCTGCCTTTTACAGAATGTGTAGTAGTTCTGACACGTTGGTTTCTGAAGATGAGAATCAAAAACCAAAGATTTCTGAAAATAAGGCAGATTGTTCCCCAAGGAGAAAAAGAAACACATCATCAAATTCTCAAGGTAGTTTGAACAGAAGTAAAGAAGATGTCACTGGGAGCCCAACAAAGTCTCCAAAGTCTCCGAAGTCACCAAAATCTCAAAAACCTCCATCTGATGAAAGCAATAAAAAGTGTCCTCTCTTGTGCCCCCTAGAAAGCAAGTTCATTGAAACTGCAGGAGATGCATCTACCCCAAGATTTAACACAGAACAGATACAGTATCAAGATGTGAAGGAAATCTCCACAAATACTACTTCTGAAAGTGCTCCTGTTTCTGCTCTTCAAAGAGCAAGTTCAGTGGCACCACAGCAGGCAAGCTCAAAACACCAAGAGGAACTGAGATCTCGTTTGAGTGAAAGACGTGTTTATAGTCGCTTTGAGCCATTCTGCAAGATAGAAAATGCTAGCCAACCTGCAGGAAATGCAGCCAACAGCAGTTCACATCTATCAGATATCAAAAGCAAGACCTTAGGGAATAATTATGGCAGGAGTAATCACATGGTCAGCTACAACTCAACTGCTTACCATCCACTGCAGCCTAATGAAAATAAACTGAGAGGATTTATGCAAAAGTTTGGGAACTTCCTACACAAAAGCAAGTAAAACTTGGTTGATTATATTGAAATACAGCAAGACTAGCAAACTGGACATAATCTTAACTGGACAAAGACTAATGGCCAACTTTTGTAGAGATTACTTGGGTTTCTTCTTGGGTCTAGGACATGGGAATGTATGTACATATTTTTAAAAATAATTATCCTAGAATTGTTATGCTTTAATCTTTACAGAAATTCTGTGGCCAGAAGATGTCTCAAGGAAGTTGTTTATAGTGTTTATATTGTAAGATTAATTTTATACATTCTCTTTGTGAAGAAGATATGTTCTAGCATATTGTAAGATTAAGCATGGGGCAAAAAAGATTGAGTGTTTTTAAACTTCAGATAATACTGTTTCCAAAGATTTGCCCTTTAAAAATAGGATAGCACTAGGAATAGCAAATTGTATTTTTTCAGCATTTATGTACACTTTGAAATGATAAACACAAATGTTAATGCATTGCAAGTTACTTATCTTTAATTTTTCAAAACCTCTTTTAGGTTTTGTCTTGTTAATAATTTACCCCATAGCATCTATTGAACTGTTTGGGCAGCAGATGGATCTATCTTTCTTTATTGAATTTTCCATATAATAAGATATTTTTCTGAAGTATTTGGCATACAGATATGAAAGTGACCTTAATGTGAGCTTTCACAGACTTGTTTACATGGTTAAACTAGTGTGAATGTAGAATGAACATTAAAAAACCCTATTTTTAAAAAAGGTGCCTTGAACATAAGTGACAACTAGTTTAAATTTCAATGGGTTATTTGCATTTGTATAACATGCCAATATTCTGTAATGTTTTCTTAAAAAAAAAAAAAGCTTTTTAGTTACGTTTTTTAATTTGGTGTTAAAAAAAAACTTGTCTGTAGACTTCCATTTCTCAGGTAAGTTTTTGAGTTTCGTGTGCAATCATGTTTTAAATGTTGCCAGATATATTTGCAACTACAGCTTTAATACCTTATTTTTTAGATAAGATAAAATTATTGGACTAGGTGTACAAGGCAGATTGCAAGCTCAGCCCTGCAATGCAACTTTATGTCAGGATGAATATTACAGCCCATGAGCAATTAAGCAGCTAAAACTGAGATTCGTAGAAGTCACCACATCAAACAATAAGGCACCAATCCTGAGCCAAAGAAAGTATCAGTGAAGGGTGATTGCAGAAAATGTTTAACTTCATTGAAGGTATTTAGACACCTAACTGCAGTCTAAGGGACACATTTTGTTTATCCGAGCCCCTGTATCATAAAAAATTTCTTGATAAGAGGTGACTACAGGTTAGTGCTTACAAAAAATGCAGGCATGGGGATGTGTTTAGGCAGCAACATAGTATCCACTTCTTATCTGCAGTGTGCATCCAGAGCAGCCAATTGCTTTATGCCCTGCTGGATTTGGAGTTTGCATCTTAGAAGGACTCCATAACCATTTAGCTGCCAGATATTTGTGACAGTTTTGTTCCAAATTGAGAATTTTGGGAAATTTCACTGCTGAAAGCTTAGAATTCTCATACAGGGTCTTTGTGTTTCAGGAGCATGTTTTAGGAGACAACTTCACTCCTAGATCTGAAAGGTCCCACAGATCTAAGTTCCGTGTTCACAGTTCTATGGAAGAGATCTTGGCTTCGTTCTTTAGAAAGAAATACCAAAAAGGCATTTCATGCACCAGTTAGATGCTGTGGCCCTGGGAAGAAACTTTATATGAAAATCTACTTCTCACTGAGAAACTGCTCTGGTTCATATGAAATCACTGTAGTTACTGTCAGTGGTTTCAGTGAAGGAGTGTCAGCTTTTTATTCAAACTGTTTTTTGGGCAGCTTTATTAGGCTGATGCATCATAACAGTAACTGTTTCAGTGTGGGGATGGTATTTATTTTTAAGACTGACAAAATCCTACATGGCGATCCTCTGTTTGGAAGTTTAAGTCACCCCTTTACCTATGATCACAGTAAAGATTTTATGAATTTCTTGATGAACCCTGGTGACTTTGTTAACTCCTTGATGAAATGCCGTAGCTAGTGTTTTTTGTTACTTATATGTGCTGTCCCAACAGAGGTAACATTTTCAGCCCCAAGATAAGGAATGTTTTAGTACTCCAGGCATGTTTCCAACATAGGCACAATGTACTTTACACAGCCCACAGCAATGCCCTACTGTACTTTCTAAAACTCTTAATATTTTTTTTACCTGGGAAGGCAGTTATCCAGGATAGTACCTGAACTGACCATGCAGGTGATGCTAAAAATGGTGGGGTAGGTTTTAGGAGGATCTTTAGTTTTTCCCTCATACTCTTACAATCTCTGACATACAATTGTAGGCAGAACTATATTTGGGGAGGAAATGAGAGAGGGAGAGCATGGGTCCTGGGGCAAGTTTCAAAGCAACAGTGCTTTTCATTTGGTAGAGAACTTTGGGAAATCTATACTGATGCAATTTGGAAATATTTTACTGTGTTTTTCAAAGTAGATTGCTAATTAGAGAATCCTGAGAAGGCAGATAATTTACCGAGTAATCTATGTTTATAGATATATACTGCTATTTTGTACCTGCAGTGAAAATTGACCATTCAGTGAAGAGCCTGCTCATAGGCTTGATAATGCAAAAAAAAAAAAAAAATCTCACTAGAACTAGCTTTTTCTTTTTTTTTTTTCATTTTCAGATCTCTTTTCAGAGATCCCACATAGGAATAAGGCTTGATCCAGGGTTAATTGAAATGAATTCCACAGACCTCAGGGAAAGTAGGATCAGACACTTAATGTACTGACATTGTACAATCACTGTTTTAGAAATGTTACAAGACCCAATTGCTTGGTGAGCACAAGGCTCTGTCTGACACCACGGGAAGAGCAGCGTTATGCCCTGCCTGCAGCTACAGCTTTGAAGGTTGGGAAGCGCACTGGGAAGTGCTGCAAGGACGAAGTGTTCATTTGTTCCCTCCAGAATGTGTGTGAAAGGTGGGAAAATGCTCACCCCGTACTGTCTGATTTGCCTTATGTCTCCATGGGAACCCAGTTGTCCACAAATTTTAAAAAATATATAGGAGGAAAAAAGATACTTGCATCAGCAAAGAAAAGGGATGTGCAGATTTCTGGGGAGAAATATAGAGTTTATATTTTTGAACTTACTTTTCCCAAAGCTTGTTTTGATGTTTCTGCTTTTCCAAAAAGATTCATTTCATTCAATATGCCCTAAATGTGCTTTGCACATTGCAAGTTTTACACCCTGCACACGCCCAATGCACTCCCAGTTTTGTAAGGCTGTGAGGTAATAGCTGTTGCCACGCATGGCGATCATTTGGCCACATGGCTTGGGAGTTGTGAAACCCATAAAAAATGTCATGTCATTTCCACATTAAATGAAACTCCATTAGTAGTGTAATAGGTCTGTGAGGGTGGCTGTGAGAAAGCTGGTCAGAGTTATGCAATGCTGAGCTGGCCCCCCAGAGCGCCCTTGGTAGTAGAGGGCTGTGCAGCTGGGAGATCCTACAGTGCCCCTTCAATTTGCATCACCCATAAACCACTGCTACATACAATCATAATACCCAGTGAATAAATTGCTTTATTTCTTCAGCCTTGTAATAAACAGCTTTTACTGCCTCTCAGATTGCAAAATTGTTGGTTGTTCTCTTATTAATTACCTTGCACTGCACTCTATTCATGCTAATAAACATAAACTAGATGTGAAGAAAGATGATAAATAAGTTTCCAGCTGTCTCATAAATGAGGGTGGTAGTATTTGTTGCAAACCTTGAGAGAAACAAAAAGCTTATCAGGCTATAGGTGTTTGTGCATAGGTGAAAAATTATTATTCAGAGAAAACAACTGTGATCATTTTTCAGCTTTCTGAAATGTATTAGCAAATGTGGTTTATAAGACATCATAAGAAAAATAATACTAAAATCTGTTGCAAGAATATGTAAAAATAAAATTTAAATTGGCTCTACTAAGCTGTATGATAAATACATTCTTTTCATTTGTAGGTACGCTGTACAGCCAACATGTAGCTTTGCAACTTTGCGACTGTGTAGAGAGATCAGTAAGGTTACTGTGGTACTTAATGTAGTTTATTCCCTGTATCAATGTTGTACAGCACGGTTCAGTATTTGGGGTATTTTTTAGTTTGTTTTCATTTAAGTCAGGAGAGTTAGAGCAATGTAAAGGTGCAGTAATTTTGTCTTCACTTGCATAAGTACATATTCCATTAGCACCCCAGTGACAAGAGAGGAGACTGCAATGCTCAGAAGACTGTCTTGCCATTTCACTCATCTCAGATAGGTGCTTACAGACAAAATGTCTGGGTATCTTTCTTTAGGGTCTGAAATTTTTCACAATTTTCAACTCTAAGAGTTACATTTAGGTCTACCTTTTTCACATTTTAACATGATGCCAAAGATGTTGCATGGTCTGAGAATGCTTTTCTGTATTGAGAAACAGGTTGGAAGAAAACATTTGCTCTTAGAGAGCTCAGAACAGAGCTGCTTTGCTATTTAGAAAAGCTATTAGTTCTGATTTTTGTTTTAGTGATGTTGACTAGTGAAGTCATGAAACTTGTGCTCCACACCCTTCGCCAGCTCAGTTGTCCTTCTCTTGGCATGCCTAGTACCTCAGTGTGTTTCTTGTAGTGAGAGGCCCAAAACTGAACACAGTGTTTGAAGTGTGTCCTCACCAGTGCTGAGTACAGGAGTATGATCACCACCTTGGTCCTGCTGTCCACAATATTACTGTCCAGATCCCTCTGCAGAGCCTTCCTACACTCTAGCAGATTAGCACTCCCAACCAACTTGGTGTCATCTGCAAACTGACTGAAGGTGCACTTGATCCTGTCATCCAGTTCATCAATAAAGATACCAAACAGCACTGGCCCCAACACTTAACCTTGGGGAACACCATTGTGACTGACTACCAGTAGCAATTCCATTCACCACCAGACCATCCAGACAGTTTTTTACCCAGCAAACAGTGCACCCATCTAAGCCACAAGTAGCCAGCGTCTCCAGGATAATGCCATGGGAAATGGTGTCAAAGTCTTTACTAAAGTTCAGGCAGACAACATACATAGCCTTTCTCTCACTGGCTGAGCAGGCCACCTTGTAATAGAAGGAAATCTGGTTAGTCAAGCAGGGCCCACCTTTCCTAAAGCCATGCTAGTTGGACCTGATCCCCTGTCTCTCCTATTCATGCTGTGTGATGGCACTCAAGATGATCTGTTCCATAACCTTTCTCAGCACAGAGGTCAGACTGACCATTGTGTAGTTTCCTGGATCCTCCTTCTAGTCCTTCTTATAGACAGAAATCATATTTGCCAATTTACAGTCACCTGGGACCTCCCCAGTTAGCTGGGACTGCTGTTAAATGATTGAAAATGGCTTGGTGGGCACTCCTACCAGCTCTCTCAGTGTCTTTGGGTAGAAACCATCCAGCCCCATGGGCTTGGATGTTTCTAAAGGGTGTAGCAGGTAGCTCACCATTTCCCCTTGGATTATGAAGGCTTCATTCTGCTTCTCATCCCTCTTTCAGATCAGGAGCCTAGATACCTGGAGAAAACTGGTCTTACTAGTAAAGTCTGAGGCAAAGAAGGCATTAAGTGCCTCGTTTTTTTCCTCATCCTTTGTCACTTTGTTTCCCCCAACATCCAAGAAAGGATAGAAATTCTCAGAATGCTTATGAATTTATAGAAAGCTTTTTTATTGTCTTTTATGGCCATGGCTAGGTTAAGTTCCAGATGGGCTTTTGCCCTTCTAATTTTTTCCCTGCATAGCTTCACAATATCCTTGTACTCCTCCTGAGTTACCTGCCCCTTCTGTCAAAAGATATATTATTTTTTTTCATATATATCTTTGCGGATTTTTTCAAAATATCTTTGTGTGTTTCTGGAGGAGAATGTGATCTACTAAAAATCACTTGTCATCCCCTCAGAAGAAGCTTCAATGAAGGCTATGCATCTTTCTTCCACTGTATATGTTAGATAATCTAAAAATTAAATGGGTAAGTGCAAAAGATAGTTGAAGGGAAAAATAATACTCTCTGATGAAAGGGCCATGTTACATGCTTGTTTTGATAGTGTTGCTTCCATATGTAAATACAGCTGGGAAAAAATTCTTTCCTCTCCAAAATTTATGACAGTTGAAGTAGAAATATTTGAAAGACTAAGTGCCAGTGGCAATATTTTACTGTGTTTGAGAAATGACTGCAACTAATTAATTAGCATTCAAACACAGGACTCTTACATGGCTCTTGTACATTGTCTGTTCTTGCCTCATTTAGCAATCACCATACTCAAAATTGAGACTGATTGCCTACAGCTTTCCAAGCTCTTGAATATTACTCTGAAGAATTGTTCCAATGAGACATTAAAAACATACTCAGCTTTTTAAACTAGGCAGTCCCAGGATAAAGCATACCAGGCATATGTGTTTTGTTAGATTTTGGTATAAAATAATCTCGGTGTAATCCTAGCTGATGTATTTTGGGAAACTGTTGACATATAGTTTTGTTGTTTTGTTTGGGTCATGTCTGATTTTGATCCATTGTGACACCACACTTAGACATCATATCTGATAATGTTTCTTTCAAATGTCACATATGCTAGTGTCAAAATATCATTATTCTGATTTCAGAATTTAGAGCAGGGTTTGTGGATCCCTGATGATCCATAAAATTTCAAAAGGGACATGAATGTGAGTTCAAATTACTAAAAAAACCAGCCAGACAAGACTAAAAAGCATGTGCAAGTACCTCCACATACGGCAAAGGAAACAAGTAAAATCAAAAAATGAAGTCACAAGCGAGTATTTATAATGTATATTTTACCAGTTGAAAGCTGGTGCACCAACACTACAGGGAAAAATAGTAATCAGGTGCTCTTTGATTAAAAAAAAGCTGAGAGACACTGATCTAGATGATACAAAACAAGCATGAGGGATGCTACAAACAAGACCCAGAATGAACATTCCTGGGTGACCTTGGGGGATGGGGAGTATGGGAAGGGAATTCCATCAAGTTGGTGTCAGTACTGACAGATGTAAAAGACTGCTGGTTTCATTTAAAACTACTTGATATGTTAATCCCTTTTTCCTAAAATGGAATTCCTGGATTACATAGCAGCTATGTTACGGATATACTGTGTATGTACAGATAAAACCCAAAAATTGTCTTGAAATAATTTATTGTGCTTATTTTTTACCAAATAAAATGTTTCTTTTAAAGCTCAGCTCATTTCTGTGTTTGTTTTTTCACTGGCTCATACTGTTATTACATTTCTCATTTCAAAATAGAGAACATAATTCAAAAAATGCTGACATCAAATGTTGGGTGAAATGCTGTAAACTGTCATATCAAAGCTGCTTTGTGGCAGCACCACTGTTTGCAGAACTGCTGCACCTTCTGTGGGACCAACAGTCCACACAAACAACAAAGAAAGGAGTTAAGCCAACACCACTAATTTAAAATTTCTGGAATAAAATATTGGTATAATATAATGAAGGTAAGTTAGATCACAAATGAAACAGAGTAGGGTGCACAGCATTAGTATACCATGTTTACTTTCAGAGCCTTGTATCACTTCCTTTCTCTGATATTTTGAATTTGTTTGCCTTCCTATTAATTCTGCCTTGCTCGTGATGTCACTTTCAATAGTCTTTGAAAAAACAGTAGAAAACAATAGCTTTTCTGAGCATGGTCTATATTTAGACTTAATGAAGGAAGGAAGTGAAGAGGAAGAGAGGAAGTTTGCACTTTTAAGTGCAAAAGGTAGAGGTTATAAAACATTGAGGTGGTTACTCATCTACCACCTCAATGGTGGTTGTGTTGGTGTTGTGGCGTGGTGTCTGCAGGCATCCATGCTCATACCTGTATGCATAATACTGAGGCTTCTACTTGTACAGGAACTTCTACTTACATAGTAATTTAAGTAAAACTCATCTTGGTTAATTGAGCTCAAGTCTTTTTCTCAGTTCCCACACACAAAAGTCATTATAATAATTACTACCTTGTCTCCTTTCCTTCATATTTTCCTCACTTAGGACAAACCTAAACTTGTCCTACCAGCAACTCTGTGTGTGCAGCATTTCATCATTGCTAGGTAAATGTTTAAAAAGAAAAACAAACCAAAAACAAAAACCCTTTTCATTTTTGGGACATATAAGTTGGATTGAGAAGGAAGCTATTCCTGTAGCCTAAAGAGGACCAGACTGATGAATGTAAGAGTAGGGGATTTCTGGCAAGAAAATACTTGCATGAGCTTCATTATTGAAAGTTAAAATGTGTCACTTTTTGACAAAACTTTATTGAAAACTTTAATAGTTAATGTTATGGCAGAATCACTTGATTATCCAAGAGTTCCTCATAGCTGAATAGCTATCATCCCCTTTTGGCAGATGGGAAGCCCTTGCACATGGGCAGTAGCTGTGGGTACAGGCATGGGTGTCTCCTCATTTTACCTCCCTTCAGTTCCACTGCCTTGAGTTTACCAATAATGTGGTGATTTGGAGAGTCCATTTCCAGGTATGCAAACTGGGTCTTGTTCGGTACAAGAACATCTCAAACTAAAATCTTGCTAAAGTCTACATCTATAGGTTGGATTCCATGATCTCAGAGGTCTTTTCCAAACTAACTTATTCTATGATACACTATTAAGTAACTGTAAAATTGCAGATCTTTGTATATACTAAATGGCTTTTCCCTCTGTATCTCAAAAATTACAAACTTCCACACTGTATTTGTGACACCCAGCTATTTTTTGTCTTGAAATAGTGGCTAGTGGTACTTAGGGCATCATATTGTGATAAATGTCAGTAAGCAGTCAACACTTAAACAACAAAATGATTAACCATTACTCTGTGTGTGCAATGGCCAGTTTCAAACCTGCTCTTCACAATTTTTCTGTTCAACTTGTCCATCAAAATAAAAGTATGTCAGTGCTTTCTAAAGTGGGACAGGCAGCTGGCTCTTAAGTCTGTCTAAGTCCACTTATGCCTACATCAAAGTGATGCAGAGAACTCAACCTGTAAGTCGTTAAATCAATGAGGCAGCCAGACCTTGGAGTCAGGATACTCTCAGAAACTCCTCACAATTGTTTCCCTAATTAAAAGCACTACAGCAATCAATATAGGCCATAGGGAAGCAGATGGTTGCCATATACTTAGTCTCGCAACTGATGAGCCTGTCAGAAAAGTGCTGTAAAGGTGACGTGCATCCTCAGGATTCATATCCTCTGTTCCTTCTTCCCTGCTCAGGGCAAGGGTTTGGGAAAAAACAGACAAGAACTGGAGGAAAAGAGATCTGGAAAGGTCAGAAGCCTGTTTGACAGCAGATTTTGTTGTCATGCCTCACATAAAAAGCCCTTAGGAGAACATCTGTCACTGGTTACTTGAGAAATAAGTAACGTGCTAGGTTATAGGTTTGACACCCATCTCAGGCTCAGATAGTCCCTGCACTGAAAATTCTTAGTGGTGGGAGGAAAATGCTAGAGAAATGTCACTGTACACAACCTCTTCAGCCAAGTAACTCACAGTGGAGTCTCTCTGCTCTTGTCTAAAGGATCGTGCCATTGTCCTTTGATGCCACAAATGTTGGACAGAGACAGGACCACAAATCATGGTTCTAGAATAGTGTCTTCACTTGCTGAGAAGACATCAGCTGCAAAAGGAGGTGTGTCTCACTCTGCCGATTTCAAGAATGGATGTTCCACCAATCAGCTTTTTTTGAACTTAATTCACTTATGGCTTTTTTTGTACACAATTTTGCCTGAAGCATTTTTGCCCTTTTTTTTCCCCAACCACATCACCGGTGTGACCATAGAGAAAAAAATCAATGAAAATGAGAGTAAACCAGAAAGCACCTTTGTGTCTCATACTTGCTCAAACTTTTTTTTCTAACAGGACTTCTGCAACCTCTTACCCCTCTGTGAAAAGCATAGTCTGTACTGGAATATATTTTTCCTGAGGAGTATTACTTGTTACAGAGCTAATATTTTGAGGGTTATATATATGTGTATATAAATACATATGTGTATATATATATATACACACATACACACGCATTCCCATATGCACTTATTTTCCAGCTTGATCAGCTCTAAGGAGAACGAGTATATCAACAATTATATAATTCAAAAGAGATTACTTTCTCAGTAGGTAAAAATTTACAGTCTATAATCTTTAGGTTAACAGGCTATATTTTATTCAGTCAACAAGGCAGTAATTTGTTTGGATTATTTTTCAGGTCAGTTATTTATAACAATATTAATCTCATGATGTTGAGAGATTAATAATAAATGAAGCTGATAGTTGACAGTTTGAATTCAAACATTTACTTCAACTGCATTTCCCTAAGCAAGTACTATTGTATTTTTCTTTTTTTTGTAATAAAAAAATCTTAATTCTTTTTAATTTTAATTTTTCATTTCCCAAGATCAAAAATGTTTCATTAATTAAAAGATTCTCTTCCTTTGAATTTTAAATAACTCCCTCCATTACCACGACTGCCTAGGGTTTCAAAATTATAGAAACACAAGAGATATGACTTTGCAAATTTTATGTACCTCAAGTTTCAAGAAGTATACCATGAAGCATATTTTAGCATATTCCTTCCCAAGTAATGGAATACTTTTTTCCTCTTACTGAGAAAAAAGAGTCATTTATGCCCTTGAACTCTTTGGAAATATTTTTAATGTGAGAGGAAATGTGGGTCAAAGCATTCATGTCATAATACTTATGTGCACATCTATAAATCTCTTAATTAAATGGGAAAAAGAATCATAGATGAGAAAGAGATATTAGTCACTCCATTTGCTTGAGGCAGCCAGAATGTACATTGGCATATTTTAATTTACTGCCAGCAGCAAGCCATATTGGCAGTGCTTTAAAGTGATAAACAAAACAAGGTGACAACTAAAAATCTTGTAAAGCCCAGGCTAGCATTTCACACAGAGCAACATGCTTACCTATACTTTTAGTCTTTAAACATGAATCTCAGAAAATTACAAAAGCTACACCCCTCTGTTGTTTACGTGAGTAGAGAGCCAAATTTATCCACACTGAGCAGCACTGAGGTGAGGAAGTGGCTATCCTGGCTCAGTGCACACTGCAGGGGAATTTCACCTGGCATTTTTAGTATTTCCCAGCAATTGCATTGCACTTCTGTCCAAATGCTCTGTAAGTACCCCCTGTCCTCTCTATAACTGTTTTTATTTGTTTATTTTGAGCATGGAGCTCAAATCTAGAGGTAGAAGACCTCTATCCTGGTCTGGCTCACACACTGTCAGGTTAAATAGCTAGGAAATCCAGTCTCAAAACCTTTTCTCTTGTTTCTGATGAATGACCACACCAGACTTCAGCGAGATTGCTGTTACTGATGGGGGAGGTTGTTTGAGAAACTGAAAGATGTTCCTGAATATCACAGAAAGGGAAAAAGCAAAAAAGTCTTGCTCATCAATATTTTTATGTCCCTTTTCATATGGGAGCAAACTGATATGTCAGGGAGAAACACTGAGGAGGCCAGAGCAGGGAACAGTGGTGTGATTTGTCACTTCTCCATTGGAAAGCACACAAAGCGACACAAAACCGTAAGATGCAGGGATCTGACCTCATCAGTACAGTGAATTAATAGCTCTATTCCTGTAAGCATTTCTAAGAAGTCTCAAGCAGGTCTGGTCTGTGATGTTCCTTGTCTGATGACAATTTCACACACACAATCATGATAAAAATCCTGGTCTTCACTTTTCCCTCATTTCCTGAAAGGAATTACTTCTCTCCCCACACTGCTACCCATGCACTTATGGATATAGCATATCAAGAGCATCAATGCATAACAATACTCCAGAGAAATATGTAAGCTACAGACAATTTTACAGGCATAATGAAGTTGCTAAAGTAACTGAAGTGCCACAGTTCACAGCCTGCTCAGATATCTCTGTTCTTTAGCATTGACAAAAGTATAAACACAACCATTGAAAAGATGACGAAACCGTCATTTAAACCATCCCCAGTTTCTGAGGTTCAGTATCATTGTATCAGTGTGATAGCAGTCCTTGTATGATAACTGGCTATATCTCATGATATTTTATACATATCATATTTATAATATTAAACAAATAATCAATCTATACTTAATACTGATTTGCTTGATCACTTCACTTCCTTCATGGCTAGGCTTGGTGAATGAAGATTTGCAAGGGCTCTACCCATGCTCGCTACAAGCACGCTGGTGGCTAAAAAGGCCAATGCGAGATAGGCAAGTCTGATTGCAAAAGGCACAGTGGAAAGTCT
>JAWWEE010000105.1:92275741-92298732 GCA_035221455.1 Xenops minutus | reverse complement strand
GGCGGTGATCCCCCATCCTGGAGACGTGCCCTGCCCAGCGCAGCTGCGTTTTCAGCAGCATGGCCTCGATGCTGGTGCTCTCTGCCTGTTCAAGGACAGACACATTTGACACGTAATCAGACCAGTGGACATATCATATTTATAGTATTAAGCAAATAATCAATCAATACTTAATACTGATTTATTTGATCAATGAGGTATTAAAATGCCTCAGAATAAAGAGCATATTAATAAATAGCCTTGGTTTTGCAGGTGGATTCTTACTGACCTTCAAGTTACAATGGACTGTGTTTCAAGGTTTACTTTGGCAAGTAATCAAATATAGACAATGATACTTAGGAAACATGTAATTAATTTTCTTTCAGTATGGTCATGATGCAGGCATAAAAGGATGATCACTTGAAAAAACAGTACAGAAAACAGCAACTTGATGACAGAGTTTTCCAAACATCTTTTTAGTTTTGGTTTTGGTTTGGTTTGGTTGTTTTGGGTTTTTTGTTTGTTTGTTTATTTGTTTTTTAATGCACATGATGCATATTCCCTGTATAGATGAAAAACTACAATCATAAAATAAAAGCAGTGTAAATGAATGGACTCTGCTTGCTGTAAAACACAGTCAATAATGTATTCATTACTTCCAGCTAATACCAGAGCCCATGGCCACTACATCTAAATAACATTGAGGCAATTTCCATGCTGATTTACACCTAAGAGAGGGCAGTCCTAGGTCCTGATTTTCAGGATAAGCAATATTTTTAAATTAAGCACTGGACTAGCATTTAGGAGATTAAGATTCAGCAGCTCTTCCACAACTTTCTTATGCAGCCAGCTAAGACTTGACTTCTAAACACACTGTGCAAATCCATTTTTGTATCATTTGTTTGTCCTCTAAGCTAAAATAAAGAAGCAGAGCTGGATACAAAGACCAAAAGGCAGAATTCCTTCTTCCACTGACTTAATTCAACAGACACCTCTTTTAGTCCTTCCCTGCTTTACTACCTGATTGCTTATCTTCAATAGTGGTACTCTATGGGGGTAATCCAGAGGACCTATTGGTTCTCCCTCAGCTTCATGCAGACTTCCTAATCAACCAGGGACACGCACAGACCAGGTACAATGGACCAACCAGGTACGTTGAATGCAAAAAATGGAGGAAGGCTTAACAGAAAATTTAAAGGCAGAGATATGAGAAAGGTAATGATTATCTCTCTACCAGCAAGATCAGGGCCTCTTAAGGGTGACTACAGGGGAGTTTAGGTGATCAGAAAAAAGTAATACTGAAAGCTGACAGGCTGGCTTTTGAGGCTTAAAAATTTGGATCAATGAATAAAATGGGTGTTATGCTGGAGGTACTTTAGCTGATCTGGTTTCTGGTCCATTTTTGCTCTTCCCAGTACGTAGTCTACAATGCAAAAAGATAAAAAAAACCCTAAACATCTTCCATTTACTTGTCTGCATCATACCAGGGATGAGATGCAATACTTCGCCTGTGCCCATGGTACAGCTGGCTCCTGCAGTCTCACTTTCTTTCTGTCTAGCCAGTAAGAGATTCTAAATTGCCCCTTAATGTACCCATTTTTTTAATTTTCTGAGTTATACTCATTATAACCTTCAGGACAGAATGATGACTAAGTTTCTCCTGCTTCATCATTTGGTGGAACTACTTCTATAACTTACAACTAGGTTTATTTGAATAGGTTGAGTCTAACTTTACAGGTCTGTGAAAAAGATGGAAACAACTGTGCTCTGTAAATTGGTCATTGTAATTTACAGCACTTGCAGCAGTATAGTTCTGAAAAAATATCTATGGCTTTTTGAAATTTTGACTAAGAAGGCTTGTACATGACTTGTTCTGCAATAATTTTATTTATTTCAGTGGTGGTCTTAAATTAGCATATTTGATGTTGCATTAAGAAATCTACCATGGGATTAAAAGGATAATTCTTAGTTTGTTTCTTTTTAAAGTAACATTGCTTTTCATTTGTAGGATTGACTCCACCCTATCTTTTTTGCCTCACAATTTTCTGCCAAGATAAGAAAAGGAGCTGACAAACGATAGGGATCTTCTTCTCCTTATGGCACTGAGGGCAAAGTCAGAATCACGCTGTAGGGAGGAGGCAGGATGTTGGTGATTGCTGTGGAACTGAGCAGGATGATTCCAGCTACTGGACAAACCACACAGAAAGGAGGGTAGAAGATATACACATCTTCTGCAGTTGGGAAGAGTTTCACCATACTCCTTCATCAGCCACGTGTTCTCTTACTGGCTGCAGATGAAGGCAGATTTCTCTGTGGAATGGCTCCCCAGTGAGCCACATTCAAGGTACACTTGTTAACAACCAGTGAAGAGGCTGAGACCTGAGAGGTGAGGAGGATTGAGCAGGGCTGGTAGCCCTGCCCAGGGACACCAGCACCTCTGGCCTTCAGAAGATACAGCTTGTCTCCTCATTGACATCTGCATGAAAGATGTAAAATTAAATCCCCAAGCCTCTGTCAATAGTCCCAATGTTTAAAGGAGGATTTTGTTTCTCATTGTTGTTCCTCATTTTCATTTTGCTTCTCCAGAGTGAGCTATTTACTTGAATTTTTAGACTTGAAAAGATTTAGAAAAACATTTCCAAAGCAGCTTGACCACTGCATTCGGTCATTCTAGAAGTGGAAATTCCAGCCCAACCAATTCGAAAAGGGAACACTGGCTTACAAATAAGGCTGTATATACAAAAGAGTAAACATAAACAACAGCCAAACATTTCTGACTGGAATGACTTTTGAGATGATCCCATCTCTTTTCTCTTGTCCTGTGATTTTTGGTACTTTTCCAACAGCTGATTGTTGCATGGCCCTCCAGCATCATTGTGGCTCTGCTGAAGCTTTGGAAGCTGCACTTCAGTACAGTGTGGTGTGTCCTACTCTCCCTTCTGCAACCCCCAACTTTGGGCATGTCTCGGCGTGTGACGCAGGAGTCAAAGAGGCATTATGCAGGGTGAGAGAAACTTCAGTTTCCCCTTTCCTGCATGAAGCCTGAAGCTGTACCTGCTGCTGCACATGAAGCCGTTGCTATTCTTCTCACGTGGCAGCCTGTCTTCCTTGAGAGAGTATCCTCAAGGGATGCATGGTATTTATTTATTGTAACCTTTGGGTTTAATATGCAAGCTGTATCATGCATTTTATACCTTCATTTGATCTTCTGCAGACTATGTATTTGTAAGCCATCTCTATATGCACAAGTCAGCTCTGGGGTCTTACTTTGACAGATTCAATGTTTCCTCATCTAGTTTAAGCATTATTCAGCTTGTGACCTGTGAGTTGCTGTTGCTCCACAGAACATCAGAGATGTTCCACAGAGTTATTGCAGACCCTCCCCTGCCACCAAAAAATCCCACAAACAACCCTCCTATACAGTCAAGTACAAAATGAAGCAAAAGTAGTGAAATCAAATAATAAATGAGTACTTAAAGTTTACACTGTTCTTCTGTGTTGGAAATAATAGCTTTGTGCTGGAACCGTATGAATTAGTCCTTTCTTTTTTTCTCCAAATAGTAGATGGCCCTTTAATTAAATAGCTTAGTTGACATGTCAGTTAAATAAAATTAATTCACATTTAGTTTTAGATGGTTTGAAAGGCTTTTAATGTCCTATTGATATTCCAGCCACAATAAAGTACCAATTTGGACAGTTTAAATTTATGAGTAGGGCTTTTTTCAAAAGTATGGCTTGCAAATTCCAAATGTGCTAATAATAAGATTTTTCATGAGTTTGTGAGATAATGGATAAAACCTTCAGAAAATTCCTTTAATTAGATCCCTAATGTTTCTGTAATTGCCAACTCAAATACTGCAGCTGCATTAAACTTTTTTTTTCTGAAATAGAAGGAAATTATTCCTCTTTTTTCACTCCATGTTAAGAAAATCCTGTGGAAAGATGTCTTAGAATAAGTTTTAGGGGATGTAAAGGATATATGTTGTGCACTTATCCCAAAAAATACTTTTGCTTTTTGCTAGTGTTTTATCAAAATGCCCTCACAGAAAACTTGCAGTTAGCTCAGATACAGTTCCTATAGATGAGCAACCTCTCCTAAACATGGTGCTAGAGCCTTGGGATCTTTCCTTCACCCCGTGGCCTGAGAGCAGGGCAAGTCCCTCTCACAAGGTGGAGACCATCAGCAGTTGAGAACATTTTTCTCTGTGAAATAAAGCAGCATGTTCCTGGAAAGAGGCTGATAGAACAGTCCTTGAGGGAGACTGCTGGGTTAGTTGGAGAGCAGGTCGGCTGGCCAGACTCCCATCTGCAAACCCCAGCCTATTCCTCCCTGTGTCCCAGCCCTTCCCATGGCACAGGGTCAGCCTCTCCCTTTTCTCCCTCTATCTGTTTTAATCACCTGATGTCTTTGAAGTCACTTCAAAGGTCTGCTGTTAAAAATTCATATCCAGTAGATGAGGCTTCCTATTGTTTTAGGCAGAAAAACTGCCTCAAGTAATGGTCCTGCTCACTTCTTAATGCTTCATTCAACAGCTGGCTACATTTCCATGCAGCTTTTTGCCTCCTGTGTGGTTAACCCTTCAGAACCTCTTACAAACAGCATGCAGGAAAGAAGAGAAATAGTGAAGACAAAGTGTTTTGTTATACTTAAATGTACAGCTATTGTGCAAAGTTTGACAGGCATTGTCTGTGAATAATGCATATTCCTAATTATCACAGGATCTGGAGAAAACTGCTTCTTCTCTCACTAGTTTTACATCTGAACAAATCCACTAGCCTTCACAGTGATTTTCCTGCACTTCAGTGATGTGAGATTGGACAGAAGTCTCATGTGTGCCTGTCCCTCACGGAAGATTTACTGTACCATTGCTTAAGTCAGGATCACCTGCACTGAAGTCATTAGTCACAGTCATAATACACACATACTCTTTTACTGCTGGTAATGTTGTTATTTTGTGTGAAGTTCTAATTATTTAATATCCACAATTAAAATCCTACTCAGTATTCTCAGGGTATGGCTGTTGAATTTGTATTAGTGAGGTGGTTTTATAGGACTAAAGCTGAGGTGTCTTAGAGCTATCAGCTGGGGAGTTTTACTAATACCTCAAAGGACTCATTAGGGCCTACAGACAAATTTTAGGCCTTAGATATCTGTTTTGTCTACAAATTGTGAGTTCAGGATTTCCCGTGTTCACAGCAATACCTGCTTCTGTTTCAATTAAATCACTTTCCAGTATGGGTGTCTGTGGAGGGAGCAGAGACCAGAGTTCCACTGATCTAGCTTTTAGTTTATATGTTCCTCTCTGAGTTACAACTAACCTAGATACCCTTTTGCTTTCTTCTCAGCTGTGAATATCTCAACCCTATAGAAAATATGACTCATGAGCTGGGAGTATTCATTTTATCACATCTGTGGGAAATTTTGTGTCCTCTGTATTATCTTGTTTCTGAACACAGATTCAGTACATGCTTTGATCCTTTTCGTAAAGCGCTTCACTGATTTATATTGAATCACAGCATTTCTCTTAGAAGTACCTGGTTCAGATCTCAACCACAAATATCAGTAAAGTCTAATAAATAATTAGTCTGCAAGAGGAACTCTTAATAGAATATGAACTATATCACAGTGAAATTGATCAATGGTTTTCTAAAATTTCTTCTCTGAATCTACTCTGAAATGACCTAGTAGGTTTCTATATTCACAGCTCAAAGTGATACCTGGAGCTCTCCTTAGTGCAAAATGTTTAGCTCTAAGGAGGAGAAAATCTGTGCCCATAGAAATGATGCCAATACAGTTGCAGAAAAGGTTAGATTGCAAAAATTTCACTAGAATGACATTTTTATTCATCTACTATGAACTTTCTTAGGCTGTCCTCAGAGATGGCACACCCAGTAGGGACTATGAAGCCTGTAAGTCATGCCTCCTGATTAAGGGCATGGCTATCCATTTAAGTATACTCCCTGTTGACTCACCTGAAAGTGTGTCTTATAAAAGGTCTGGAAAGGCTCATATTCATTGGAGCAAAGTGAACATGCAGAATTTCTCCGGGGTGATTGTCTTGCATGCTGCACATCTACCTAATAACAAAGGAGTGGAAGTCATTCAGGGATGAATGCATTCAAAAGCTGCATCTTTATGGAAATAGGTAAAAGATTAGGGCAGAATGAAGAACAGGCCTTCAATTAAGTCATGAGGTATGAAATCTGACCTAAGTTATCTCTTTGCAATACTGATCAGGCATGTTTATTACTGTAGATGAAAGAAGCGTAATTCATTGGCATACATGTATCTCTCCCTACCTGTGAGCCTGCTCTCCTAAAGAAGGGAGTTTATTTTTTGACATCACAGGAAAACAAATATTCCTTCATGAATATTAAAATTCTGAGTCCCTACTACAGGTCTTCTTGAACTTAGCAGATGCTATTTTCTTGACTCTGTTCATCCTCAGTTCAACCTCAGAAAGGAATGTGTAAACATCATCCTTAATTATAATTAAATTGTTCCCAAACTGTATTATTCTCAACTTAGAGAAAGCTGTCCTCTAAGTAGTTACTAAATGGGAGACTGGTTTGCCCTCTCTGGTAAGAGAACTCATTCCAGCTCTGTCAATAGAAAGGAAAAACAGAGCACATACAACAGCAAGACTTCTGAAACAACACAGAGAGAGACTGAACCATTCTTCATTTTGTTTATTAACCCTCCAGCCCATGAAACTCAAACCAAGGTCAGTCATGAGGATAACACAAAGGGATAAGCCATACCATTTCTTATCTTACTGATAACAGAATCAAAGTGACTTTTAAAGTGAAATCTCTGATTGGTGAAAACTGTCAGATAATGACTTTACCATTATCCAGAATCACAGAATATGCTGAATTGGAAAGGGCCCACAAGGCCCTTCTTCTTCCTCTTTATCCATCTTCAAGCCTTTGAATGCAAACACTGACTCCACTCTTATGCTAGGCAACATCATTATGCCTGTGAAGAGTGATTTTAGGTAGATGCTGTCAGAAAAGTTGCTGACTTTGCCTGTGCTTGGTCCATCTATTTACAAAGAAAAATACTAGATATGTGATGAAGTGCCAAAAGTTCTCCCCTTCTTAGTTTTCAGAGATCTCTGGAGTTGAGTCAATCTTCATACCTATGAATTTGTGTGCAAAAAGACTGTGAGATCAGGAGATATTAAATGGAATATGGTTTAATCCTGGCTTGTCTGTGTGTTTAGACATATCCTTTATCTCTGTGTGTCTCTTTATGTTTGTTTCTTTATGTTTACGGTCTAATTGACTCTGCAGATACTACCACAGTCAAAAGAGATAATGAAAATCTTTTACAGGAGACTGAAGCCCTGAACTCCTTTACTTGTTTTGTTGTACTATGCTTGACTCAGGTAAGCTCCTTCTTTGCCCATTCTTGAATATTTCTTTTCTTCCAGAAAGATAGCTAGATGAATCAAAATGCCCTTTCAATAGAAAATATCTAGAGTTTAATTCGATCACCATCTTAAACAATGTTCTTCCTGTAACATAGTGTGCTACAGATGCATTCAAATAGCATGCCATCAAACTTCAAGAAAGTTCTAGGCAAAATCAAGACTTGCTTTTAATACTTATCTGTATTACATTTCTGTAGATATATATATATATTCACGAGTATGTGTAGAGTGGGCTGAAGGAAAGGAAACACTAATTCTTAACAGAAAAGTAGAAGATGAATTGAAATAACAATTGCTCACTTACTGTAGCCTGGAAACCAGTTTTCAGCTTCAAAACAGTGCAGAAGTATCTAACAGTCATCTGACTGTTTTGAAGGACACTTCATGCTTTCCTTACACCAACTTAATTGCCACTAAATATATGTGAATTCTCTTTGACTTGGTAATTGGAATTCATGTGGCAGTTTTCACAAAGAATGAAGAGTCTGAAGATCTGTATTTTGCCAAGTCAGATGCTCACTGATGCAGAAAAGACACATGTCCCAAAGTGGTGAGTGGCTCTTACTTAAATTACTTACTTGTTTTCTCTCACCACCAATGCAGTAAAAAGAAAGGCCCTTTAAGCCAATACACGAGTGAAATTTGTAAAAAAAATATTTTAATTCCTCTGCTATACCAGAAGAAAACTGTAGTTCAGAATACAAAATAATCTCTCTTTAAAAGTATCAGGGTGTTCAATGTGTGACTGCTTCTTGTTATCTGTCTTATGGTATCTTACTTGACAATCAGCATTTTGGTTATGGCACATGCCATTTGGGTCTGCTGTTGGAATGTGCATATTGTGTTCTGTTTCCATGGTATAGCACTGCCCTGTCCTACAAATTGCCTAGCAAGGAAGGGCTTTTGATATTGCTGTTGACTCCTGAAGGTTTTGCTCAAACGTTCTCATGTTAGGTTAGTGTTTTGTGGCCTAGAGTCTGGAGACAGCCTGCAAACCCTTTTCTATGATCCCAATCAGAGTGATCGCTGTAGCCTACTATTATATTTTCCATTAAATGTGTTCCAAAATCTAATGTCTACATTGGGCAATAAGAATAAAAATTTTTCTCAATAATGAATTGACAGAGGAGAATGTTGTGTCATCTTTCATGATAACAAAATATAATTTTCCTGTGAAAAATAAATGCATTTACTACTTCATGTGGATGCAATTTTTTGCAGTTTCTTACATGGAACAGGTAATGAGAAAGTCTGTCCCGATAATTCTTAAAGAAAAAATACACCTATTTTAAAAATGCAAAGTTTATCCTAAAACTGAGCTAAGTGCCTGCTTGTGCAAGCACAGTGGAGACTGGAAGAATGACAGATGCATGAAAGCAGCATGCCTTACTGAAATGCATTTACTTGCTGGGATACAGTGTGAAGCAAATGCACCTATAGAAATTTTTGAGATGTGATGGGTACATCTGTGCTGCCCTAATTGCATATATTTATCTACCAAACACTGAAGGCTAATCTGGGTCTCTTTAGATACTGTTTTATGAAGGAACTTATGAAAATGTTACCATTTGAGCTGGATCACCCCTGCATTTATTGTGAAGCCATTGGCTTATCTCATACCTGTACCTCTGAAGTCCTTGTCTTCCATCTCAATGAAGAAGATGAGGATTTGTCCACAAACAGTTCTTTCTCCCTATCAGGGTCAGGTCTCAGATCTTTTTATCCTATTTGGACTTCCTTGTGCTGTATGTGGGCAGCATGTTCCTATTTTGTATGCTGCATAAGGACTAATAACATCAGAGTCAGTGCTTGTAAAACCAAATTACGGTGTGGATGCAGGTATGTTCGCATCATCCCTGCATACACATATAGGTGTCTTAGTGGGACTTAGTGTTCCACCCTCCAGGATCCAGTCCTTCTACATCTTTCCCATCCTTTATTTGATTGCAGTCTGCATTGTTTTCTTACTTCCTGGGGTCAAGCCTAACTAGAAATTGTCACACCGTGGGAACTTGAAAGAAGCCGACAGGGTTCATATTCCTTTCAGAACAATAATCTACAGCTTGGATCACTGACGCTGATAGGGAGCCTGGGGGGTGTAAGTTGTTTTGTGATTCCAGTTTGGCACTAAATACATTTGAATATGCTGGTATGTACTCTGACCCATTAGTTCATACTCTTAACAACAGCATGCTACAATGTGTAAAATCTGCTGTCGCTATTTATCACAGTCCTTGCTGTCTTGATTTAGCTCTCAGAAGCTGGTAATTGTGACCTTGTAGATCTTGACCTTAAAACTGTAGCTTCCTTCTATGAGCGGACAAAGTATTCTTCACACGCCTTGCATTTCACCTTGTATGGGTGTTCATGACAAAATACAAGGTGGTTTTCTATTTCCTTGCAGGCATTCTTTTATCTCTAGGCATGAAATATGTGTCCATTAAATGTCACCCCTTAAATCTGCTAGTATTACTGTCTGGATCCTCTTAAAGAGGATCCTCTTCCACCCACAGGGCACTACTTTGCTGGTAGAAGAAAACAACTTCATGTGTTTATCATATCTTAGGTTCTAGTCAACTCTCAAGTTTGAACTGTCTTACTGCGTGTAGTACCCCATCGTTTTTGTGTTGCCTGGAACTGCTTCACATAGGTGTAAATACAATGCAGTGTATAAACTAATGCCTTTCAGAGTGTCTCATAATGTATAGAATTTGGCCTCATATTCAGGTTCTTGTATTCAGCAAATATGTCTGTCACAGCTAGAGAATTCCTCTTTTATTAAAAAATAAATAAATAAATTAGAAGAACAAAAAAAGCACTGAAAATATTTTCATGCTGAAAACATTTATTATTTTTTCCACTGGATACAATATGGTTTTGTTGCCTGCTACTCTGGGTTTTTTCCCTTTGTGTCTTTATAATTTTTTTCTGTTTTATCGCATAATTTTGACCATGGCTTTGATCTTTTCCTGACAATTCTTTTTAACATTTGGAGACTAAGCTCACTTTCTCTCAACAGACTGTCCTAGAAGCTAGACTAATGTATCTCACAAAATAATCAAGCCTCTTATTATTAAGTTTTCATCCTTGATTTTCAATGTGGATACAAAATTGCCCAACTCTGCAGTGTATCTACTGTCTCTAGTGACTCTTGGCTTTAGTTTTAAAAGATAAGGCAAAACAGCCACCCAATTACCTCTCTACAATCTCACCTATCAAGCATTTTTAAACACTATTATAGTGTTCTGAGCATCATTATTGAGGCTGTATTATTTACTTCTCTAAAACTTAATTTTCTGATAGCTATCTTCAATGGGCATATCTGTGTTCCAAAGTGATTTCTAGCTCATCAAATCGTGCAGCATTTTAATCTGCAAAACCAGTATTCCCAGTAGTCTCAGTCCTTACAAGCTATTTTTTCTGCTTCTCGTACCCCTCTGGCTTCCCTATGCATGACACTTTCTTTTTTGCAGGTTTAGCTAGATGGAATGATTTCTAACAGCTAACTGGTAGCACAAGAGGAATCTTTTTCACTATGAAAACAAGTGTTTTGTTTAAATGTGAGTTTGCTACAGCTTCAGTTCAAGTACAGTTATGAAGAGAAGCCTCCAAATACCTTCTTATTTTTGCCTCCATGAGGATTTTCATGCTCCAGTTCACAGGGGCTGCAGCTGTCTCAAAGCCAGTTGTCTCTGTAACTTTGGGATACTATGGCTGGACAGTCCAATGATCCAGGACATCAGTTTTGTTCTTGTTTCCTTCTATCATCAACTGACATGCAAGCCTTGTTATGAAGTAATTGTGGTTTAATTAACATTCATTTTCAGCTGTGCTCAGCTATAGATTAGACTATGGGCTTAGTTTCTTAGCTAAGCCTTCAACCTGCTGTGACACTCCTGAGAGCAAACTGGTTCCATGGCAGCTCTGTTAAAGCACAAAGTATCTCTTTATATAAATTGTTTGAACTCTGATGAATGCTATTTTAATCCTTTAGGCACGTTTTTTTTTCTGAAAAACTAACCATGCTTAAATTAAATTTAAATTAAAATGTCAAAGAAAACATTTTGGCATACATAAGCATAAATCTTTTGAGTGATGTAAGCATTAGGTACAACTTAGAAGAGTTTTTCCCATCTGTGCTACAAGGTCCGTGAGATGGTATGAACTGCATTTGAGGCTCTGGTCAAGACAAGTAGTGATTTTGTCAGAGGAGGATGGCAACGTGTGGCCTGTGCAGGTATTCTTTAAATAATTACTGCTCCTTTTTTCAGTCTGCTTTATACTCTGTCCCATGCCAAACTATTGAATACACAGTTTTATAGTACATGGGATATTTTCATTTTTGATGAGTAACTTTTCCGAGGACTCCACAGTATATAAACTAGGGAGTTACAGAATGTGGCTGTTAACTAGTATCGTGTATTTGCAATACTTAGGCATGTCTAGAGGAGTAAATACATTGAAAGGGTGAAAGGGAGCCTGAATTTCACACGACCTTGTTTTGTGGCATAATATCATTCAGCTAGGAGGTCTGAAATTGAGGTATGACTCTTACAGGGAAATTCTATGGCTTGTGACCTCACTTTCCAGATACCAACCTGCTCTGGTTTTAAAGCAGATATATTAACTTAACAAACATACTGTGTAGAGGATAGTGCTCCAAATGAGCAGGAACGAGGGCCATATTCTAGTGATAATTAGTGCTCAAAAAATATTAAGATAACCTATTTTTTCAATGGTTTCCAGATTGACAGTAAGATACTGAACAAAAATATAATTTTTATAGATAATCACTGCTTAATTAAAAGAAGTGAGATAAGTCCATACCATAGGCATAGAGCCTTTGTGCAGGTCCACAGTAGAAAAGAGGTATACCAATAAAGAGGTCATTGTAGGATCAGTGTCATAAATTACTATATGCAGAAAGATAAGGGAACAAATATGAATTAAATTATTAAAAAACATCTCAGGTGTCAAATTAAACAATTTAAAGCCATCATAAGATATTGCAATAAATTAATGGCATTAAAATCATAAGCAATGTAGACAAGCCAGATGCCAGACATAAAGATCCAGTAGCACATGTTCAGCTGCAGATCTGTTTGTTTCATGAGTCCAAAGGCATAGACAGAAGCCCAGTAAGCCAGAGGACAGGGTCTGACCTTCTCTTCTGCAGTGATTCTGCTTTGCTGACTTGCTATAGCAGTTTCACTAACTACCTTATCTTCCAGATAGCCATGATCTTTTTCCCAGATGCTACTAGACACTGAGATGCAGCTGGTGCATGGGCCACCAGCCACCTCTTCGCCCCCTTCCTCTTTTTAAACCTAAAACGTCTTCTTTATGTGGTTTTATTTTTTATTTTCTTTTTTTAATGTTTTTAGACTCTGGTCACATCTGTTGTTAAGTAATATACTTCTGTACAGTGTGAAGAAGTTTTGGTTCTTCTCTTTCCACTTTCATCCTGTTGCTTTGATATGCCTGCTCCATTTCTTTATTTAATCTCTTCACCCCAAAATGCGGACATGCAGAGTGGAATGACTTGTTGATTGTCATCACAAATGAGGCTGTGAAGATTAAACGACAGTATACTGATGGGTACTGAATTGCATAGACAGACACAGACTGATGTATGTGTTTATGACTTGACTGAAGTGTCACTAGAGCTCTGAAAGAGAAATATCCTTTTCTTAACATTGTATGACCTTCCCAGAACCAGAACATACGGATGTGAATGGCACTGTTCGGTTTGTTCCTGTGGGGGTTTTGATAGATTTTGTTAGAATTGTGTTTGTTCACATGTAAATAAAGCTGCAAAGGTTTGTTTTGCTTTTGTGTCTGTACTCAGTTCGCAGTGGTACTTTGTTTTGTAGGTTCTATCTTCAAATTCCTCTCTTTCAACATGCTGGTATCTCTTCCTGTTTAAATACTGAAGAAGTCTCATCTAGACTGTATGTTCAATCTCTGTCCTGGGGCCAAAAGTCCTTTATCTATCCTTCATGAGTACTAGGGGGAAAAAACTGAACATTAATCTTCCAGGAAGCTGAACTGGTCACCTGGCAGTGCTTGCTGAAGCCTGTGTCTAGTGATCATCACTATCTCCGACTGCAGAGAAGGAAAAAATGGCTCTGTAAACTTTATCCTGATTTATACTCACAAAATATTGTCCTTGCAAAATAAAGACAAAGCTTTTTTCAGTTGTTATTCTGCAAAATGTGTTCTTTATGAATGTATAAAATTGCAGGTAGTACTAATCATTAAATACAAGAGAAGGTAATTATGTTTGTCATATTGCTTGTTTTCCTCCACTCCACAAGGCAAGACACAGGAGACAAGTACTTTAGCTCCATCTAGGAGGCAAAAAGACTATTACTGTATCTACCCAAAACCAGATCCCACAGGTTTTCTCATTTACAAAATGCATTTTAAAGGCTCCAATGAATTACTCTTGCTGTATCTCCCCGAGTCAGACTGCCATTTCTTTCATCACTTTTGTGGATGAAATTCTGCAGTGCAGAGAGCCTGATTTTGCCCAGTGCAGCAACAGCGAAGTTTACATTTTAAATAGCTCAGTTCAGATAATGGAGATAACAGAAAACAAAAAAACTATTTAGAATAAAGGAATTCATACCTGAAAAAGGTGAAATCAATCCTCATTACCTTATTGAATGGGAAAGACCCATTTTGATGGAAACAGGGAATAAAGAATAAGAAGTAAGTTTGGCCCTGAATGCCTCATTCAAGGTCACACAGAAAGTCAAGTAAAGAGATGGAGTCACCTCCTGAAACACCTTATCTCACTTTAACCAGCAGGTAATCCACTTCTTCACAGGTAATAGGAGTCTTTCAAAGAATCATAGAATCATAGAATGGTTTGGGTTGGAAGGGACCTTAAAGGTCACTTAGTTCAAACTAGGCAAATTCTCTTGCACAAAGAGATTATATTTTTCGTTTCTATTAACTTTATTTTAGCAGTGTAGTGTCAGTACAAAGTTTTTACCTGCCTGATGTAGTAGTTACATTGGAACATAAATGTCTTCTGACCATCAACATCCTGTTTCATGTTTCGAGTGACAGTTTATCAATCTAGTCAGTCTATCAGTAAATTAATCTCCCACTTTTATGGTAGCCTTCCTGTTTGCTTCTTCATACACACTTTCACACTTTCTAGCTACAAATACTGTCTGTTCCTCATAAAACTAACTGAGTGTTCATCTCTTATAATTTTTTCATACTTAGAAAAACTTAATTTTGAAACTTTTTCTGAGCTTTACAAAGACCACTGAACATCTCCAGTTCTTTTCACTTTCGCTCTTTAGTGAACTAACCCAAATTGTACGTAGTTTTTCTGCAAGCCTAGGAGTATGTCTGCAGTTTTCTCATGTCTTCATTAAATGTAATACATTACTTCTGACATTAAACTCTGGCAGAGGCCAAAATAGGAATGTTACCACCTGCTGCCTAGTGCATTTTGTATAACAGTTCAGTTAAGACTGCCTAATTTATTATCATCCTTTATATCATGCCTTCTGTATAAACACACACAGTGCCAAAATGTAATTCCCAAATTAAACAGGGATTTAAGGACCTGTCTAATTTTAAGAACTGTTACTGTCTCCTTGCTTTTCTCTTTTAAGCATCCCATTGCCCTGAAACCACAGTGCCTTGAAAACTCTGAAGAAGATTTGCTTTGTTCATGTAACTGCAGCGGTCTTCCACTACACCTGAGTTCTCTCACTTGGTAGTTTTACTCTGCTATTAATTACTTCACTGAATTGAAGGAGTTGTTTATGACTAGCAAAGATGTCAGGGTGAATGGAATCGGTCTTTCAAGTTCTGTCTCATGACCATTCCAGGCTTCACACCATTACTTCATTTTGGAAATTGCTTCTTTTCACAGCTATGCAGAAAGGAGAACATGCAAGAAAGTTAAATGTCTTATATTAATAAAACAGAAATTTGTATGTAAATGATAAAAAACATTAATCTGGAGTAATGACACTGATTTCTTTGAAGTTCTTTCAAATTTTACAGTGAAACAAGTAAGATAACAGTACCAGCGTAAATTCCACTGGGGGAAGAAAAAGTACATTGGATAAAGGACCTTTAATATCATTCTTCTGTATAGACTTCACAAGATAAAAGAAAGTTAAACAATATGCATCTAGAGAACAGTGATTGTAAATATACTTTATATTCTAGAGTCTGCAGTTGCTTTGAATGCAATATATGTAGGACATGGCTGATAGAGCCTATACAGTACCTAAATAAAATGCATATGAATTCCTCAGGCCCGAGCACTGCTCTTCTCAGCAGGCAAAATGAGTGAATTCCAGAACATTTTGGAAGATTCAAATTACTGCATTTATGTGGACAATGAAAGTTTAAAGATTCTGTAGGGTTTACATCAAGCCTCTGTTCTAAAATCCCTTCTTGCAACTTAATCTATTTATAGTCTGCAGGTTAAACTCTTCATTAAAAAATATACAAAGGCATTTTATTATAATTGTTTTTAACAATGCTACATCTTTGCAGAATGAAAGTAACCAGGTGAAATCCATTATTAAGTTTTGTTTTCAATCACAGAACTACAGACACCACCATATAACCACATAATTAAATTTCTTCTCACCATAAACATTAAAATTTATATTGATGTTGGAACAATAAGATCGCTAACAACAATTTATAACAAAAGTACTACTGTGGTACATTTTTTATTACAAAATATACAATTACAAAAGGAGTAGAAGAGATTTAACTATTACTGTTGGTTTACATGTCAAGTATTTGATTTATTCACAAAATATAGTAAACAAGGGCCTTGTTTTAAAGTTCTCAGACCATCAGTACCTAGAGAAAAAAAAGGGCTTGTTATCAAAAATGTAACTATGTAGCTTTGTTGTCTTCCCTCATTTGCTTTTTTTTTGTCCAAGACTGGTTTAAATATCATAAGTTTTTGTTGGTTTTTGGCTTTCATGCTACAGAGGTTGACATTTTTTCAAGTTTCATTATGCACTTTTAATATCAGTATCCTTAAAAATGCTGGTACACAATAGACTAAGATGCTCTTATATTTTGAGTAAATAGCCACTTTTTTATTTCTCAAAATTGCCATTTTACTTGTTTGTTCAGAAGATTAAATCTATCTATAAAAATACAGCTTTCATAATTTTCTATGAGGAAGAAAGGTATGAAAAATTAGATATTCTAGCAAGATTCAACCTGTGTTTAAATATGTGTAGACACATTTAAATAGTAATGGCTAGATACATTTTAACTTATATTTAGTGGTTTGGTTTTTTCCCTAGTCAGTAAATCTTTCTCTCTTTCAGATTTCCATTTCCAAAGAATTATCTGTTGACTTGTAATGTTTGCTGCAAAAATGTACAATGTAGCCAGCAAGGATGCCAAACTGATAAACAGAGGTATTAAGAATTAACAAATCATAATAAACTCAAGGGCATAAGATATATTCTGAGCAATCACTTTTCCAATGATGCCATAAGAGTTAAATTCATGCAGTACTATCTCACATGTAACTATCTATATGCTCAAAATGATCCCGTTTACTGGAACAGAATTACCAAGTATAAAGATTTTCTCAGTGGGGTACTGTACTTTTAAAACCATAGCTATATCTGTTACATTAATGCAAAATCATACTATTTTTGAACATTCACATAAATACATAATTTTCCACCTGGGATTTTTTGTATTTGTTAAATTTGATTGAGTTTACAAGATACTTTTCAATCATTGTTTGATACGGTGTGTGCTAAGGTTTAGTTGTCTCCATGATATGACTCCGAAATATTTACTAAAAATTATCAGGAAAATATTTGAAGATTTATTTCAAAGATATTTGAGGCTGCTATGCAGGTGTTTAAGTAGCTAAACTTTTTCAAAATTCAATGTTTTCCACTCAGTTGCATGCAGCCATGATTTCCATGATCTCTTTGTTTTCATTCCCATACCAGATCCAAGGTATTTTCCATAGGAAAAGCCAGCTGAAATTCATTTCAGCGTTCATCAGTATTCATTCAAGCATTGAAGTGAGGTGCTTTCAGGAGAACATATCTGGTCAGAGTGTTCATTTTCTTTAGCTTATTCTTATGGGAGAAATGATAGACCATATTCTGTCTCCTCTGTGACAGCTACAGTGGAAAATTAGAATCAGGAGGTGTATTTGCTCTTCATCTTCTGCTACTTAATAGATCAGCTATCTGACCATTAAAGAAGGACTCTGAAGTCTGTTAGAAATTTTTAACATGAGGGAAATAGAGACAGGGAAAACAGAAAGGATTACTACACCAACCCTCCTGACTCTGCATCACATCACTGCCAAGGGCCACTGGGAGATGCCCAGATTACCAGGACATCAGAATGCTCTTTGAACATTCAGCACCCTGCAGGTAAAGAATTTCTTGATGATGAGGTGGATATGTATTTAATGAACCTTCACTTAATTATTTTTCCTTGGAAATTCTAATAGCTTTATTTTGAGTCATATGAAATTAAGCATTTACATATTTTCATCTCTTTCACAGGGATTTTCACTGCTTTCACCTGGACTGATAAGAACTATCTGGTTTTTGGGAGGGGCCAGCCACCCTCTAGTTTTATTTGATGGCCCTTATTCTTTTGTTGGAAGACATTGTGAGCAATTTTTTTTCTTGTCCATGTTTTAATCTCTCATATGAGTCAGGCTGTTCCACCTAATCCCCCCTTCCTCCCAGTCACTTCTGTTGGGTCCTAAGACCTGGTCTGGATGCTCTAAAAAGCAGCCTGAAGGTGACAAAAGTAAATAAAACATCTATAAGGAGGCACTCACTGCTGGAGTTGTAGGATTATGTAGAGCTTTATAATGCCAGAGGAGTTAAAGTAACAGGAAGCAAACTGCAACACCTCTCTGCTCCAGCTGGTAGTTGAGAGTGGATGATGAGAAAACAGACACTGCGCCTTTTGGAGCAACAGTTTCCTATTCCACACTCATTCTGTGTTGTGGGCTGATTGTATTTGCCAGCTGCTCTTTTTATGTAGTAACAATAAATTTAATTTATAAAGATGCTATTTAGTATATTGTCATTATCCCTAGTTCTTATTCCCCTTTTCTTTTTTCCCTCTTCCTCATTTACTTTAGCTATGAAGTCAAGAACTAATATCCAAAATCAATGCTTGCTTGTATCCCAATCAGTTGTTTGTTTTCTAAGCTCCAAAGACTGACAGTTTTAAAGAAACTTTAGTGTACTGAATCAGAACCAGTATTGCCTGCAGCAAAGTACTGTATCACTTCATATGAAAATTAACCTAAAATCCACCAATGGCAAACAGCAACAATATTCTTCCTAGTAGGAATTCTAGTGTGAATGCTAATTACTACTCTAAGAACTGATAGCTGCTGGTTCCACTTGGATCTGAATATTGTACCTTATTTTGCAACTGGTAAGATCAGATTTAATGAATTGAGAGTCTTGCAGACGATTTTAAGGGCCTAAGAAGAAATGTATTTATTATGAATGTTGACAATTTTCATGCTCTATGCAAAAGTTTCCCCAGCTTTTCAAATAAAAAAATTCTTTATTTTTAAGGTGCTGTAGCAGAGGAGAAAGGAATATGACCTGAAGGTTTTTATGTTTTCCATGGTCCTTTGACACTCAGCAATTAGAAAAGGATAGGGGATGGTGACCTTGCTTCTGTCTGCACAGCTGAAGTGGGAATGAAAAGTTTCCATAGTTCATAGACAGAATGTAATTTGCTTTCATGAAAGAAAGGTTGTATAACAGACCTAGCTAAGTCAGAGCCAGGAAACCCAGAGGCTGGACAAGTTTCTTAATTTGTAATTAAACATTCCATTACACAATGGTGTAAAGTGCCAAAACCAATTTGTTTCTCAAACTGACTAAATTACTTCTGAAGTTCCTGGCTATTTGGTCATGAACCCAACTTCACAATTCATTATCTGGATAAACTACTTCCTTTGATGCATCTGAGTATAATTTCTTGGTACTGGGTGCTTTTTTCCCATATAATTCTCTGACCTTACAAATAAGCAAATTTAAACATGACAGGTGTGTGCTGAGACAGAAGCTACCTTTTCCTCCATCAGAAAGCTTTTTGATAGTGGTTAAGTGTCACTGTGCTTGCTGAAAACACATCTCAAACATCTTTAAAGAAACCTAATGTCAACAGAAAAGATCTAATGCACCTGCAGATGACTAAAGATTCCCGTTATAGAGGACATCACTGTAAGCCCACATATATTCCCCAATTATGGTATAGTTACTTCTTTGCTAAATTGATTGTTTTAGATGGGTCTAGAGAGCCCAAGACTCAGTTTGTGTTAAATATTGTTGGTAAGAGCTTTTGGATTTAGTGTTCTCTTTCACTCTTCTAACTCCGCATTACTTTTCCGTATCTGCAACTTAATTTCTTGAGAGCAGCTGAAGGGACACTGTGCAGTCATAACTGTGGGGTGAAGATGAAGTCCAGCATCATGTACTGATCACTGTACATAACTTGTTCTGTTGTGAAGTTGTTCCCATCTCTTATCTGAAACAGGAACAACCAGAGTGATGTTATTAATGATGCTTATTGCAAAATTGCTCATGATTTGCCAATTTCTATGGATACCTCAGTAAATCCTTTTTCTCTCCTATTCAACCTCTTCAGAACTGCATGCAATGCCTACATATTCCTGAAAATTAAGTTCTAAGTAGCATTCTCAAAGGTGCACACAAAGTATGTGAGGTTTTTTTGGAGTTCTGTTTCTTTTGGAACAGAATGGCCAAAAAGGTCTTACAGTTTCCATCCATGGAGCTTCTCAAGACCTGACTGAAGCAAGGCTGTGAGCAACCTGTTCAGAAGGTCAACCCTGCAGAAGATGGGACTATAGACTCCTGAGATCACTCTAGCCTGAGTTGGAGTACTTTGTTCTACTACCTCAATTGCATTTAATCTAAAAGCTTCTGAAACCTCTAACACCAAAAATAAAACATGGGATATATCCCAACTAAGCCTACTTATTTGTACAATTGCATCTCAGTCTTAATCTTTCTACTGAAATAATGTAATTCTATAATTCATCTACCCATGTCAGCTAATAGCAAATAGTCTGGTGTACACAACATGCTTCTTATCACCTACAGAGTTTCTGTAACAGCTTTAGGAGGCAGGATTTTGTTCAAGGTTCCCATTTAGGTATCTAAGTACATGGTATGTGTTGAAGTATTCATTGCAGCCAAGGGAGTGAGTTAGTTGAATAAGCACTATGATCAGGACTCAGTTGCCTCCATGTAGTTCCCTAGTGCCAGTTGAGACACACCAGAAAGTGCAAGATACCTACTGAGAGATGCAGGTTATACAAGAATTGCATCACTCTTGAAAGGCAACTGGAAGCCAGATATTGTACCATACACCAACTGAAATGATGCTTGGCATCAATGTCTCTAGGCAGCTGAATGTCATTGTGGGTCTCCGCTGAAGGATTAGGTGTGTTCTCTACAACTATACCTCCATGGACCCTTATGTGGAATGAGACACTTGATGTGCCTATAAACACCTATTAATTTAGATATTTTCATCTTAGATTGAATCCCTGCATAGATAACCATCTCAAAATGATTTTCACATTTATCATAGTTGATGAAGTACATCTTTGTCTGGGATGAGCATGTGAAGTATTCGTAGGCTGATTAGTCTTTGGGGATGGTAGACAGAAATAACTGCAGAGATATGTTAATATGTTCTGCTTTTATTTTGTGATTTCTGAGCCACAGGAAATTAGTTTCTTGTAATGAGTTTGAAAAAATTAAAAGCAAATTTAAAAGTTGGGGAGTTGGGGGATTTTAAGAAAATCTATTTGTTTGGTGTGGGGGGTTTGTACAAATGAAAAATAGCCTTGACACACTATAGATTTTAATTTGACTTCTTTGATGATTTCTCTCATTTTATCAGATTGTCAAACAGTAAGTGGAAATGACATCACTTCCTTTGTAAACTTCTGGGGCAGGCTGGTGAAATACTTACCTGACTTTGTTACAAGCATCCAAACACCCCGAAGGATTCGATGCTTATATTCCTGGGAAGGCTCACATTTTCTGGACAACTGCAGTTTACCTCCTCACATGTATGGTCTGCGAAAGGCATCACTTCTTCACAACTGACCAGCTGGTGGCAAGAGCCCCACATCTCCTTGTCCAGAGTCTGCTTACCCTTTATTTTGGCTGAATCCTTTATCCTTTTTCTGCTCATTTAGGCATGTGATTATTTGCACATCTCAGATTTCAGTGTCCCAGAATTATTTTATTTATAAAGCAGCTAAACAAATAATATTTCACTTACTGGTTTTCACATGGCAGCATGGACTCTATTCCACTGAAATCTCTTCTTAGCCTCCTGCTTCTTTTTCTTGTTTCTGGGCTATCGAAAATGGATGTATTGGCATTCTCTTTTATCAATCAGGTTCTTAAGCTATTTTGCATTTAATTTATGATGTCATATTAGTATATAAGCACTTACAGAATGGAAGACTAAGGCAAAAGGGACAGCTGGGTTGCACTAACATTATGTTCACAGCACATATTTCCCTCCTAATAAGGCTGCTATCTAGAATAATATTTTAAGTGTGGGTCTTCTGTTTGAAACCATAGAATTCAAGTCCATAGCCACACTGGATATTTTTACAGCACTATAAATTAGTAGACCTGGGTTGATGCTCTGCTGCTGCTGAGATACCCTGTCTAGACCTATATGCACACTTATTTCTTTAAACAGGTTAGAGGACAGATCCAAGCACTATTTTCCTCTCCATTCATTTCTCTGCATTGGCCCTGACATGGCTGGTCATAACAGAGGTGTCCCGGTCGCCGCTCAGAAGGTAGTACCTGCTGTAGGTCCATCCCAGTGTAGTTCAGATGTGTCCGCCTCCTGGATTTGTGGAGATAAAAACTGAACTACATGTGTCAGCTGGCCTTCAGTGCATGTAGTGTCAGTCAATCTGTGCTATTTACCTCTAGGCCTGCCAAAATCACTTCACCAGGAATCTCAACTAACAGATTGCTAATGATGTCAATTATGTCCTAGCACAGCCACAATGTTCTGGGAACTTGTGAAAGGTTCAAGCATGGACAACCAGAAATATTTGTTAATTGAGAAGAGAGGAGAGAGAACTGGATTTGGGAATTATGTTTCATAGTTACTTCGTTAAAGTATTGCTAATCATCTCCTTTTATTGTCTAATCTTCTTGGTAATCATTAAACTGTTAGTTTTAACTCTCCTTTTCACAGCCACAGGGGGAGTATTTTCAGCTGCTTACCAATGGTCAATCATGAAAACTGCAAAAGCATTTGGTCAATGTGGGAGAGAAGGGGTCACTCGTTTTTAACATACAACCTGAGCATTTATCTTTTGGCCATGTATGCAGTGGGAGATCAGAGGTTGGTTCTCAGATGGAGAAGTCCTTTTCTCCAAAGACTAATGTGAATGAGAGTGATAGGATGTGGGGGAACCCTGCCTGAAGGACTGCCAGAACAACCAGGACACGTCCTTCCAGGAATGGATAGAGCTGACAACCA
>JAWWEE010000105.1:92200663-92263880 GCA_035221455.1 Xenops minutus | reverse complement strand
GGGAAGGTATTTAATATGCAGTACTTTCAGGCTCAAGTGAGCTAAATATGAGCTCTCTAGAACCAAACCTCTTCCCCAGATCAGAACAAGTTGAAGTTTCATTTACAAAGTCGTTAGCACCGTGACTATTTGACATAAAGATCAGGATTTGGGCTGTAGCCTATTAATCATTATACCCTGCAATCAGATGAAGTGGACCAGCATGACTACTTCTGTGGTCTCCCTTTTGGATGTACTGCACTGTCACATAATATGCCATTTCTCTTGACTTATTGTCCTATATACTTACTCATTGTTGTTACATATGTTTGTAAGTGAGCCAGAGAAACCTTCTAGAAATAAATTCTTCTTGTGATTGCTCGTTTGGTTTTGCATCTGTACATTTCCTTAGCATAATAGTCTTTGGAAAGGACTCCCCAGCACTGCAGAGCACTCAAATGTGTTGGGCCTAGGACAAATTATATTAAATTTGCTTATTAGGTACCATGATCCCAGAGCACGTAAATCCAGTCATACAGCTGATGGTACCTCTAAGAGAGCCCACAGAAGAAGTGATAGAAAATCTACCAGCAGCGTTATTAGTAAGAATAACATACTGTCTGTGATGTGCAAGTCTGAAAACTTCGTGGATGAGCTGTAGGAATAGGAAAGGCCCTTCAATAATGTGTTCCTTGAAAGCAATAGGCAGTGGTACAAATATTTGGTTAGTTTCTTTATGTAAAACATAACTACAAATGTTAATTACATTCCTACTCTGTGGTATGAGTTCAGTAACTCAGTCCCTCAAACTCTAAGCCCCAAGTTAATTGTGTGCATTATCAAGACCTCTATCTTTTGCTCTTCAGAACAGATCTGGGAATACTCTCCTGATGACTGCCTAAGTCAAATTTTTTCCTGTCAAACATTCCATCACTTCTTTCCTACAACTACAACAGCATTTCCAGAGTCTCAGTTCACAGTCCTCTGAGTCCAATCCTTCTTCCACCTCTGTGGCCAAGATATGGTGGAAATTAAAAAAGGAGTGTGAAAATGTCTGTGAATCAGCTTCTAGGTCAGGATAGAAAAGATAGAAATATTTAATTTTGATCTAATAAAAATTTTCACTTTGAAAATATCAAAGTGTTTCAGCAATGGAGAATGAAGATTTTAAGGTTCAGGGTTTTCTGGTTTGTTTGTTGGTTTGGGGTTTTTTTGCCTTCCTGTTATTTCACTGAAAAAAAACCAAAACCCCAAACCAAACAAACAAAAAACCCACCACCCAACATTTCTGAGCTTTGATTTAACCACGAGTACAAATTTTCTTTATTTTTTCTGAACTGGAAACATCTGTGTTCAAAATTTTAAAAACCTCAGATCACTTAAATTTTAAGGAATTCCATTTTTAATTAGATTTGGATGAGTCTAATTTTCTTACAAAAACAGAATCCCTGAGGTTGGAAGGGATCTCTGGAGCTCTAGACTGTAGCCTTACCAGTGCTAGAGGGGAAACCCAAGGACTTTCCTCTGCAGTCTTCAAATGCAATTCCCACTAAGAGAACTGAAGAGCTGACTATGCAAGAACAGAGATTATCACTGTGGATATGTCAGCTTCCACTCTGTTGTGCTTCTATCTCTGTCCTGTCTACATGAATTATGTACCTATAAATAAATCTAATTATAAATAATGGCTGCCAAACCTTAGGTTAAGAGAGTGTGTTTTGGAGTTTTTGTTTATTTTTGGAAATGCCTTGGAAGCATATTTGTAAGATAAAATATATTACCTAGAACTAATCACTGGTAAAGCAACAATAATTGAAAACCAGCAATAAAATATTTTCTGCTGTTCACTACCGCTGAATCAATACAGTGTACAAACAGACCAATACTGATAATGGGTTATTTCTACACAGTTTTCAAGAAGTCAGGCAAGGGAGCCCCATAAATCTGATGTGCTTCCTGAGTCTGTCTATGCCCTTTGTATGTTCATAGCCCCACAATCTACCTCTCACCCTGGCTGTCAGCTGCTGTGACTCAGCTCACAACACAGGGGGCCATTCTGAACACAGCCCTGTGCCTGACTTCTGACCACAGCTTGTTAGTGTCACAAAGACAGGTAAGATAAGTGAGGCTGGGGTGCTGCACAAGATATACTGGGATTTGTGGTTTTTATTCTTCTACCTCTACTCGCCTCCACCCTTGAAATGTCCTCAGGATCTTGAAAAGACAGTCATAAATGTTGTGAATAAGCTAATTTTTATGCAAGCCTCTCCTGATCTTTGTTCTTCTTTTTCTACCCGTGACATTTGTTCTCCTGAATTTCTTTCATTATCTCTTACTCACTTGTTAAAACATAGAGGAGGATAACCACCTCCCTTCATGGGTCTCCATAGTTCCCATGTCACCAAATTATTTCCACTCTATTTTCCTGATCAGGGAGTATCCTAGGTCCGTGACCTTCAGTAGATCTCCTGAGATACTTGTTTACTGGAATTGTAAGGGCTAAGAATCAGGGTCATGCTCTGCTCCTGAAAAGGCAGAAGGCAAGTTGAAGATGGGGCTGGAGAGATGCAGGCAAGCCCAGGCACCATCAGCTCCTCTTTTGCTGATATAAGGGGTGAAGTAGGACCAGAGGCTGGCTGGAAACTGCAGCTCTTGTTGGCTTGTGACATCGCCCTATAGCATTTGATACACCACCAAAGCCTCCTTAGCAAGAACAACTGGAGAAAAGGCAATGCAGACACATTGAAAAAGGGGTGGCAGGACGTGGATGTGCTTTTTTGCAATGGCTGATTCTCATTCCTTCAGGCACAGCCAAAATGCAGTTTCCTCTTGCAGAACTTGGCCTAGATTGCTTTCCACTGCTATTTGTGCCAACAACATATGAACAATGTTAAAAGTCTAATCATATTAAAGCTTTCCAATGGCAATGGTGAGCCACAACTTCTCACTTTGCAGTTTACTAGAGAGCATGGTCTCTGCTGCTCCAGACTAGTGGGAAGCAGCAAGGCAGGAAGCCAGACAGCACTGTTCACAGGGCAGAGAAAATAGCCTCTGTGCCCAGGAGATTAAAATCGATCCTCCTGCTGCCCTGTGAGCTGCCTGGATCTCAGGAGCCACATGCTCCTTATCTGACATATTGTAAGACACTAAATACTTATGAGAGCAAGCATGCTGGCTTGGGGACCTGTATGACTGTTTTGACTTTAACAAAATAAAACTTTCTTAAATTGTATTAAACTGCTTCTAAAGTAACTTTTCTAAGTAATATGTGACTTTCTTAAGCAATAATAAAGAATAAAATACTTTTTGAAAACTTTTAACTCACAAAGTGGAGGGTTGATTGATTTACCTTCGTGCCACAAACTAGTACATGCTCTTTATTTTTACTACACGTACAAGGAAAATATGACCTGACAGCCTGTGTGAGTGTCTTTGTCTTTGAGTCCAAGTGCACACATAAGCAATGAGCCTAAAACTGGGCTGGCAAGCTAGGGCTTCTGTATATTTTTATGTTAACTTCTCCCTTATTTTTATTATAAAAACCCTACAAATCAGAATACTCTTGGACTAATTTAAATTTGTCGTCTTTCTCAAACTTAAGCAGTGAAGTTGTTCTGTAGGTCAGCAGTCGAAGGGCATATCCAAATGGCATTTGTAGGCTCCTGCCATCCTCACATGAGTGACAGAATCTGACCCAGTGCTGACATCTCCTCAGTATGGGGTTAGCATCACCATTATCACAGGATTGAGTCTGCCACCTGTGTCCATTTTCTCACAGTCCATTACACGGCAGTGCCTTAGCCTGCACCGTGAATTCCTGTCCCTACACCAGACACCTCATTTCTACACAGAACCAAGACGAGTCTCTCAGGGCCCCAGCTCCGGATGTGCTCCTTCATTCATTTGCACCTTTTTAGTTTGGTCTCTGTGTCTCATCTGTTTAGAATAAAAGGTATGAGTTCAAGGTTTTATGTACTTTGTAGATGAAAACAGATATTCTGGCAAAGGGTCAGATCAAATAAAAGAAGGTAATATTGTACCCACAACTTTATTATATTACTCCAAATAATATTTAAAATTTGTAAGCTATGACAGGTTTTCAAACAAAATTATGTGCAAGCCACCTTCTCTTGGCAAAGCATATTATTTCTGTGCTTCAATTGAATTGTTTTACGTAATCGTATCCCTTAAGCGCTCATAAACATTAACAACATTATAATTTTAATGGGAAGTTCTAAGTAATAAGTGCAAGGCAGAAGACACTGTTGGATTTAATAGAATCATCCAGGTCCTGGCTGACGAATACTCAGAATTAAAAAACTGTGTCTGCATTAAAGACATTATCTGCAACATCACAGCCTTGCTTGGGAAACAGTGCAGCATTAATAAAGGTAACTAAACATAAAGTTTTAATCATGAAGACCACATCCAGTAATTTTGTAACCCCCATTTTAACTGGATTCAAGTTTCTTTACATATTTCTCAAATCTAGGAATTTCTCCTCAAAATTAGTTTTGTCTTTTCTATGATATTCACACTCCATATGAAAGAAATACCATATCTGCTTTAAAATAAGCAAAACCACTAAAATGCATGCAATAAATTCAAATGGTTTTTAAAAGTCCTGCTCAATCCACTGGAAAGCAAGAGTGGAAATGCAATGTCTGTTGAGGGCTACTCATTGCCCAAGGAGGTTTGTGCACCATTGGACCTAGGTTATGTATAGACAGACACATCTAGCCACCTTATGAATAGGAGTGTGAGGGAATGGGGATGCACAGTGCTGCAGGTGTGTCACATTGTGTTGCAGGAGCACCTTCACTACATCTGGGAGATGTCACTGGATGTGGGAAACATAGTCCACACCTTCATAAAGCTGTATATACTATATAAAATGCATATTTCAGAAAATCTGTTGTAATCAATGTGCCTAGCTCCTCTCAATATATTTTTTATTATTATGACAACTCTTATCCCTTCAGAAAGCCTATCTCTGTAATTGAGAATTACTTGGTATATGAAGAAATTGCAGTTTCTGATCCGGTGTCTCCTGACATAATGATTAGCAAAGCTGACTCAAGAGAGGAAAAATCAGTCAGTGAATGAGAGTCTAGAAAGTGAGCTCCAAAGTTGATTCCTGGTGCTGATCCATCACTCCCCTCTGGCATCAAACATAGACCATTTAGTAGTAGAATATATGGCTTTATTGCAGAGGAAATAATAAAACCCTGACCTGTTACTCCTTTCCCCAAACAAGCAGTATGAGTATCTAAAGCCTGACATTGGTGTCATTGGAGCAGTTGTTTTTGCTTCTAGCAAAATGAAATAATTCTATATTATTTTGCCATTTGAGATTACATTTCTTACTAGTATAGAAAAAAAAGATTGAATGGAATTACACTAGTGTTGGGTTTACCTACAAATGATAGCATATGGTGTTGGTAGGTACTTTCATGAGTAATTTCCACTGTCTAACTTAAATTACTATTTCAAGTAATGAATGAACGATCTTCTGGAATTGTCATTCTCTCTGTACCGATTATGCATTGGATTAAGATGATAATCCTTGATATGTCCAATCTGTAGATGGTTAAAATTATGTGAAATTAATGCCTTTATGCAGTAATTTTAGTGAGGATTTCTTTTGCTACTGTTTTGCAGCTGATTTGTTGAAGATAACTGTATTACACAGCTAACAGTGCACAGTAGGCATGAGGAAGATTCATTAGTCTGCAAGACTAATTAAATTATTATGTGTTTACATACAACTCAGAGTGAAACTAGGGCTGTTTCATTCACTTAATTGTCATTAAGACAATTATCCTTTTCCTGAGTTTCTTTTGTGCTGACCCGTGATGATGCTCCATCTTCCCTTTGATTTATATCTCTGTTTGTACAGAATATTTGGAATCTTTCTCAAGATCAGATACTGAACTGAGTTTTAGGCAGCATAGAAACCCCAAAAACCAAAGGCACTCAGAAGAATTCGAGAATGATTGCAGTATTGCAAAACAACGCTGCCGAGAGGACCCTCGCTGCTTTGCCGTGTACAGGAGCTTCCAGCGAGCGTGCCAGGCAGATGCAGCAAAGTGCAGGTTTCCAATGGTCAACCAGGAGTGTTTGTCAGCATGGAAAGAACTGATGAAAACAGTGCTGGGACAGTGCAAGTGCTCAGAGCCACTTCAGATGAGATGCATTAAAATATGGAAGGGAATATTTAACAACCGTTGTTTGCAGTACTCTCAAGAGAGCCAAGCTCCAGCAGCCAGTGAAAATGATGGCAACAGTGATGATGATGACTATAATGTTGATACTGATGATGAGAAAAATCTGGTCACCGACACAGGTTAGTGTTATTCCAGCAGTCTGAATCCTTTCATACCTAACAGTAGTGTCTGCAGTCTGTGAAAAAAGTTTTCTTAATCATTTGCAGTTTAATGTTAAAAATTAGTTAATTTTAAAAGGCCTATTTATAAATGAATTCATGGTATGATAGAAAAATGATACCCTGAGTGTAAATACGGTTGTCCTTCAATGTGTTAATTTGATACAATCTGATCCAAATCAGTCCTTTTTAGTTTTTTACTATGATTAGAAACAGTACAAGACCATTAACAATAATTTTCTACTAGCAAGAGTTGTCTGCCTGCCTTGACTTTAGGTCAACAAGCAGTTGGCTGAATGTGAAAATTGGTCCACTGATGAACACATTAAGGCTTCTGGCTTTTATTTATTCACAAGGAATCTGACTTTATGATGCACTGAGAAGCTCTAAAAAACTCTTCTTGAGTTCACAGGATCTATAATTATGTAAGGAATGTTATCAGCAGCCTTTGATAAACTGTGCTTTGATCCCAAAACTTACGACTAGATGTGATAGAGGGTTTAGAATTTGCTAACGGGTTCTACTCCATGCAGCTCATTTGTTTTATTCTTGTTTACTTTTACTACTGGCACTATGCAAGCAAGACAGCCAATACTTTAAAGTTAAAAAACTAAGTTGAGAGATGATTTATCTTTTTCTTCTAGACAGTATTAGTATGGAAACAAAATTACAATGGGGTTTATCTGCTCTCTCCAAACAAGGTAAGTATGAATTTCCTGTTGAATCCTACTAAATCATTTTAGTTCTGCTTTCAAATATTGTACAATGTATCTTGAAATTAAAACTAACACTTTTCATTCAAATGCATGAGCAGGCAGTCAATAGATCCAACATATTTTCAATTAAGCTGCTGGGTCGATAAGACCTCAAAAATGCCAGGTAACAATTGTGATCCTGTTAAATTTACAGAGGCAAATCTCATCACATAAATATTTTGGGGGCAGAAGTTTTTGGGTATTTTTGGTAGGTTTATGGCGCAGTCTAGAAATATCTAAACTAACTTTGAAAGCACAAAAATGCCATTTATATTCTCATCTTCATTACTTATTACGTAGCCTAACATAATACTGTGCGCTGGAGATTTCAGCATTTTCGGGAGGGTTGCTCATGAGGGCCAAGCAGTGAAAGAGAGAAGTGCAAAGATTACACAGTAGGGTTAAAGGAAACATTGCTGGAAGAGTTGAATCAGAATTTCTGGGAGTCAAGCTTGTTTTTACTGGGAACGTTGCAGACGACTACCAGTCATCACATGAGAAAAATTTTCTTGTAATTTCATTTTAAAAACTGTTATTCTTTTTAGCGTACACAACAAACAGAACCTGTTTGGATGTGAACAGGCAGTGCGTTGAAGATGAAGTATGTAACAAACAGTTGTCCCTGTACCTTAAAGTTTGCTCAGTAAATAAGAAGTGCAACATGGAAGAATGTCAAGCAGCCATAAGGTTCTTCTATCAAAACATGCCTTTTGAAGTTGCCCAAATGATGATATTTTGTGATTGTACCCAACATGATGAATCCTGCCACAGAGCCAAAGAACTTCTCCATGGCAAGCCCTGTGGAGTTACTGCAGTTCCACCCCCATCATGCCTGAATGTAGTCCACATGTGTGAAGAGAATCAATTGTGCAGGTGAGAAGAAGTGGTATTTTGCACAGAACTGTGCTTTTGAATAATGATTTGGCCAAACCATTTTTATATCTATGCTATATATATCTCATCTATAACAAAATTATTTTCTGCACTGTAACTGCTGTGTTTGACATCTTCACAGATGGATGTGAAGATGCATCATCCGTGGTATTCCAGAAGTAATTCCACAAGTAAACTGAAAAGATTAATTTTCAGAAAGGTCTGGAATCTAGTGGGGGCTTTTCTTCTGCTTGTATCATGACACTTAACACCATTTCTGCTGGACAAACTATACTGTTGCATATTTTCATTACCACTTTCTTCAGATAACACCTGCTCATCTGCACCTTTGCCCTCTACCAGTTTGCCCAGGTTGTGCAGCAGACCAGATGAAGTTTATTTGCTTAAAGTAATTACCTTCATGAGTGCAGAGTCTGACCCTTTGTACCCAACAACCACACAACCAACTTGGCCTGTTCAGAAAACTTCTGACTTACTCTTTTCTTCTCAGACATGCTGATATTTGCAAAAAGCTGTTCTGAAACATGCACAGAGAACCAGACTTATGAAGAATAATGCCCTTTCGAGATTTTGTTTTGTATTTTTAAAACACACAACAGGATTAGCCCATATTTTTAGTTCTATTTAATTGCCACCATTTGTGGATAGTCAATCAGCCTGCTTTGATTTTCAGCGTAGTCACCCGTTCCCTTGTGAACTAGACACGAATTTTACCTCAAAACTGTGCTTAAATTAACCTTCAGTCAACAAACCAGAAAGGCAAAATATGATTTTGGTTTTATGCAGATTGTTCAAATTGACGTCAGTGGGAATTGCCTCTTTTTATGTCAAAAGAATTAGGCTATGAATGTATGTCTGTACATGTGTACATGTGTAGACACCTAATATCATAATTGAAAATTGCTCAATTCCCCCTAATTTTGGGAATGTTGTTTCCTGGTACTGAAAATAAGCCCATATATTTAGCAAAATTAGTCTGTGAATTATGGCTAGCCACATCTATAAATCAGGAGGTGAATAAAAATTCCTTAGAACAGAGATAACACTTGCTTTGAAACTTTTGCTTGTGTAATGAAAATATTTACAGAAATTTCCTAGCCAGTATTGTAACAGTCCATGTTTTTCCATGTGACTTGCTTGTAGCCACTACACAATGTCAACAGCCAATTGATAACCTAATTTTATGACTAAGAAAAAATGTTTTAATATCTTAGTGTACAATATACAAGAATTTATCTTTATTATCCCTTAACATTTAACATAAGAGCTACTTTTGTTTCTAATTAATATATACACATTTCTTAGTTAATTTATAATAGATGTTTTCTATTGTTATTTAGGGCATATTGTGCATTAAAGGCCAATTTTATTCCATCCATCAGATAAACCGAAATATTTGAGATTATTGATCTGGAAAACAAATTATTTCTTCATGTAATTTATCTCCTCTATTAATTAATCTCTAAGTTCAGTTGAATTACTTTATGCTTTCCTAAGCCTTGGACATTTTGTATTTTGTTGGTATTTAGGGGGACAAGAGTTTGACATTGGATGTAGTTTATTTAATATAAGTTGAAGTTCATTCTTCCTTCACACTGCCCAACAAACTGATCCACTGAACAAGAGCTGGTGTGGTTTCATAGTGATGACTGGTCTAATTCCTCTATCCGCATTTCTTCCCTGAGTGTCAGAGACTTGGAATTCACACCGTTTTTTGCTGGGAAAATCGCCACAGATTAGAATAGCAGCTACTTTTTCTCAAAACCAGAGCAGAATTTAGGCCGGCTATCAATGAGTATTGGAATTTTTTAAGGCTTAAGTGGTAACCTGGAAATACATTCTCTTTTAGTGGTGATCCTTAAATGGATGATTTCTTGAAATCATAACTTTTAAAGCACCATTGTATTCTTTGTGGGTTTTTTTCACTAGGAAAAAATACACGACTTTTCAGTCAAAGTGTTGGAGACATGTGACAAAAAAATGCTACGATGATGAAGCTTGTCTTGAAACTTTAATCAAGGATGACATGCCCTGCTCTGCAAATGCTGACTGCAAAGTAGCCTACATTAGCAACTGGGGCACGATGCTGCACATGGAGTGTACTTGCCACAATCTGCCTCCCATGGAGCAGTCTTTGTGCAAGCTCTTCCATCACATGCTTCACAGCAAATCCTGCTTCAGTGACTTACGTGAGTAACACATAAAACTTTACACAAGAAATAGCTATAGAGAGTGTAAAGACACTGGCTTACACCAAATCTTTACTATATCTTTGCTACCACTGATTTCAGCAAGATTTATAACTGTGGGAGTTTTTTTAAATCAAAATACAAATCACACATATAGTTTTTTCCCTGGTTTTGGAAAATATTATGTTAGTAGTAAACCAGTGAAATTGACTACATATCTCCATACATGATTTTTCTGGAATAACAATAAAAGAATCTTTTCTGGGGTCTATAGTAATATGCAGATTAAAAAAGTCAAAAGCCTTCCTGCCATTGGCTTAATGTTTTATTTTGGGACACTGTTTTTTACAAATAATATGAGGTAGTATGTTGTTTTTCTTTCTTTCCTTCTTGTAGTCTAAATATTAGTATACCTTACATTTATTTAGCAATAGACTTCATTCCACAGAAAATAGCATCAATTATTTAAATGGAACCTTAAATAAGAATGGAGGCTTTAGGACTTGGTCTTCAGTAAAAACACTGGGCTTAACTCAGATGAAATGTATGCTCGTCCTCAGAATCAGTAACACCTTTTATGTGCTAAATCAGTTACTTATTTTTGTTAAATATAAAGGTCCTTGCCAAGTCTTTGGTTCAGAGAGAATAGTTAATGCAATAAATGGTAATATGGGAGCAAATATTAATGTTTTAGTCTGAATCAGCAGTGTGCCTTCAAAGCAAAGCTCCTGTTTGTCCCCACATATTGTGGCATGGGTCACATCACAGTGTGGTTCTACATCGCAGGGTGGTTCCTGGACTCCTGAAGCCTAAAACTGAACCTAAAGGTTCATCTGCCATGCCTGCAGTGCTCCAGCTACATCCAGACATCTGGTCTGCTGACCAGATCAAAGACCAAAGTATCCTCTTCTCAAATCTCTGATCTATCACACTAGGTATTTTGCTATACAAATCCTCTTAGGATATATTACTTGCTAGTGCGTCACACCATATGCCTGTTATCTTCTATATGTAATTATATATATTCTCAAACTAGCTTGGGAGAGGAAACTATATCTAAAGGTTACAATGAAAAGCATGACTCTTTCATAGTTCTATCTGATGGAATGCTTTTTGAAAACATATACGAATTACGTGCGTTCATTTCATTGAAGGAATTAACTGCCTTTTTAGTTTCAGCAACCAAATGTTACCCCTGATAAGGGTGTATTTTTTTTTCTTATAGCTCAAAGTCTACCCAGAAATTAAAATTAAGTCACTGAAACACTGCCCTTAATTTATTCAATCATTACTCAAATTCAGACTCTGAGAAAATAGTAAAAAGTCATGTAACAACCCCCCTGGAAAAGTGATAACACACTTAGATTTGAGACTACTGGCACTCATTTTGCTGACGAATGTTATTTGTTTGCTTTACAGTTGAATTTAGTAGTCCAAATGAGTGAAGACGTTGTATTAGTTATTTCTTTACCTACAAAGCAAAAAGATGATCCTCATGTCAGAATAATCAAATAATTGCTCATGAGCTTTTGCCATTCCCTGAAGCAGTCTCAGGATAAAATGGTTTGGGTTTCTTTGTGATTGAAACTTCCCTAACCTAATTGAGACTGAAGAACAGAAGCTTAAGCGTTCATGTGGTGTAACACTTTCCTGTTAGTTAAACAAAAACAGTTTAGGAGTTTAGGGCCTTTGGCTGAGTAAAGGATCAGTACCTGCTCTACAGAACACTTGCAGGTTATTGTGAATCTTGCTGCTGTTTTGTTTGTTTTCTTTTTTTTTTTTTGCAGATGTCTAGTTGTAATGCAGCTAAACTGATAATGGTGATGACTATGGGTTTTATTATAAGGAACAGTTTTAATGCCACTGTCTGCATGGCAGCTCAGAGGAGTGGAGTGACTACTCTGATGCAGACCCTGCCCATCCCCTTCTTTTAACTCCTTCATCTGGCCTAGGGGTGAACTTCAGATAACTTTCACTCTTACAGTGGTGATGATTTTTAACACTGATTTCTTTCTGAATGGCAAATACCCAGGGCTAGAAAAAGGGATCTTTGTCTCTCGAACTGGTATGAACAGACACACAAGTTGTGTTTACACCATCCCCCTACTCTTGCATGGCACTGCCTTTGCTACAAGTGGATGCTCTCAGGGCTGTGCTTACAGGATTACATTTGCTGCAGACTCCCTAAAAGAGAAGAATTGTTACTAACTGGCTGCTCAACAAGGTAGAAGCACAATGTGGATCACTGCCAGTGTAGGACTGGCATCACAACAGGCATAAACAAAAATATCAGTGAGACAAAGCAAAAATTTAAGTTTCCAAAATATTGTAACTCTGAATTGTACTTTTGGATCTCACAGAAAAAAAAATAATTTACAGGTAGGTTTATCCACTACTATTTGGACAATGTTCCAGGCTGGAAATGGGAACCTTTCTTATATTGTTTTCCTCCCTAAGGGGAATAAAAATTTCTCTTTTTAGAGTTCATGTGAATGACCATGCATAGTCTTGTATGGTTTAGCCTCCTGCTCTGTAAACTGTTCTATTCCAGTAAACCCTCTATTTTTCATTTCAATAGAAGATACATATTTTCAGATACATACATGAAATTATACCCACTAAGAGAATAGACCTTTGTGAAAAAAAATATTTATTGAAGTCTAGCAACCCAGTTGGAGAATAAACTCTTCATTTTGGAAATTACTTCCAACTACAAGCCATTTCTCATCAGTTCTATATTGGTTTGATGGCCCAATTCTTCTGGTGGGCCTATTTTTAAGAGTTTATGTGAAAAGAGAATGTAAGCTGTTTTGTGGCAAAGAATATTTTCAAAGCATGCTTGTCCCCCATAAGACAAACTATGTGGGAGGTTTAACTGAGATGGGAAAGGAAGAACTGTTATGCACTCATTCAGTTTGTTCATCGAGCATTAGTAAACAATACTATTAAAAACTCCCTTTATAAACTCTGTGCCCGTTGTCAAAATATCAAATAGCAATATTCATCTAAATTGTTTTTTCAAAGTAATATTTTGAATAGGTAATTTCTTTCCAATATTCAGGTCAAATTTCCATGCAGAAGAATGGTTTTCTCTGGGTAAATACGGAAACGCCAGGGGAAAAGCTTTCTGGAACACAGCTCCATTCTTCTGCAATTAATGGTGAGTTTGGGCAAATAACTCCATGATTTCCATAGAAGTACTCTTGAAATATCCCTCATGTATGATAGAAAAAACTAAAAATTGGGTCCCTTGCATGGGTTCAGACAAGTGAGCTTGACCTGTTCTGCCATTTAACCTGGATAGCTCCCTACCTCTTTGGCTTAGTTTGTATAACCACAAAATAAAGTTAATGAGACTGAACCAATTTCTCTAATAAGTGGTTTTGAAATAGATGTCTCACAATCGCTGTATTATAATTGGGGGAAATTAAGCTATTAAGCCTGCTAGAGCCTGACTCTGTACAGTCATTAGAAAGTAGTAGGCATAATGTGTAATAAAAATTATTAGCTTTGATTTCACACCTACTTCTATCTCTCTTGACTGGTTGAAGTAGTTGCAACAACAAAGTTAGGAAGCCACCATAAGTGGTCTGAGAGGGGGCTTGTGTTACAGTCCATCAGACTTTACCTTGTCATACAACAGAAGGGCATGAAACTGTGAATCACGATATCCCATGGGCTGAAGATATCCCATATCTGCTTTTATTTCCATGCATTTACAGCAAGCAATTAAGCAACATAAAGCTAATGGATATTGAATTAATATACAAATTTTCTCTTTGTTGAAATACTATTATTTTATATTTCCTTTTGAGAGACCCCATTACAGTGTGAGAACACTAAAGAATTAATGCACAAATATCAGCGCTAATGAGAATGACCTGTTCTAATTTGTGTAGGACAAATTGCAATACTACAGACATTGCTAAAAATTAGTTTCCAGAACTTTTCATACAGAACACTTTTAACAGTGAAAAAAATAATTCTATCTCTGCAAGCAGTACAAAATGAAGGGACTTCTTTCCCCTTCATCCTTCAACTATTGCTGAAGTGGGCAACCTGGGAAGTATAAAAATAGATTAAGGGAATGGTATTCCTAAGACCTGTATGTGAATAATTAAACATTTGGCTGTAGTGTTAGCATTAAAATTACTTAAGAATCATGCATGTAATCCAAGTGCTCTATGTAGCCAGAGAGGAAAGTCAGGGACCCTCAAAAGAAGATTAATCTAATCTTTTTGGACTGCATTTTCTGGAAGTATTGACTTCTCTTTGCCAAGTACAGAGGGAGCCTGAATCTCTAGATGGAACAAGACTCTAGTGGTTAAATAATGCAAGTCATAATACAAGAAATCCTGCTCTAAGTGAGAAAATGCAAAATATGAGATATTTCACCCCTGTGACTAGTTCTAACTGCAGATCCTTTCAGTGGGTAAAATGTATTATACATTTCCCTCAGAGATTCAGATAAATATTTGCAAAAAGCAGTCTGTACCCAGTTAATTTTGTTCCCACTGAAGTTTGAACACTTTCCAAAATCGTTTCCTTGAAGTCTTAACAGAACTTTGGATGGCCTTAGAAAAATAGAAAGAACACTAACCAGCCTAAACCATACAATAAAATATTCCTTCTATTGAAGCTGTCATGTCCGGGATGGAAACTCTTTAAGCCATAAAAGTCTCACAGGAAGCCAGGTCAAGGAGAAGAATTTGATTCAGAATATCTATCTGATGATAAAAACCATATTGCAAATTGTTTCATAAATCCCACTGCCAAAAATCTAACCCAGTATCCTAGATTCATATGCTAGTAAATGTGCATTACTCAGGCTGCAAAGGGAGTTATCATCTTCACAAAATATTTATCTCTAATGAAATCAAATCCCAAGAAAATCTCAGGGTGTAGAGGCAAAACTGTTAAGTTGTCAAATATGGCCTTTTGCGTGTGCAAGGACTTTTGAAGATATTTGCTTCTTGGCTATTTTCTGCTTGGAAGGCAGGACATGCAATCTGCTGATGTCACTACATTAAAATCTCAGAAGAAGCCTTTACTTAGTTTGTCACTGAAAGATATAAGGAACTCTTTGACCAGTTGAAAGGAATGACCATCTACAAATGAACATGCTTAGAAGAAACTTGGTATTTCTTCAGCTTCTTAATTTTATTGTTCAAAAAATAGCTTACTGTTCAAAAAAACAAGTAAGATTTCTCCATTCTACTCAGCAGCATTGCAAAACATTCCATTGGATAAGATTGCTGTAATAAAGGAAGTCTTTCACAATAAAGAATAAATCTAAACATATATATATATTTGCAAATAAATAGAACCACAGAAGCTGAAAAAATATTATTACAGCTTTTGGTGATGACTGTGTAAAAATTTTGCTGGATTTAAACACATTCACATTCTCGGGAGGAAACAGGCCAACACAGTCATCTCTGGGCTGATACAACTCTGTTAACAAGATGGGATGTGAGCAGAGCCATGACCATATAAAAGTTAATGAGACTTTTGCTGTAAGCTTGGATGCGGACAGAATACAACAGCAAAAAGCAATAAACAAAATTTCTTCAAACTTCAAATATGTTATTGCCTACCTAACTAAGTTTTCAGCTTGGTTTTGACTTATCCTATGCAAATTATTTCCATGATTTTACAGATCCACGTAATTTAAAAGCGTGTTTCCCACACTTTAATTTGAAAAATGATTCATGTGTGAAAATAAGTATTTACGTTCATCACCACAGAGCTTTTGAGCTAAGTTGGGGTTTTTTTATGGAAGAGAAAGCAAGAAATACAGAACACTTACCCTGTTCTTGTGAGATACAATAAAATTGGGCTTGACCCAAGACTGTTGAAATTAATCTCATTTTGTCTTAAATTGTAGTGTTATCATATATTTCCTACTGAGGAATTTTGCGGTACACAGTATCTGGATAAACAAGTAATTGGCAGGGTTTATCTATAATTATACCAGCTGCTGTGGGAACTGAGATTAGTTCAGCTCCAGTGACTTCAATTTGTAAGGTATGAAACATTGTCCATCTGACTGTTTTATAAATTTAGAAAAAAGCCTGTGACAAGCTGTGGGTAGCCAAGAAACCTCTGAGCACAAACTGGCATTAATCTGTTTGATGAATATGCATTATGTATACAGAAGCAGGTAGATTTACAATAGACTGTAATCCCACTAATTGTTCCAGCTGTTGAGCCCACAGTTACCCTCTACCGAGCCTCATGACTGCATGTCTGAGTAGACAGCTCCAGCTAGTGCTTCAGTGGTACCTACAGCCCCAGTTGCTGTGTCCCTGAGGATGCAGTTCATCCTACAAAGGGCAAGACATGCATCACGTGGTGGCCCTGCTATAGAGCTGCCCTGAGGAGAGAAGGGCCATGAGTTTCTCATGACTACAGGTCACCTCCACAGCACAGAGCAACCCTCCCAGCACCTCGCAGTCCCACGGAAATGCTAGCTCTCCACATGTGTCAGTTCAGTCTCTGCACTCTCTACACATTCAAGTAGTTAAACCACAAAGAATATATAAAATGCAAAATTAGCTTTTCAGCCACAAAATTTTGCCCTCTCCTGGCCTTAAAAATTTTCTCACTTCTCTGCAGGTATGAGAAAATACATGGTTTCTAGCATGATCCTATCACTAACATCCTTCTTTTGTTCCCAGTAGAACTGAATCAACATCTCTTTTACCATCAATTCACCAAAAACACAGCATTTTTTAAGATTTTGACCAAAAACTAGAAAAATATTTCATTTGATCATTTCAGAGTGTTGTTTTATCAACATGAAACACCTTTACAAATTTTATAAGAAAAATATTAGAATGTTTTGGTGAAAATTTATTAACCCATTTTTAACCATCTATGACTGTTATTTCTAATCATTTGTAAGGTATAATAATTTTCCTAGCATTATGGTAAGTTATGTATATTAAAAACTTCTTTTTGCCTAAAATATGTGTGAAATTGACTTCCACTTCAAAAAAGTAGGAAACTGTTGCTCCTACAACTGCTTCATGTAAAGTTTTAAAACATCACTGTGCGTACAATTAAGATTCAGAAGCTGAAAAAAATACCTACAAATTAGTTTTTTGCAAAAACTCATCTTAAAGAAATGTTGTTACTTGAGAGGTGGGTCAAGTGCTGATCTGGTTTTTAATACATGTTTTGAGCAGTCTCGCTCTGAGACAAGGATAGACCTCACCACTCCTTCAAAAATTCACCAAATTAAATATCTTTTGGTGGGTTGCTGGATTAAATGGGGTGTTTATTCTGTGCAACATGTGATGGTTTCATCATTGCTTTCATTTTTCGTACACTGAAAAACTTGAATTTGGGATAGTTTTTTGAGAAAAAGTAAGTGCCATCGTATAATAAAAGTCAGGCAGGTCCACCCCTGTTCAACTCTTTGCTTGCCTTGCCTTGCTGAATACGTACTCACTCTCTCCTAGTGGAGCTGCTCCAGCATCCACACAGCCTGTGTTCATATTACACTGTCTGCTACATCTGCTGCATATATGTAGTGTCTACAGAATGTCTCATGTAGAGTTTGTGTGTGCATATGCACAAACAACACACAGAACATATAATAACCGGTAACTTATTCAGAGACCAGAATCTGGCATTCTCACAGCTCAGAAAAGTGATCCAGTGATGAGACCGGGAATCCATGTCTTCCTCAGTGAGTGTTTTGCCAGCTATAAAAGGTGGAGCAGCTCAGAAGCAGCTAAGGCACTCTGCATTTGAGTTTCTATATAAACAAAACTTGCTTGATTGTATAAACACAACAGAATCAGTGCAACAGGAAAGTCACAGAAAGATCTCATGTTTTATGCTTGCAGCTCTGCATTTGTGCCCTCTTGTCAAGCCACCTAACCTCTACACCTCTCCATCCCATGTCCAGGACTTACATTACAGTCTCAACTGAAACATTTGCTTCAGAATATTTGATCAAAACTGATGGATTCATTCCTTCAGGAAAAATAAGCTTCTCTTCATTTGAAAAACAAAAATTGAAACAGCTTCCAGTTTTTCAATAGTTGGAATTTTTAGTGCATAAGCCACCTAAGTTACTTTTTGATGAGAAGCCTAAGAGAAAGAGGAAACTCCATGGGAATGGGGCTCAGAAACACAGTGTTAGATCTCATTTTACATTAACTTGACTCTAGATCAAGTATTACTGCACACTGTAATTATCGTAATATGTGAAAAAGGAAAAGAAGTCCAGTAGGCAAGTAGCAGCCAGATCTGCTCTGATATACAGAATAAAATTAACATTTAAAAATCAATAGGAAGAATATTCCAAAACACAAATCAGAGTAACAAGCTCTTCCCCTGGAGTAGAGTAAAAAGTGGTGCTACACATATGAAGTGCTATTGGAGCTGGTATTTACAAAAAGAAATCTTAAAATTACTTGGTAGCAACTGGCAAAGGGAGAGTTATTCCTACGACTGATGTATCATTTAGGTGTTTTCCCTTACATCAAAATTGATAGCTAATTTAGCTTACGTACATATGCATTCCAATTCAGATCTCAAATCTGATTCTTATTACTGAAAAAATAAATGTTTCATGTCTGTTTTCTGTTTTTTACTTATAGGTGAAACAGTCTACATTATTGCCTACTCCTCCTGCATAGCTCTCATCCTAGGAATAGTCTTGTTGACTCTCCTAAAGATCAGGTAATTTGATAGGGATATTAATCACTGGTTCTAGGAAATTGGAAAAGCAGAAAATAAAATGTTTTGACACTGCGTTTGTCTTTAAAAACAGTCCACCATGCCCCAGTGATGGAAAGAACTGACATTGTGGGTGTCAGCAGGGAGGAGTGAAATACGATGCATATCTACAATGCCCTCCATTCATGCAGAGATCCCAGGCTTTAGGAGGTTTCATTTCCTGTCCCATGGCAGGGGAAGGTGAAATCTGAATTCAAAAATTCTGTGAGGCTACCTTCCTCGCCCCATAGCAGGCAGCAGTAATGCAAAAAGGAAATGAGAATATTCAGCATTATAACATATTTAGAAACCAAACTGTGAATGCTGCTATTGTAGTTAAGATTCTTGCCAAATGCCCCTTTTGCTGATAGAATTCTGTAAACAACACCCATCACCCATCAACCCCACCATCCTCTCCCCCTGCCCCATGTGAGAAACTGCCCACACACTAATGCTTGGTAAGAAAACAGAAATGTGCATTCACTTAGTTAAATGAACATAGCCTTTTCTTAAATTATACATTTTCTTGGACCAAATTAAATGGCCAGATTTCAAGAATTACACTGTCAGATGATAGGTAACAGAACACGATGTAGCAGGAACTATATATAGTGGGAGGGATATTGAGTCAAATTTCATTATTAAATTCAGAGGCAGATCAAAGAGGAATCATATCAAAAAATGCAAAAGGCAAATCAAGAATATATGGGAACAGAGGCTTTCTCTTTAGGTTTGCAGTTACAGGAATATCAGCATATAAATAAAACTCAAATGTAAAGAATACTGAGGATGGAAGAAAGAACAGTGCATTAATAACAATGAAGGGAATTATGTTATGCCACAGTGTTCATCATAAAAGGAGAGGAATTTTGCCACTGATGTCAATTAAGCCAAAGTTCAAACTAAAAGCTGTATGGTTTATTGTTAAATACATGCACATTCTTTGTTTTCAGAGCCTGCAGAACAAAATATGAGTCAAGAAGTCCCTCGCCAGACCATTCTTCTGAAACATTTATGGCCCAATATAAAAGTCACAGATGAACTACTCTGTTGCTTATGCTTTTTAAGGCTATTCTTGAAAGTCAGCCTGTTGTACATATGCGATAATAAAATATATGTTAGAAAAACTACTATAAATTATGGAATTTTGTTAAGCATACAAAATATTTTTATATTTATTAGCTCATATTAAACCTTTCACAAGCTTAAAAAAAAAAAGAAAAAGAATAAAGGGTAGAAGTGTGCTCTTTCTTATTTGTGTAGATTCACAGATTTGTCCTGAGCTGCACATTTCCTTCATTTTCAGATGCACATGACAGTGGTATAATTGTTGTATCAGCAATGGCAATCTTTGAAGCCCACCCTTCTGATTTCAACTCATCTGTAAGAAAGAAAAAAAATTCCACTCAGAAACATTTTAGAGAGCTGAAAAAGAGCACACATGGTAGTTTTGTACACTAGGGTCCCAGGTACCAAGTACCTGATGTGGTATTTGTAAGGCAGGAGTCACAGGTGGGCTGCCTGTAGTTAGATGGTGGAGCACTTGTGGACTAGGAGATCAGGATTACAACCCTTTTCAGAACTAAAATGACTATCTGGACTACTGCTTTGACCCCAGAATGTTGTTGCTGACACTGTTTTTAATTTCTGCTCTAATATGCTTCTAAAAGCAGTGAATGAGGTTTGCCACTTTGAATACAATAAGTTTAGAAAGCATTTTGTGGTCTGAATGCCCAGTGGAGAGAGCCACTTGCTTGGGGCTGAAGTGCCTGCTTCTCAAGAGAGAAGCTACAACCCATCTCATCATCTGTGTTTCCTATTTATTGTCTCTAGGCAAGACCTGAAGTGCCTTATTCTCCCCTTGCACTGTACTGGGGGTCATGGTCCCTAAGACACCATTCTGGATCCCACTTTCTGGCTATGAGCTCTGGATTTCTCTCTGTAGCTGAATTGGTTGGCTAGATTTAAGCTCCTATTTATTACCAATGACTGGTCTTTGTCAAATCTTTGTAACAATCTGGTTCTGGTAAGCATAGGATAATGCACTGGCATTTTCTATTTAACTATAACTACAGGTAGCACAAGTATTGTCTTCTAATAATAGCATCTGACTAATTAATTTTATTTTGAATGTGATTTATTTTAATTCTGTTTGAATTTTCACTAAATGTAATTCAGCTCCAGTTTTGACCATGACAGATGGTCTAGGGCTAGAAATTTATATGATCAGAAAAGCTGGGATCTCTACTCTTCAAAGTGACTTTTGCCTCTTACTTTGGTAGCTTGTGAAATGATTAGTGTGAGAGGAAAATCTTACATGTGCAGTTCTGCTGGGGAGAGGTTTCAAAATTTTTTAACAATTATTCCAATATGCATTTCCTCTGCCTTTATCGTCTGCATAAAACAAGAAAAGTCCTTTTTCTTTTGGCAATCAGATGTTTTGTCATTATGAAATCAGCACTTGGACAAAAATATAGAGACAGAAAAGTGCAGATAGTTTTTTAATCACAAAGATCTTCTTTAGCAGTCCAGCAATTTGCAGCATTTAGCTTACCTCCCACCATGAAGGTATTTTAAAGTGGTGTATTCATATTCTTCATCTTAAAAACTGTGAAATAGAAAAAGTGCAAACTGAAAATACTGTTGAGAATATTTTCTCATCAGTGTTGGGTAAAAACAATTCTTTATATAGAAAATGTACTTACAATGTGAACCCTGGGTTGGTTTTCAGTCTGACTTCAAAAAACAATGATGCAATGCCGAAGCCTCCATGTCATAAAATTTGAAGAGAACCATTATATTCAGACTGAACTAAACCTCAATCAACAACAACAAAAAACTGCTGTCTTAGAAACTTTTTGTTTTCAAATTATCTTATATTTAGACATTAGAAACCCAACTCATGTATATGCTTAGACACACGCACACACTGACAAATAAGTATGCAAAATGTATTTGAAACTGAGGGCAAATGTGTGAGTTACTCTGAAAGACAGCAAGATATTTAGTGGCTATTCTGTTGCATTTGTAATTTTACAGGCTCTCTTCATTACAGATTACTTAAATGCTTAATGGAAAAAGTACATTTCCTCCATTATACATGTAAAAAGTATTATTCTAATTTGTTTTTCCTAGTGATACTGTATTCTATCAATTGTATCTATGTGTTAGCTATTGAATAAATGAATTTCTGCTGGAATTATCTCTATTCAAGTGATCATGATTAGACTCTACCTACTTCATGAACAGGTTTGTGATCATAGAATTGTTTTGTTTGGAAAAGACCTTTAAGATCTTTGAGTCTAATCATGATAGTAGAAAAAGCAGTATTTTTGTAAGAGCTTCATAATTATTTTTTTTTCACCCTGAAATATGACATCTTCCCAGATGAAGAAAATTGAGTCTCACTGATGACTCGGGATTCCCAGGACAAGGTCATTCTGAATAAGGATGTGGCACTCATCCTCTTTCCATTGAAGCTAGGACTTCGCAAAGTGAAGAAATGAAGAATGACTGGGCTAGAGGGAGTGAGCAAAAATATTTGCCATACAGCACTGTCATTTGAAAGGGGGAACACAGGGGTCCACTATTTGCTTTGAGATTGTTTATGCATTTTATCTAAAGATTGTTTCAAATTAAATGTATAAAGAGTTTTTGAGACAAATGCACAGGATAGCTCTTCCCTATTCAATATTGAAGCTACAAAACTGTAAAGTCCAAGTCTCCACTTCTCCTGTCTTTCCACAGTGAGTCTTGAATTCTTCAAAAGGAAGATTTTTCCTTGGCTGTTCTCACTTGTTTGTGTAGTGAGAGAACGAGCTGCTTGGACAGAGCTTGGCCTTTCCAGGCTGTTGTGGGAATCACATCCAGGTACTCTGAGCTAGATGTCAGATCAAGCTAGTAACACAGAAGATGGATGGAAGCAGCACCAACACCGTCCCCAAGATGGTGCCATAAAACAGAGAACACCATTCCATTCTTTTAAAAAATAACTGTGGGTGTCTTTCCACCAGGGAAAATAGTAATTGTTGCAGCATTCAAGCCAGTGAAGATAACTAACTGCAGCTCATGTTGAGGCACTTCAATAGTAGCACAGGATGGGGAATTTTGCTGTTAACTTTGCCAAGAAATCTCCCTGATCAACATGTTGATGTTTCAGACCACATACTGAAGTTATTCATTCTCTCATGAAGTGTGTAGGGAGTCTTAGACATCACTTAGAGGGCAGATTTCTACTCTGCATGGGAACGTGTGAAGTTAGATAATGCTTCATTGAATTTTTTCAACTCCTGCTTCCATTCCTGGCTGTAGCTTTTAATGTTTAGTTAAGGCAGGAAAGAAGTGTGTCCCTAGTAACTTAAAAGAGATTTGTCTGCTATAAAAGCCCACAGGAACACCAGATAAAAAGGTAATCCTAAGAAAAAGCACTCAAAATGGATTACAAGGTAACAAAGTCAACACAGGCACACATGTTAGTGACAGCTTATATTTGCTAATGCTGTATGCATGAGCTTGTTAGTCAGAGCTGCTGAATCTGGCATAATACATGAACGTATCAGTTTCAATAAACACTGAGACAGATTTTATTTCAGCTTTAACACCACATATTGTGAAATCACAAATGCATTTAACAAGAGGATACATGACAATTTATTCACAAACATCATCTCTTTGACATCAGTTTCAAAGGACAAAGTTGACTTTGGCTGTAGTCCTTCTACCTGCTGTGTTATTGCAGCAATGAAGATCAACACTACATTACAGCAGGAGTGTAGAGAAAAACAGTCTTCAAAAATATAACATAAAAGAAAACCATTGATCAGCAAGTCAGGAACTGAAAAGCAAGTATCTTTCATTTACTTCTCCAGGCTGATATATCTGTTTAATCACTTTTCTAGATACTTCACAATCAACAAAGAGAATTTAAGGCAGTGGCAGATTTTCAGGTATCACAGTAACTAAACAATATTTTTACCCCTTAAAAATAACTCAGTGAAAAAACACCCAGATTTATACATTCACACTATCTCTTTGGACAAGTATTATTTCAACAGCACAGATCCCAAACATAAGAATTTTACCTCACAGACTTGTAGTCTTCATTTTGGGACTTCTTAATACAATAATAAAAGTTTTACGAACTCAAATGATGCTATTAGGAGAAGAAAATTAGCCAAAGCCTCTCTGAACTTATTCTCAAGACCAGAGTATTTAGTTCTTCTTTCCATAAACTCCGGTTATAACTAAAAAGGAAACATTAAAGTGCTGGTCCAGAGCCGAGTTGCCCTAATACATAAAACTTTAAACTCCAAAGCAAGTGCTGCTGGAAGACATCAGCACTATCCATGTATGGGATCCATGTATGGGATCCATGTCATTGCTGTCTTCTGAAAGGCACTGAAGAATGATTATGTCCACACTAATGGAACTGACCAACTTCTCCTCCAAAAAAGCACACCAATCATGCTAATACCTTGACTAGCCGAAGAAGCCAGTACTTGCTTTTCTAGCTATTGCCAGCAACATGGGATAAAGAAAAAAGAAAGTATTAAAGCAAATTACAGCAATATGACACTGCTTAGCTGTTGAACCTCCACAGGCTTGGACCAGAGCACAGACCAAAGACTGCCCTGGGAACTCCAGTTTACATACTTCATGGCCTTGGTACATTAAGATGATCTTTATGTTGTTCTCCGAGATCTCTCCAGTGGCTTTGGTATAGTGAGCTACAGAAGAAAGTCTCCAAAGCATAGAAGTATGTCTTGATACATCTATTTTGTCTGTGATAAGACTTGGTGAGGGCAGTCAGTAACTAGGTTCTTCCCTTCCACCTGCTCTCAGAGTTTATGCCTTTTCACCACTTACAGCAAAACACAGGGAAACCACATGTCCCCACCTTTCAATACTGTGATCATGATATTCAGAACTCTGTTGCTTTTTCTTGATACTTTTCCACAAATATATACACATATATAATTTTTATAATGGTGATAAGAACACCTGCTCATGGAAGCTAAACAACTGGATGCAACATTCCACAGCCAGAGGATTCCTTCAGGGTGAAGTGACAGCAAGGACTCAGTGGGGGACGCTGACAGAAACTAAAAGAGCAGACAGCACTAGTGATGGGTCACTGAATATAAGCATAAAGATTTAGGAAGTCAGAAGCACTGGAGAGCATCATCCCATGGACTGACATGTTTTTGAAGGGTTGTAGCATAGCTATGGGATAAGCCCTTAATCTTGAGAGCAGTATATGCCTATTTTGTGAAGCCAAAGATTAGCTGTCAAAATGTTCTTCAGAGTCAAAATTATTCCAACCCAGGAAAGCAGAGCAGAAGCACTTTACATGCCTTAAAAATTTCAGTAGAGAGAACATGAGATGTCGCAGGATTCTCAGTCACACTACAAATAAATAAGGATATTATAGGGATTGCTCACCTGGACTCACAGACCTAAATACATTCCATGTGGCATTTATGGCACACAAACACTGGTTTAGTTTGGTTTTGGTTTTTATTCTGGCTCTGTGTTTCTTTCTCTTTTGTAACAATCCTGACAAATAATTTATTTGTGACCTCCACCCCAGATTACTTATAACTCACTATGTGGTTGAAGCTGAACGTGTGAGTAAAGAACAGATTCCAGATGTGACTGCTCATCTTTTCCAGTGCTCACATTATTATAGAATGATAGACCTGCATTTAAGGCTCTCCACAAGCTTCCAAGTAGTTTCTAAAACAGATCCAATAAAGAACTGAGACATTTTGGGTTGTTCATCCCTATGATTTAATAGGTACCCTATTTCACTGCACAGGGAGAGTTAAGAGCTTTAGAACTGCAAACCAGACAGACAGTCCAGATGCTGAGAAGCCTAGGATGCACTGTACACAGAGACACATTGGAAAACTCCTCCAAAGTGTAAGGGTCTCCAGTGCCAGACCTAGCAAGGCTTCATGGTAGTCAGGAACATGGACTTCTAGAACTCCCAAAGAACTGAGCAAAGATAGTCCTTTTATTCTATAGTCTATGTTCTACATATGCATTTTACTGAACAGGAAAATTTTTATAGTAGTGAAGCAATTCACTTTTATCTAATATGCTGTAATTAGTATATTTACCCCCAAAAAATGGACAATATCTGTTCAGTTCCTAACTTGGCTGACAATTGAAGTCCTCATCACTACCTTCAAGGAAAAGTACTCTGCAATCTGCTGCAGAGACATTTTTTCCTTGTAATCTTTCTGGTCTTAGGAGTTTTTAATTCCATCCTACCCAGGGGCATAACTTCATGTAGATTTACTAGAAAGCATATTCTTTTTCAGTTCTGTATACAGAGGGGTGGTTAGGTCCACTGATTAGGATGCCCAAAAACGTGCATTTCAATCTCCCCAGGCTAAGCAGTAAGCTCAGTCTCAGATCAGTTGCCTAGTCTGACATTCAGGCTAATATTTAAAAGGTGGTTTGCATCACAACTGCCTCGTTTTTTTTGGGTTTTTTTTTGTTTTGTTTTTTTTTTTTTTCCCCAAGGACTGACTTCATTTTCATTCTTTGAGATGCTAAACCTTGTTTATGTGGATTAAACATGCTCATAGGGTTTTGGATGGAAGAAAATTCATCATGCCCTACATGAGAACTGCATACTTGAGCTCAAAATGAGCCAATTCTGTGCCTGCACAGAGGAAACTAAAAAGGAAAATTTATTGTTAAATGGGAAAGTATTACAGTAGGGTTAATCACATCCAGTGGTAAATGGCACTTGAATTGGTGAGTATTTAGGATATCAATTCTGACACCATGTTTAGGTTTAACTACTAATTATTAGAGTAAGTACAGCCTAAATACTGCTGCAGATTCCTCACTTCTTCATTGGATCTAATTCATTACAGAACTTTTAAATCTGTGAATGGTTCAAGACCTGGTTTTATTTAAGTTCATGTTTATTTAAGTTCATATGAGCCATAGCAGCTGCTAAATAACAAAGCCCCAGTTGAAACACGGGAAAAAGACGACAGAGCTTTTTTTTTGGTGATTCAAATATGCATCCAGGGCAGGTCAAGCAAATCAGGGCGTTCACACTATCACTATCAGTAGAGCACAGAAAAAAATTGTTAAGTGGTTCCCTTCGTGTAAGCTAGTCCAGCAGAATACTATCACCCTAAAAAGCTTTTGACTTATAAGTGAGAATATAAATTCATAGCCTATAGAATGAAAAACTGAATTGTTTGATGAGACCTTGGATGAAAATTTAGCCCCTTCTACACTACCATGAACCTGAACAATGCTGAAAACCTTGCCAATATTTATTTGCTTCATATAATTAGGTTTTAATAAGATGACAGAAAAGGCAACTACAACAAATTTAACATATGTAGCAAATAAGGACATTTGCATTATATTTGAAGGATCTGGCAGACTGCCATTCACCACAATGTCTTGGAACAAGATAAAGTCATCCATAATTTAACAGATGTTAAACAAAACAAAACAAAAATTCTTATGGTGAATTCAGATTTGGCTCCATGTTCATAACAAAAGTAACTTGACAAATGAAAAGTAAAGATTCGGATAAATAAAACACATAACAGAATGGCCACACACAGTGTGGGATCTCATAAACTACTGCAAATATTTGTACTATTCTGAAAGTCATCCTGATTAAAAATTAACTATGTATTCACTGCTTCTAAACAGTTTTCCTGAAAAGAACTAAAAATTCAGTTTTTCTCTTCTGTAGAAGTACAGAGCATGGGGTTCTGTACTACAGTAATTTATTTCTTACTTACAAATCAGGCTATTCTTGACAAGATAGTGCAGTACAATAACTCTTCCCAGAACAAAAAATTATATCTATGTTCTATTTTGCTTCTTTGCTGAAGTGGTTTTCTTATGTTCCTTTTCCTGATACAAATGTCCTTGTTCAAGGTAGATGAAAAATGTAATCAAGCTGCAAAAAAAATCCATTTAATTGATAGTCCCAGTATTGAAGGAAGCTTGTGCAACCTTTGAGTTTGTTTTCTTGTTCAAAGCTGTGCAGATGAAGTCTCCAGCTTCCATCACTGCATAAAGATTTACTCCCTAAAAAAGAGGTGAAAAATGTTAAGAATAATAAATGTACATGTTGAAAATTCTTAGACCCCAAGTTCTTTTGCTCCAGGGTCTAATTTTTGCAAACAATGGGTCTGATTCATATTATAGATCAATAACAGAAATCAGCAGTTACAGTGATTTACAGAATAGTTACAGCTTCCTGTTGTTTGGAAGGTTCTACCACTTTGAAAGTGATTTCTTCTCTTAACAGCAGTAGACCAAAAGCAAGAGTAGTATCTTTCAAACTCAAAAGAATCTGGAATAAAGAACCGGAACTACAACTAGAAGAAGGTGGAAGAAAAATATAGTGCCTATATATGTACTGTACTTCTTTATCACCCAATGCTAAGAAACTTGGCGTTTGTTACCACCCCATTAGCAGCTCAGGAAAATGGAGGAAAGACACTTGTATTGGCAGCTGAGTTCAGGAAGAAAGAAGCTCCTGTATTCTCCTGAGTAAATACAGTCTCCCTCTTGAAGGAGTTCCTTTTAATGCAAAATTACAGTTCACATTGCTAAGACAACTGAGAAAAAAATCACAGCTGCTTGATCTGCCCATGCTATAAAACATGTCCCTTGAGCAACCACTTGTTAACTAACATAAGGTATACATCTTTACTACTTGACTATGAAAATGAAATCAGATCTCTGATTAAAAGGCAAAAAAAACTTCATTATCAGTCTCCTGGATTACTCAGGTATCGTAAAAGTTTTAGAGTTGGATCATATAAGCGTAAAAGTACTTGCTCCAAAGGTTGGAATTTAGAAGCCAGTAAAGTTCCTTAGAAGGTATGCAAAAGGGAGCTTTGAACTACTAATACACTGACCAGTCACAAAAAAGTGGGAGAAGGGTGTCACTCAGCATTAAAGAGTACACAGTGTATTGCAGCAGAAATACACTTTCATTACACTTCCAGACTGATATACTAAAGCTCAAACCTGATTTAAATACTTAATCCTTTAACTGGTTCTCACACTTATTTTCATATTCTATGGTAAACTTTGCCTTTTTCATTCCTGGCTAAAAATGTTAATGAGAATAGAAATTACTTAACAAAAATGTAATAAAAACATTTTTAATTTTGATAAAAAAATGCTTCAAAGTTTCCAAGCAGCTCTAGTATTAAGCACCATGTAAAATACATAGTTGAAAGACATCCTTTTATAACTATCTCATTTTAATACTGTTACAACAAGGGTAATTTCAGCTTATTCTGTTTACCCTTTATTGGTTGTTACTTAGGTTTAAAGTCCTGTTGTACATAACATGATTCTAAAATATGCAATGCTTTTTAACAAGGAAGAAATGAGCAATACACTACCTTAGATATATTTGGTAGTTAGATTGTGGAAGATGTCAAAATAAACTCCCCAAACTATCCAATATTCATGTTTTCATCACTGTAACACTGCATAATGTGATATGTGTTGATAAGAAACATACGTTCACAGTTCACATTCATTAAATGGAATACATGCATCTCTGATTTTTAAGTTGTCTTTCTGATCTAACTGTTGTGAACCAAAGAGGATTACCATGAGGGCACAATACTTGGCATTGATGAGCATGATTCAGAGATGGGAGTGGGACAAGAGTAGTGGCAGGTGTTCATAAGGGTGTTGAGCCAAAATAATATGTCTTCAGATACATACTCAGAATACATTAAGTATATGTAGTAACCACTCTGTATATCCAGAATTGTTCCTTGACAGCAAGGCATGAAATGAAAAAACACAAAGAAAAGTGCCTCCAATAGTATCTATGGACTTGGACAAGCGCCTTACATCAGAAAAGCTTCTGCCAGAAGGCAAAATCTTTTAATTCCCATGGAGTTCAAAATTATTTCACATTTAGCCTGCCAAAGATCAATTTCATGGGTCACTTCTTGATTGCGTGTTCTGAAGAGCAGTATAGAAGAAGAATCAGTTATTATTTTAACATATCTAGTCAATCTGAACCCAATAATGTATGGTTAAATACTCTCCATCCTTTGCTTGACACTTTGAGTAACTTCAGTCAACAAACTGAAAGCTTTAGTGCATAGCTGAGATGAATAGGAGAAAGTGCTCCTTGCAAATGGACAGCATTAGCAATTATAATTTCATTTTGTGCCATTATACAAAAAGGAATGTATTAATAGATTTCTGAAATAATGATTTTACAGAATTGGCAACATTATCAAAAACAACCAACACTACAAAGATCAAAGCTCATATAGTAAAGTAATACTTTGAGACTCCAAGTCTCTCATCCAGTAACACACTCTTTATTTAATGGGTCGGAAATTATTCAAGTAGCAAAGTCTCATGTTTTTCAACTGCATAATCTAAAATTAAACAAAACCAAAACAAAACCACCACCACCACCACCACAAAACAAAAGGACAACTAAGTGTTTGATGGTGAGATTCTCTCCAAGGATTAGGACAAGCTAGATTCCTGCTTGGACACCTGACCATTAACAGATTAATCAATCTTATCAAGAAGCCTGGGACAAGGTACATTTCATATAATCAGACTATTTTTATTTAATTGCTTCACTTTGCTATGAGTCAGTTGGAAACGTCAGTGGGTATTGTACCCAAGGAAAGACTAAACTGAAAGCCTAAGTCTAAGGTACAAAGCAATGTAAAGTGAAATGCATGATTACTCATTTCAAAGAACTGTGTTTCAAAAGAACAAATATCTTCTTCATGAGGAAAAGCTATCCCAAAGTGTGTACAAACAGTTCAAAACAGAGTCCACTTGTAAAATTGACATTTATGATTTAACCTTTTCTAACCAGGTGTCTGACATCTACCCTACAAAGCAAATGAGAGTAGACAAACTCTTAAGAGTGAACTCTGTAAGGCACTGAATGCTTTAACCGTGCTCAGGGAATATACAATTCAGAAACAAGCTCCATAATCCTTTTATGTCAAGGAACTCCAGCAGCATGTGTACTGCACTGAACTGCAGCCTACAAACAAAAGCCTCCTCAACAATTCAAATCGTCGTATTTCAGACAACAGGCATTTCAATTTCTTTCTCCAGTAGTTACACACTTTGCAGTCCTGGCAGCTCTTTATATGGTCTCCTTTGAACTTGACTCTCAGAGTCTATCAATTAAACGTAAGGTCACTGTAATGCTGGAGTTAGCACAAACTCATTATGTCACATTTCCAGAACAGTGGCCAACAGGAAGACCAAAAAGCACACATTCATTGGAGAACGTAACAGTAATTGGTTCCTGTGAAAACAGAATAATTAACTTGCCAACCATGCCAGGGATACTAAATGTGTGTTCTTGAGGTGTGGATGCTCACTGGTAAGGCTCATTAAAGTGCAGCCCAGTGCAGATAAGCTGCTCTACCCTCTCCTCCAAGAACAGGGCTGTAAATAATTATTTTGAAGCCTGCCAGACAGTAACAGGTTTCACACAGTTTTGAAATACAGTAAGTGGATACCTGAGAAATGGCAATGCCCTATGCTTGGGCTACAGACACAATTTTTTTTCCACTTTGAAACCAGAAAAATTGACAACAAATTAAGAAGTACTATGAACCAAATACAAAACTATGACAAAAACTGAGGTCCACTCAGTCTTCCCACTGTAGAGCTGACAAACCTTCTAGAGCTATATCTACAGTATTAATTTTTTGTGGTTACTGAGGCAGAGCAATAATTCAAAGCAGCTGTTACTAAGCTCTCCTACAGTATCATAGCTCCAGGTAAGGAGAGGGAGATTATTTGAATTATGTTAAATACACAAAGCAATTCTACTTGAAATTGCTAATGAAGACAACATCATTCATGTCGTGTCATGTTAAAGCACTGAGTAGCATAAGCTACTATTAACACACGATATTTTATTGTACAGCACAAGTAATTGTCAGGTATGTACTATATGTTTTCTAGAAAAATATTTTTGTTTTCCTTAAAGTCTTAAGTAGAAAGTAAAAATATCTTACTGTTTTGATCCCCAGACCATTTAGCATGTATATCACATCCTCTGTGGCTACATTTCCAGTAGCACCTTTTGCATAGGGACAACCACCAAGTCCTGAAACAGATGAATCCACCACAGAAACTCCCATCTGGAAAATAACAACACAAAAAATGTAACATCAGCACAGAGTATTATTTATATTTACTCGTAAATGGCAGGGTATATGTATTAGTTACCATGCATAAAATATGCACCTCTCCACAAATGGATGTGTTCCTTGGAAGAAATTCCTTATAATGGCCTTAGTCCTGACATCTTTATAAGGGAAGACTCTTCAAACAAAGGATATGGAACAAAGAACTAATGGTCCACTACATATGATTTTGGCAGATAAGATGATTGCTGCTTCAGAGTCAAACAGAGGTTTATGCTTTTTCTCCCTTTATCTTTCAACATGTTGTTTTCAAATAGCCTGAATCCATTCCTGCAAAGGCTTTCATTGAACCAAACACAATCAATGGAAGAGATCTTTAGAAATAGGTTCTGGGCTTTGCTTTAAATATTTTTAAGGGAATACTTGGTGCACAGTGTTAAGCTTTCCCATTTAAATTAGTCTTAAATTAAGACTTGAAGAAACACCTGGCTGTCATAAATTCATAATTCTCTGATTTTTATTTTCTTCCTGCATTCAAGAGCCTTCTCTCTTCTGATCTTCTCAGCATATTCATGATAAAAAATAGTAAACCAGTTACCAACTCTGCCCAGCAGATAATATTACATTTCCTATGAGATAAAGCCTTCCCTGGGAGACTGATCAGGGAGGGAAAAAACACCTGAGTCTGTCATTTCCACTGATTTGAGTGAGCTCTTGCACCCTCTTCTTTCTTTAATTAGATTTTAAAATAGAGCTGAAATTGGAAAGAAATCTTTTCCTGTAACAACATGTTAGGTATATGATCCAGGACACTGGGTCTCCCTTGTCAGACAAAGCTTTTCAGTCTTCCCCTTGAAGAAGATCAGATGCCTCTGGAGGCATTCAGGCACTAAAGATAATCAGAAGCAGACAAGGGTATTAGGCAGAGCAGTCATCAGCTCCTCAAAGACACCAGCTTCTCTCTATCTTAAGCACACTTGAGGGTTCTCCCCATAGGACTAATCTAGGCAGACATACACTGAAACAGTTCAACAAGTCAGGCAGAGTGAATCAGAGTGCATTCACAGCTCAAATTCAGGACAGGAGCTCCTGTGGAGAGGTAAGTTTTCAGAACCCCAACTTTTGACTTTGGGTCCAGGGAAATTCAGATATTAAACCGTGTCTGTTACTTGACTGTTACTGTTAAGTCAATAAGATCTGCTTTGAGGCCTGGCTGCACAGAATGCTGATTTCCCTTCCAAGGGACCTACCTGCCCCTGCAGGCTAGTCCGGGAGCTTGAGCTCCTCCTTCACAGCCATGCACACAACTAGACGGCAAGGTAAGCAAATGATACATTCTGCACTTTGCAGTTGCTAAGACCCCTTTTCAAATATACCCATCAGTTGATTTTGTGGGGGACTTTTTAGTTCTGAAATAAACTTCCCTAATGTTTCGTTGTATTTGCTTCTAGTTTTAACAATGCTTTCCATAGTTTTATCGATGGCTTTACAGGGTGTTTGAAGTTCCAGCATTTCTGGAGGGTAATAATAAAGAGTAATCCAATGAAGTCTTCTTCCAGGTTCTATTCTTGGACAGGGAACATTATCTTGAGCTGGGTAGCTGCTCAAAACCTTTAATAGAGACCTCAAAGGAGTTGAGGTGCATAACTGTGACAGGCAAGACAGTGTTGTTTAATATTGCTCATACAATGAGAGTCTCTAAGAAGAGATATTGTATTGTAAAGGACACTAATCTGTGACTTATGGAGTAAATCACCAAAGTACATGTTTCACATTTCAGTCACTTGTCACACACTTTGTTTGTGTAACCCACCAGTCAGAATATGTGTTATGTGAGACATCTGTGTCCAATACACAAAGGATATGCATTTATGATAGCTTTCAACTGGAAAATTCATTTCTTTTAGCACCAACTACTAAGATTCACACATTTACGCCAGAAGTCATTGCTACAAGCTCCACAGTGGCAACTTTCAGACTTGCAAGTGTCCCTGCAGAGACACACATAAGGGCTCCTAGTGGAAAGATTTAGGATATGGTGAGGGTCTGTGGAAAAGGGTGTCCAACATGCAGATGTGCAGGTTGATACACGCATGCATGTCACTACCATGCCTGCTCTCTCGGTCTAATTTTAAGACTTCCATCAGAAATTACAGTTTCAGAGATGAAAAGGTAGAAGGTCTTCTCTGTGGTGACCAGTGACAGGACACAAAGGAATGGCATGAAGTTGTGTCAGGGGTGGTTTAGGCTGGATATTAGAAAAAGGTTCTTCAAACAGAGGGTGGTTACACAGTGGAAGAGGCTCCCCAGGGAAACAGTTACAGCACCAAGCCTGAGAGTTAGCTGAAGGAGTGGATGATACTCTCAGGCACATGGTGTGACTCATGGGGACTCCTGTGCAGGGCCAGGAGTTGAACTCAATGATCCTTGTGGGTCCCTTCCAACTCAGCATATTCTGTGATTCTGTGAAGAAAGTGTCTTTCATGAAGTTTTCCCCAAACTGTAAGGTTATGTTATAACTTCTAGAGCATTCTTATTGATGTACTTATTTTCAGTAACATTTCTCCATGGTGAAAGAAACTATAAGCAAAGAATGTGCTGAGGTACAGCATGACTCTTAAACTCCCAAGAAAGATCAGCAGTCTCAGAAACAGCTTCAGTAACATAAAAAGAGTCACTCTCTAATTCCAGTGAATTATTTTACTAAATGTTTGTCCTTGTGCAAAAATCAGAAAAACTATCAAGTAAATTGTACTTGGTGAAAAACCACAAAAAAATTTGCCAGGTCAAATCTGGGGAGAACCTCCCCCTGTGAAGTGTGTATTACTATCAGTAGCCTCTTCCAGTTTTTCAGAGGGCTGTCACTGTAAGCAAAACCAAGAAACAATATCCTGCTAGCATTAAAAGGGCATATTTTCTAAAGGCACTGAATAAATGTATGTATTAATTTCTTGATCTCCTTGTACAAATATTTGTGATGCCACTGTAATTCTGTATTTGCAGTGCAAGTCTTGTAACACTGGGGTACAGTTTGCTTAAAATTTTTTGTTGAAAGTGATTGTGAATACATGGAGGGGTACAGGATACCACAGCAACTTGAAGGTAGCATGAAACACACATCTCTATTTAACCACATCCTTTCATTCTCAGCTAGCCTTGCCTGAGTTTGATTCAAACTACCTCCCCTGTATGCTGGAGTAAGCTCAGTCAATTTAGCCTAATGTAGATGCAAGAGCATAAAACCCCAATGCATTCTACTGGCTAAGCAATGGGAGCAGTCAGTTTCACATGACCGACAGCGATGCTCTGTCTTTGAAACAACTGACTATGAAGACTAAGCAGAAAAAGGAGAAAGTCTAGCTACAGCTCTACATTGGTGGCATCCTTGATGTGGTAGCTTTCATCCTAGTACAGGACTCTTACACCATTACTTCCCAAAAGCAGTGTAGAAACATGAAGTCTCTAACATTGCATCTCCATCAGGATGGATTTGCTATTTGAACATTAAGCCACTTGTAGACAAGGTCTTGACATGGTGTATGTAATGAAGCAGCTCTGACTGACTTCCAAATCTGGCAGTGCTTCAAATCAATGCTCTTAATATGCAATGAACAGGTGTCTCTGCTTTTAGGGTAACATCTTTTAAAGTTCTCTTCACAATGCTTCTGATAAGATATTGACTGCAACATACGACAATTTCAGCAGCAGGATCAGCTGCATCTGTCTGCTCTTGCATGTTGTACAAATATAATGTGTTTGCTGATTCACAAGCAGAATCACTGCAGTTCATCTTCAGTGTGGCCCCATTCAAAAAAGACTTTAAACAATCCATAGTCCAAGCTCCAATCTAACAGTGCTAAAAACAAATGTTTGAAAACATTCTCCAGCAATGCTACTAACTAATTTGGAGGGTGATATTACAGCCAAACCTGTTCAAGCACAGAGTCTGAAATAGCACCTAATAAATAACTTCTCTGCAAGTTTAAGCAGCTATGAAGCTGCTTTGCTTTTGCAGCCATTAAAAGCATAAGGGACTCTAAAATCTAAAAATTGACTAAATATGTAAAACAAGTTCTTTTCCTTCACCACATCTGCAATATTTGTCAGGTTTTTACAGGAGATAATGAATTTGAAGCCTTTTAGCAATCTGAGCTTGCAAAACATTCACTATCTTTAAAAAACCCACACTCTCATTGTCACTTTCTGACAGGCACTAAATTGTGCTGAGATTCATGAGGAGTTGCACTGCAGCCATTTCACAGGATATGTCTTAGATGAACACTCACACAACTGCTTACGTATGGACATGGATGAACACTGGCTTGGCTTCCAGAACAACTATAGTGCTCCAATCTTTTTTGACACTTTGCAGCCTTTGGATAATCACTAAATTCCTGACAGTGGTTCCTGAACACCTTCCCAACTTTAGCTTTGGCTAGCTTTAGCTTACTCTCTAGAGAAGGCAGAGGACTTGCTGCTTCTGTCCCTTACTAACTTCCTAATTCCCCAATGAGAGAGCAGGGAATTAAATTTATCACCTTTGTCAAACAGCCAATTTTAACAGGAAACCATTATTGCCAATGAATAATAAATGCTTTGTGTTTCTCAGTTTGCTTTACGGTCTCCCTGTAACTTCTTATTGGGACAGTCAGTCTCCTTCCTTACTGATCTTTAAACCTGGCTTTGTCTGGCAGAAGTTTAACTTTGTCCCTCTCTTAAAAATGGCAATGCCAGCATCAGTAACTCCAGGAATGTACGAGGTATAAATCAGAAGCTATAAACCAAATCTCTCATAAATTTGGCTTCTTCTAAACTATGAGATTTTGAAACCATAATATCAAGGATCCCAGGTATGCATTAAACAGGAAAGGATTTGTAGTGTGACAAAGTCTAGGGGCCACAACATTTTGAAGTTCAGTACGCAATGTTTTAAAGATAGGTTCATGTAAATATGACAAAAAATCACTGTATTAGTTCAGCATTTGTTCAAGGAAGGGAGAAGGGAGGGAGGAAGTAAATGAAGAACCCACACATCAGGTCAAAGGTTGTCCACACTACAGGCAGCACAAGACTAAAGCTTTTTAATCCTGAAGCCCAGCCAGTGCCTAGCTGGCACTCTTGGCATGGTGTGGTTCTGTCCTATTACTTTGTCTCTGGCATCAGTCTGCTACCCATCACTATTTAGTATGCCATCAAAGAAAACATCTTCTCCTGTAGAGATAGGGGTAACCACAGAAACATAAATAACTATGCCAGCAATGCATTGTAAGGTTCAGTGCCCACAAAGACCTTCGCCTGATTTACATTATCAAGTTGTCTAAAATCAAACCCTGACACTCTCCTGTATTTCAATAAAAAAAATGTATGTAAATAAATATCATTTTGGTATTTGAGTAATTAGAAGCATAAACATCTACATATAAGGCAATAGAATAGGATAACATCTCTCTGTGGAAAGCCCTAAAAGCTATTTGCATTTCCTTCCTGCTTCTTCTTCTTTTCACTCTTGCTAAATTAATCCATCACAAAACACTGTTTTTCAGAGTTAATGCCATCACTACTGACCACAGGGTGTCACTGTTACATTAAAATATCTAATTTGCCAGTTAATTTCATTTGAAAATTAATATATTAAAGGGAGGGGAAGAAAAAATCCTTTTCTACAAAAATATATTGAGATGCAAGCAATTTGTGGGCAGACGTGCCACATAAAATAGGTTACTACAGCATTCCTTTAACTTACTGCCTACATCTTTTCATATTGCTACTGACACATTTATTATAAGCAAAGCTAGCACTGACATCTAGAGTTAAAGTTCCCTAACACTTTCCATCATAAGACCCTACTTTCAGTTGTTTATTACTTTGTCAGCCTTTAAATGCTGAAACTTATATTTTCCCAACCTCATCTCTCACGCTGGTTTGTTTTGAAAGTTTTAGTGAAAAATGGGCTTGGCCACTTTTGAGAACAATTTTTGGGAAAGAATAAGTAATTTGTTATGCTAATATTCAATAGTTTTAACATGAGTTTCTTGGACATACTCTTGTAGCTTTGCACTCTCAATCTGGCACAAGAGGGATACTTATCTTAAGAGATCACACAGTCTGGACTTAGTTATGAGCTTAGGGAAGTTCCGCCTGATTGTCAGTAACTGGACGGTCTGGGGCTTAAAATGCCCCAGCAACTGACTATGCTCCTTCCTTCAGCTTCAACAAAGAACTGTGAAGCAGTTTCTCTGAAACTGAGTTGGAAAATCTGTGTCTCTGACAGCACATCACCTGCACAAAAAACCTCTCACTGGTGGGCTTGAGCAGTGGGATTTGTGTTGCAGACCCAGTTCTTCAGAGAAAATTCATGCATGCCTAGGGGGAAGCAATCTTATTCAACACAAGACTGGTTTTGAGATTTTGGAAAGCTAATAAGAATCCTATGCCATAACACAATCAGTACTGTGAAGCAGATGTTTGTAAATGACTATTCTCATTGCCTGTGCAGGCTTATTCTGCTCCTTTTAGGAATACATGCGTTCGTTTATTCACAAAACACTCAGGTTTGCTAATGCAGGGCTGTGCACAGCTCGAGCTCTCCTTTGTTAAGGATCTCAAAGCTGCAGGGGGAGCAGGAGGCCCACGCCAAGGTCTTGTCAAAACCCATGAAGATGCAATGATCATCAGAACACTGAGCGACTTTACAGTCTCCTGTCCTTCTTTCCCCAGGCAACTCAGGGCATCGCCAGATGTTACTGCCCTGGTGCTCTTCAGCAGAAGTTGCTGCTCTCAAGCAAACCCCTGATGATTTAACAGTTTGCCTGCTTGCTATGCTGTAAAATAACCTGATCTCTAAACATGAGATATTTATTCTACAGATGTAAGTCTGGACACAGTCAGAAGATCAATTAAATATATATAGCAGAGAAAATAATAATCTTGGGATCCGAAGGAGAAGGAGAACGAGAGAAAAGGCAAAGGGCAGCCTTGCAGTAGGCTGAGAGAGAACCATCAAGTCCAGAGGAGCAACAACTGTGCCAGATTGCCTGTGCCCTATATGTAGCCAGGTGACAACCAGGTTTTTCTCATATGCTACATGCCAGTGTAAATGAATAAAAATAAACCAGGAAATAGACAGAGGGCTTAGAATGGACAGAGAAGGCAAAATGATTACTTAATTTGATGGTAAAGTTATTGAGGATAGCTTCAGGATAGGAAAATTTTGCTGGGACTGGAGAAAGTATGTTTGGAACTGCTGAGAGCAAAAGTCCAACAAAGAAAGAAAAGAAAAAGAATCCACTCACTAACATGGAAGGCTCACAGAGGATAAACCAAGTAGACACATACCCAATAAAATAAATGGCTCAATTATCTCATTGGCTGAATTATGGGACATCAGCTGAGAATGGGTTGAATAAAGGACAGAACAGGTAAAAATAATTTTTTGAAATGCAGGCTGCAGAGACAGCACTTCATTATGAGCTACAATACTGAAAAGGACAAAGCACTGCTATGGAGAATCAGGGAAAGATACTGGTTTAGTATTTGAAGTGCATGTGACAAATGTTGAACATGTGAACGTATCAATGAAAATGGCAAATCTGAACCAAGCATCACAGTATTTGAAAAGGCTCTTTTTTCCCCCATCCAGGGAACACATAACATAGTTAATCTATCTTATGTACCACTTTTATTTAGTATTTATACTTTAGAAGGAAACTGCAAATTCTTTCGATCTTGTTTTTCTGTCCTGGTTAGCTTCTACATTCACTATCACTCTGGATTAGACTTAAAGGTAAGCAAAAATAATTTGTACAGTTAATGCTGTTAAATAAAACCTGCACTTTTTATTCAGACATAACTACTATTTCAAATCTTTCTTATTTCTATTTTCAGAATCCCCTGAGTGAAACAATACTTTATTCTACTTTAGTACATAGGATATAAGGAGGTTCAAAGATTCTGCTCCCCAACACGCATTGACAAAACATATTCAGCATTAAAAAAAGTGGATTTCCAGGATGTATGGTAAACTACCCTTAGAAAAAACCTCCTGGCATTTATTACATCATCTGGATTACACAGGTACACATCCATCTTCCCCCATAAATGGAAATAAGAACTGCATCCTCCATTCAAATGCTTTTAACTTATTTACAGCTAGACCTGGAGACTTAATATTTATCATCACAAAGTATAAAGCCAAATGTCCTTTTTTCTTCAGGAGCACCAAAGATTAACAGATTAGAATGTTTTCCACATGTCCACTTTACTGTCAAGAGAATATTAAAGAAGTTTTCCAGCTTCCGCAGCTCAGCCAGATGTCAATGGATCCCACAGTGAAGCAAAATTGGCAGAGTAGCCTTCTCATGACCCCGGCATTGTTTTATCAAGGATCAGTTTAAAAGTATAAAGGGCCATTTCTTGCTGAGATCTGTAATGTTTTTCAGCCCTTTTCCCCTGCAATTACACAAAAGTGCTGACTTTGTTGAACTACTGATATGCAGTAGTATTTCTTATGACTTCTCTCACACTGTGCTGTAATTGCTGTTTATGTTGGCACAAGAAAAGTACCACGTCTTGTTTCCACTGTACATTTCCGGACTCTGGTTTCAGTAACATCAGTGTAGGATATTGTACTGGGCATATGTTTTGTTGTGTAAACATTAACTGGTAATTTACCCTGTCAATCTCCAGAGTATGGCCTCTAATTACCAGAGATTGAGGGGCTTCAGATGGACATTTTACAAAATATATACAGCAGCTATACTGCTGCTTTTTTTTCTTCACTGGTATTTGTGTTTTGAAGATCATTGCAAGGGAAAAAAATACACCATCATCAAATACCATTACAACAAAACACCAAACCAAACCCAAGTGTATTCATTCTTGTACACCTCATTCTCTAGAGGAACGAAAGACTAATTTTTCAATGAGTTAGCCAAAATCATGGCAATATTGCAGTAAACATAATAAAGTACTAGGTATTTCTGTTTGCTTGCAATGTGATTATTCCCTTTACATCGCTAACAAGAAAAAAAGCATATTACTTCTATTGGTACTTTTTTGCCTAAAATTCATCCTCTCTAAATAGCCCGTGAACTTGCAAATGACTATGCACATCCTTATTTCATTCAAGACTCAGACAAATGAATTTAGCAAATGGGATCACTAAGGTCTTGGAAAATTTAACATGTACAGCAAAGATTCAGAACCAAGGAACAACCTCCCCTTAAAGCTACAGAATATATGTTTTAGTCATTCATCTGTATAATTTCAAGGAAGTAGAACTTTATATTTGTGCAAAAATATAATGTCTTAAGTGGAATTCCAGGATGGGATTCCACAGTTAATAATTAGAGTAATGTGAGTAAAGAAGATGCAATGAAATAGGGCATCTTTTTGGACACCCTAGGCAGAGTGAATCTTTATTTCAAATAAAATTTTCATCACAATTCTCATTACCATGCAAGAAAGTTTTTTAAAAAGTGTAATGGTTTCTCATCTTCTACAATTCCATTATAACTGGATCAATTTTGTAATGTTCATCACATTACAATACCTCATCACATTAAACTGCCTCCATAAGAATTCTCCCTTCCAATATATTGACTAATTAAGTGCAGGCATTAAGGTGGGAAGCCATAGAATGTAAACTGTCCTGCAAATATTTTCCCCTTATTCTGACTGAAGTTCCTTTTTTCCAAAAAAACCTTTGCAATTGCTTGCCCAATGTATCTGCCAATAGAACACTTCTTTTGTTTAAAAAGGCAGTTAACTTCGCACCTTATCTTTTGCTATAGAAGCACATTACATTGCATTGCCAAGTCTCCTATTACTGCGCTCACTTGTTTTATTCTTTAGAGGAAACGATACTATGTCAAATTAAAAATTCTTACCTATTGTTGCAACTCTTAGTGCAAGCAAAACTTAGCTGCTTTGAACACTGATCAGAGATAAAAATCTTTCTCTAAGTGTTTGCTTGATGCATTGCAAAGAATATCACATCATTTGTCTCTGGCAACCTGTTACCATATAGCACTTGCTCTAAGCAACAAAGGACAAAAAATAAACAGGCAAACAAGCAATCTGGCAAAATTCTGGAGTATATAAAACTATCATTCATTTATGTTTAAAAATTACAAAAAAGTTTTTATTTCTGAATGCCTGGATGTTTCAATCTGTAGTGCAATATTTCAAAAGGGAAAAAAAAAAGATAAATGACATGGTTTGACTCAGGAGACTGGTTCACTGTTGCTTCTGCACAGCACAGAAAGAAAAAAATGATTGCCATACTTTAACTACTACATCAGCTTTTGTTTCCAACTTAGCTGAAGAGTCATCTTCAACTTATTCCACTTATGCAAATGCTCACTCGTTCTCATACAGCTACAAAGATCCACCCAACACACTCATTTGGAGAGAGTTCAGAACTTCAGTCTGTCTGGCCATATATCTCCAGATTTTCTGCAGTTTAATTTACCGTAAGAAACACCCTAAGAGCTTGTGTAAAGCCACTTGATGTATCTCAGCAATAGGAAGTAACTCTCCCTCCTTCATTGTTTGCTGGATGGCAACAAAATTCCTTCCAGGAGCTGTAAATATGCAAGAATGGCCAGAGGTTTAGTTCCACCCCCTCAGCACAGCTGCCTGTAGAGCTGCCCAAAAAGGAAGGAAGCATCATCCTGTAAACACTGCACTTCCCCATTGGAGACCCTGGGATTTATGATTTCCCAAGTCTGCTCCTGCCATGGAAAACTCCTCTGACCCTTGCTTAGGTCTAAAATTCAGCTTCCATGCAATATTCTTTTTTTTTTTTTTTTATTTCAGGCAAAAACTAGAAGAGACACATTCACAAATAATGAAAAGTCATGAAAAGAAACAGTAATTTCCAAGTGGGAAGCATTGTAGTGATTCTGTCCTTATTTTACACTTGCTATTAAATGCTAAGAAAAACTACTTTAGGGTAAAAAGGGAGAAGGAGTCATTCCCATCAATTAGAAAAATAAACAAGTCTAAAAGCCATTTATCTTCTTCTAGCTGATGTATACAGAGTTACAGCCTGATTCAAGTGCAATATGACTATAGGGAGAATTTCTAAAAAACAAGTTAAGCAACACTTAGAGAAATAATTTATTTTCAAAATACAATGTAAATTGAATGAGGAATTAAATTCCAAATAAAGATCTGTTTTTAAAGGTCTCCTCACCAAACTTTGGCAATTTTTCTTTCACAATTCTTTTTAAAATTATGTTGAAATACTCTATATTATTTCTGTCACTGCTCCACATACCTTTTTAGTGTGCAGCATGTAATCTCTGATCCCCAGAGAGACCAGCAGCACAGTCAGAGCTGACCAGAACCTCTGAAATCTCAGTTCCAGAGACATCCTCAAATGTCACTACAGAATAACACTTGCGAAATGCTAGAAATGACAGCAGAAGTCTTTTGTGCGGTTAATGCACAGGGAGTTGTCCTCTTTTGTGGCTACATATATAACAAGAAACTAAATGACATCAGGACTAGAATTCAATTGCCCACTTTTGTGTAACTCTTTGAACAGTCCCTGCCACAGCCTTTGGCCTGGGGCAGGCAGTGTTCCATCAACCAATTTCTGGCACAGTCTGGGAACTAGCACCATTTAGGAATCATCTGCAGCTGGCAGTCTGGAAGTGCTGACTTTTTTTGGAGAGTAAGAATTTGATTTTCAGGATGCAATCTTTTCATTGCAATTGGCCCTAGTGCCAAAGAAGCCAGGAGGTACTGAGCCTGGCAATCCTTTAAAGGAGCGATACAGCAACTGTAGGAGTGCAAATCCTACTCAGACATAAGGCCTCCTGTCTAAAATTACTATGACAGCTGATGTGGGAGCGGTGCTGAGAAGGGAGAATGGGATGGGCTAGCAAGGATGGAGCAGTTCTGAGATGAGCCACTTGTGTAGGGTACTTACTTGAGGAAATCCCATTTCATTTGTTGTGCAAGTTGGAAGGTGTGGGAGAGACAAGCAAGACACCATAAAACTAAAAGGGACGTGGAACAGCAGTGGAGGACAAGCTTGTCTTTCTGTGAGTGAGAGATTACTTATGTGGTGCTGCATAGGGTACAAGAAACAATCCTCAGACCCATGAAAATTCTTCATTTTCCAGTCATCTTGACAATCTAGACTTTGATTTTTAGAATTTGAATCAAAAACTGTTGTAAAATAACAGCTATCAGTTCAATTTCTGATTGCTACAGGCAGTCATCTCATTAAACTTACATTCAGTCACTATTGATCATGTAAAAAAAGAACACAGCCCAAAATACCACCTTTTTTTATACATACAATCCAGCTGAGGCATAATAGAAATATGCATGGGGAATTTGACACTGGTGTGCCCTCACCATATTTTTTATGCATGCTACAGATCAGTGACTTGAGTTTTCTAGTGCTATATTTTCACAGCTTCTAAAAGTACTAAATATTTATTTTAAATTTGGCTTAGCATTTTGAAAACTATTTTACACTAATTTGTTCTATAAACACCTGAAACCCTTTTTTTTTAAAACCCTTCTTACATTTCCAGCATTTGGAAGTAATTTGTTTCTAGTCCAAAAAAATGAATGTCTGTCTCTAACAGAAAGAGCTGGATTACTGCCCAGTCCACTTCAGAACTGGATGATGCTGACTCTTAGCCATTTAAATAGTCAAGTTAAACAAGACACAGTTGGGATGATAAAAGGAGGTCTGTAAAAAGACTATTGCTCTAGCCATGTGGACTTACAACTACCAAACCATGACTAGGAAAAGAGTGAAAGAGAGAAAAAAATTAATATAAGTGCCAGGGAAAACATTAGGATTAAGTGAATACAGGAACACAGTACCTGTTCACATCATTCTCTCTTCTTGCCAGTGAGCTGCCAGCAGGATATTTACTCTGCTTGAGCACTGACAGAGGCAAAGAATGGGAAAAAAGCATTACAACTGAGAACAAAGCAGAGGGGATGTAGACACTAACAGTCTGTATGGAGTATCACCCTAAAAAGAACCTATAATCTATGGATTTATTATCTAAATTATACTCTATGTGATTTTGTGTGAGCCTTGTTTGCAAGCACCAAGTTGCAAGCCTGTTATTAGCTGGAAAAAGGTGAAATAAGACAAAATTGTCTTCTCATATTCTATTAATTCCTTTACGTTTTACAGACTATGACCTTTACCTGATATGACAACTAAAGATGCAGCAGAACAGAATCTGATGAAGACCAAAGAATTGTTTAAAGTAAATTGTTTAAATCTGTTTATTTTTGCATGGGAAGAAGAGCATCCACAGGAGGAGAAAGATGCACAGAAATGAAAGCAACACTAGAATGTATTTTAGGTACTGATCAACCAAATCAGTATGGCCTTAATGGTACTAGATTTAATGAATCAGAAAATGATCCATGAAGCTTAAAATGAAATGTACCACTGACACTGAAGAATGAAATGTGCAAATGAATGCCATTTATAGGACGGGGAACTCAGAAACTAAAGGATTTAAGATGTGATTAGGAAAGCTACAATAAAACAGCATTCCAAGAAAAAAAACGTAAGAATGCAAGGAAGACACAAACACAGAAAAAGAGCAAAGAATATATGGACCAAATTATTTTTTTTAATAAATCCACAGCTTCGATACTATTTGTACAGAAATGATCTTTGGTTTTTAAAAGTCACTTTGGTTTTAAAACCACTTCAGATTTTAATTCCATAGTTGTTGCAATGATTTCTCTATTCATATTTCATTTAGTCCTATAGTGATAAATACATATGAATTTGAGGAGATATAAAGAAAGATACATAGATTTGCATGAGAAAATCCACATTTAAAAATGTTTTAAAAGACAGTTGAGGTTTGATTGCAAGCCAAAGGGAAGTTGTGTCTACTGTTCCAAGTCAGCTCTAGTGAAGTAATTTGAAGATGAGAATAATCTATACCTGATGAAGGATCTCTTTGTTTGATTAGCATCCTGAAACAGACTTAGACTTGAGGTTTGTTGGTTCAGTAACTAGGGCTGAAAGCTTCTGAAATTCAATCATCATATTAGAGGCAGCTAGAACAATGTAGATTTCTATTATTTGTTAATCCTTTATAATTTAAAAAAAAAAAACAAACTCCATAAAACCATACATATAGGCTACCTATTGGTATATGCATGTAAACAAATTTTTGCCTCAGGAACTCTCCCTGCTATTTCAGTATACAATTACAAATATATTCCCCTTCCTATCCTAAAATGTTCAAATAATAAGAATCTTGAAACAAAGTCTACCATTTAAATTTTTTTCTCCTGTAACACTTGTAATAATAGCAATGATTAATTTGTGTACTATCAGGCTACCAAGTTTTTCTGAAGCATAGGGAGAAAGGTCAAAAATTTTCAGTTCCTCAGAAATTGCATACTATGCACATTCTGCAAAAAGCTGCAGAAAGTAATAAAAATATACTTCCTGCTTCCTCTGTACAGATCTGAAAAGAGCAGAAGTGGTGCTGCCAGTTAATTTGCCTGCTGTCTTATTTTGCTGATATTACAAACAACAATGTAAAACCAGTACAAAAAAATAATTAAAAAAAAAAGGAAGAAAACACTGGAAAGCATCTGTCAGATTTTGAGCATTATGCCTATGCTTTTATTTTCTTCCCATATTTACATCTGAATTATTAATTTGTGTGGTATGTTTTCACTTACAAAAGTAACTAGCTGACTGCTCATAGTAGCAATACTACCTGATAAAATTCAAGCGTGTTGCTACTTTCCCAAAGTAGACACTCTCTTTTTAAGTTTCCTTCACAGGAAGAAAACATGTACCTTGCAGCCTGGTTCCTTTTCACAATTCACCTGCCGTTTTCCCCCTAACTTACCTTCTTTCAAATAGTCTTATTCACCTGTCTTGTTAGCTTTCAATGGTAAACAATTCTACTTGCTGTCTTTCCTGATATCATGCACTTCTTCATCTCAAACACCTTCTTTTTTAATTGTTAGCTTTAGCTAAGTGCTATGCCATTTCCATGGGGAAGGGGGGAAAAAAGGAAACAGAAACAAAAAAGCAAACTGATGTTGTCTAAAGAATTTTGTGTTACTGCCAACAGCTCTTTTGGTTTGCTGACAAGTAATTCAAAAGTACTGTTTACACTTTCAAACCCAGAAAACTCCTAGTAAGTGCCTAGGATAAATTAGTTTCTCCAGAAATATAAAAGTAGAAAGCTCTAGGAAGACCCTTATTTAAAATGACAGGCATGTTGTAATAAATAGTCTCTTTACCTAAAATTATTTGTATTTCCCTACACGTTTGGATCCCAATCTTTTTCTTTTCCATATTTTAGACTGTTACACAGATTTCCACTTACAAATTAGGTTAGCTATCCTGTTTTTCACAATAGAAGTCTAACATTTAAAACATTTAAATTTTACACATTAAAACAATTGCCCTTAACACATGCATTATGGTATTGCAAATTAGTCATTTAAGCAGGAAAACCTAGGACTCACAGGCCAATATAACCAGAACCCTGCCAATGGGTGCTTTTCAGCTTGAAGAAATTCTGTTTCATAATTCCCTTTGTTTCCTGCCATTTAGCCAACTTTCCACTTATTACATGCCTCCACGCCTTAACATTAACTTCCAGTGCAGGACACTGTAAATTGTTCTCTGAAAAATCAAAGCACATGATGGCCACTGTATATCCTTTGTCTTCTTTGGCAGTGACTGCCTCAAAGAATTCCAGCAAAATACTGAAACATGACCAGCCCCTTCTGAATTCCATACAGCTATTCTCAATCAAACAGTGTTATCTAGTGTTTCCCTATCTGAACACTGAAAGTAGTTTCTGGAGATCTCTGTAAAGTCTTTTCCATCTTCCTGGCATGTACTTGTAAACAGAAGAGGAAAGCAAACTTGTGAGGTTTGCTGAAACCTTTCTATTTCTATGCTTTCCTCAAAATAGGAATGCAAAAATATTAACATTTTTTCAATATCCCAAAATAGGTGCATGCTTCATATGGCAAGTCTTTCCTACATTATGCTACATAACGTCTTCAGAGTGCCAGGCTATGCAGGGCAAAAGAAATGGAGGGTTATAGGGCTTAAATAATTTGATTTGGCATAAATGTATTTTGATCACTTGCCCACTCATATACCTGAGCTTTTTTAATCTCAAAATTACATTCTATACACAATTTAAAATCTATACAGTTTTTAAATTTCAATTTCAAAAACAAATACCTTTCTATTAGCTTAAAAGAAACCTTGCCTTTAAGACAGTGTTGAAATTTTAACTGAACTATCTATGACTTCAAAAAATTATCTTCTTGATTTACTTTAAATCAAGATATTAAACTGTGACCATATACATGTTTTTATGTAAAAATCAGTAAAAAGGTAGTAAATCATCAACAATTTACATGTAACTATATATATATGAAGAATTTATATGTAACTACTATACATATACATTTGCCTTTTCCCCATTCCGCTTTCCACCATTGCTATCCATAACTTCTTGCCATTCTACCATTACTCTATTTTATCACTCCTCTATTCTATTCAGTTACTCTAATTTGCATGGCTTCTAGATGTAACTACCAGCCATCCACTGGGATAAGCCAGCACGAGCCCTCATCCTTTGTAGATATCTACTAAAAAATGCCAGACAAATCAAAGGTGAAAGAACTGATTGCAGGATACAAACGCTAGGAGAATTTTCTGGCACAGAAATATTCTTACAGATTCTGTATTTGTTTGGAAATTCACCATTATGGATATATTATTTTATGTCAATCACAGAAATACAGATCTAAAACTTAAGAGGAGAATGGCAGCGAAAATAGTCTGGCACCTGACAGAGATGTTTAAGTGCTGTCAGATATTGATACCAATTATGTAGGCTGATTTCTTGACCTTTTTCGACTGAACAGAGTTGCCAATGCAGAATTGTTAGGGTTTTGTTACACCCAGACACCAAGAAATGCTTTCTGGATTTAACTGAGTAGGAATATGTTGTCTCTACAAGACAAAGCCTCCAACTGAGCTCCAAGATCAAAGCACACAAGACCCACCAACTCTCAGCACCCACTCCACTATCTGCCATTAAGAGCATCCTTAAAGCTCAAGATGTTTGCTCCTCTAAAGACTCGACTGTCTTAAGCAGCAGCAAGGACAGATTACTCCATAAAAGAAGGCAAGCAAGCAGCCAAGAGTCAGAGTCAGGCAGGCAGTGGTGAAAATATCACCAAAAAAAAAAAAAGAGAAGCCAAGAAGGTGAGTCAGAGATTCAAGATCAGAATCAGATCTGGAGACAGTACCCAGGGTCAGACACAGACCAGCCAGGTCTGAGGATAATCCAGTAAGTTAAACCAGTAAGTGAGAATGAGAGTGGGAATCGGGAGGTACAAGACTGGGAACAAGTGCAATTGCAACGCTGCTGCAGAGTAGCTCAGGCAGAGGCCACACACAAGAGCTTCTGGTTTAAAGCCACTGCCAAGTGAAGGAGAGGGAGCCCCCACTGTGGCTCCATAGCAGCAAGCAGCTCCTGGACTAGGGATCTCAGCAACAAGCTGGCCTCTAACCAGCACCTGAAAGAGGTTCATGACAGCTTGTCTCTTCAAGCAAGCTCAACAGCCACAAACAGCAAATTCTGCATTTGAAAAAAAAAAGGGACAAGATGGACAGCTGCCTCTAGGAGCTGGTTTTGGGTGAAAAATTCATCTCACCTAAAGCTTTGCATGTAAGTTCATGTGAATCATGGAGGAGGGAATTTTAAACAGAATTTTTTTTCAGTTGCTTAACATAAGCTCTACCATTTCAGGCTGCTGGCTGTTAATTCTGCTCCTGTAACATAATGATCCTTGTGAATTAATAAACCATGAACTTCAGCATCTACACTTAGACTCCTGTCCTGGTTCTGGTACTTCAAGCTTAGCCATACCAACACTTTGTATGAACCAAGATCTTATGTAAGTAAACTGGATGCATAAAAATATGCAGGCTGGTTAGTCTCTCCAGCATACACCAAGAGGCTAGAATCAATTTGCTTAAGTGATGCACAGAAGAGGTCATCAGTCAGCCATTTGTATTTGGATTTGGTTTTTTTAAAGTTTGTTTCATCTTTAAAATTCAAGGGTCTTAAAGACAATAATAATGTACTATTAAATATTTTAAGCTCTCTCTAGGGAGATACAATTTTTGTAATGAAAACTTGTACTCATAAATTTGGATTTTGCAGTCTGAACTGCAAAGTTTAATTAGAGGCTTGCTAAACTCTGTTTCTGGTACTAAAGTGGGGATTTTATTGCAAAATTTCTGTTTTCTGGAAAAAGAAAGAACTAATAAGTGGTTTTATTTGACATGTAGTCAATCTCATGCAGCTCAGTGCACCCAATAAGGTGGAAATGATTACACAAGGTGGTAAAAATCCTTGGTCCTTTTAAGTCATTAGAGTTTTATGCTTCTTTTCTTTAAGTTAGCATTTGATCTTAGTAGTGTAGAAGTCAGTTCACATTAACAAATTATGATATGTAGCAATTTTAATTTGATCAAATTCTATGGGATCACGATGTGATTGTTTCATTTACTGAGGTATCATAGCCGGCCCAAACTCCTCTTTGCCTCTTGGTGTATTCTTTATTGTCTGGATATGCGCTATGAAGACAGACAAACCTATTTCTGGCAACTATACAAGCTTTACAGGAAAAGACTTCTATAACACTTCCATTAAAAACTTTCCCTTTCTTACCCATTCTGTACACAGAACAGGAGTCAATTGTCAGGGAAACTTAAGCCTCCTTAGATCAATGATCTACCTTAACAGGGCCTCTCCAGAAGAGAAGTTTCCTGACCCATCTTTTTACCCTTCCTTGGAGGTCTGTAACAATTTCCTATAAATGTTTTACTACTTCTTTTGGCTACATGTTGTTTGTCACATTAGCTAGCCCACATATGTAATTTTACTCAAAATACCATAACCTCTAACTGGATCTCCACATCACTTCTCATCTTCTGAATTTATCTCTTTTGTAAATTTTATACTCTGGTATTTTTATATTAAACCATTTAACCATGAGCCAGCCATGTTTCTACTTTAAATGTTCACTGGTTTGTTCTGAAGCATCACTTCACATTCCTCACATTTTTACACAGATTCTCTTCATAAAAGAAAGTGAACTTTCTTTTTCTAGGCAATGCTTTCTATCTGTATTACTCACTTTAGCAACTTAAAAAATTACTTATGCTTTAAAAGTTGGCTAATCTCTCTCCCATCTTTCACTACCTATCCTTTTGCTAAAACAACACACATAAAGCTGAATACTAAATTCGCAAGACTACTGCCCTGCTAATTTCTTATACAGATATGGCCCGCCAGTTCTAGATGACTTTGGACTGGCCCCAAACAAAAGAATATATTCTGGGTAGTATAATCCTGCATGGAACAATGTGATCTGTATAAAAAATCACTTACTGAATCACCAGCACCTCTTTCCACTCCTAGGAGATCTCCCATCGAAGCACAGCCTGAATTAGTGCAGAGTGATTTGTGGCTTTCCAGCCGTCATTCATTAATTCTTAGGAAATACAATATACAATACAATAGTACTCAGCCTGAGGTCATATTCTGGAATGTCTTAGGAAGAGTGTAATTTGTCTGCTGAATGTTCTTTAAACTTGTTTTTAAAGAATAACTGTAGCCTATTATTTCTATAATCCCCCAAACACATTTCACTCTTGATGAAATATTGTGTCGGTCACACGGACCCATAAAGGGGGAAGGGTAAGAGATTGTGTCTGTGGAGAGTTTGGTCTATGAAACAGCAGCTGAGTTGAAGACAAGGGGTTTTATTCCAATGCTTTACCATTCCTGTATCTTTGGCAAAAAGGAAAGCAAAGGCAAGCCTGACAGCAAGGGCTAGAGTCGACCTGGGCACTCTGATCCACTGGCTTTGGCACTTCACCACACAGCTGATCTGTAAAAGTTGTCCTGTTTTAGAAGGCAGACTGCTTAACTATAATTCACTGAGTAGCTGCCTTGTTTCTTTGAGCAGAGACAAGAGAGGACGTTGTGAGGTGCAGGTTCTGTTTGAGGATTCAAGAGCCTGGAGACCTACCTTTAGAGTGAGCCAAGGAGCTGCTTACACAGAGCCAGTCAGAGAGACTGTGTAATGCTTGCTTCATCAAGGACTTTTGGCAAAATCTATGACAAGTTCACCTCAGCCAAAACCACTGCACCTTTAGACATGTCCTGTGGGAGAACTTGAGCACAGAGGGAAGTTTTCTGGTGGGTTTCAGGCACCCCTGGTTTCCCAGAAATCTGAGAAAGTTGCATAGGGGTTTTCTTTTAGGTTTTTTGCTCTTTTGAATTTACATGTTAATTATCCTAAGCTACACATTAGGTACCTAAGAGCGTTTTTCCCTTTTAACTCTTACACAGTTGTTTTAAGCAGTAAACAAAAAGGAGCAAGAAGTAAACACAAGACAAGAATCACAACAAATACTGGGGTTAACAAAGCATAACCATTTTTCACTATTTAGTAGACACCATGACAGCAATTATTTTAAGGAAGGATTTGAAAAATAATGCTTCAAGTATTTTTATGGTCAGCGTCTCCCATGCTCAGAGGTTTTCATGCTTTTAGCTATTGCATATGCAACTGAAGCTAACTGTGAAATCAGTGATTTATTTATCCCATGGTACATACACACATAATTGCAACAGTAAAAATAAGTAAGGATGAATGCTGTGAGTAAAAGTTAGAACCTTTTTCAGCAGATTTGTCATTCACTATTTAATCAAATACCGGTGGATTCCCATATTGAAACTTTCCTTGTTCCTTCTTGTGGCTTATATCACTAATACTGTTAATACACTTCTCTTATACCTAAACAACAGAATATGAGCTCTGTCAAAATAACAAGTCAGACAAAGGAAAATTTGACCTTCAAAATGGCTGCCTGGATCTCAGGGAAGCAGAAGATGCCATTATGTATAAAATAGGACAACAAAGGCCTACAACTTGTAAACAGCTTTTGATACTGTAACACGTAGTAAAAACAGGTCTCCTTAGGAATGCATGTGCACATTAAGATATTTTTCAAGATTGTATCTTTACAAAAATTACATTAGAATTTGTGGTCTCTTCCTTGCATTATGTCCAATTCTGAAAAATGTGTCAATATAAGGGAAAAAATCTCTTATGAAAATTAACTATTTCTGATTATTTAGCCACAGATTAGAAAGCTGATTAAATAAGATCTAAAACTGTTGCTAATCTTACTTGGAAGATATAACTGATAAAGAAAAAAGAATAATAAAGGCATGGCAACAGTGATAAAATTATCTAGACAATTCTGTGTATATTATTATTAAGAATTTAGATTTCTCCATCTGAAATCAACACATAATTGTGCATTGTTCCATTTTATATTTAGACACCATTGTAAAACAGAAATTTTAGTTTAGTGGACCACAAATTCAAATACAGCTATTTGAATCTGAGATACTAGAAAAAATGTATTTTATGTCCCTCTTTCATCTAATATTAATGGAATACAGTATGCATTACTGTTTCTTAGTGATTTTATATGAAATTCAAGTTAATAAATAGATAAGGATTGATATTTTCTGGTAAAAGCAACTGCAGTAATACCTGTAGACAATCTGATACGTGAGCAACATTCTGAAAGTTGGTGAGTGCCTTCTCTTCTTCTAATGATCTCTTTAAGGGGACTTTTTTAAAATTGAACATTTGAATTAAACTAAGAGTTACTACTGTGGTATATATAAAACATGAAACTGAGTTACCTGTATGGCTGTGAGGATATTGGCTAATGCCTGGCCATATGTGTCATGACAGTGAACAGCAAGAGCACTCAGAGGAATTTCTTTCATAACAGCTTCCAACATTTTTTTCATACTTCCAGGAGTCCCCACACCAATTGTATCTCCCAGAGAGATTTCATAACAGCCTATACTGTACAGCCGCTTAGATACCTGATTAGAAACAGAAAAACATGAAGAGGTCAAGATGAAAGAATATAAAATAGGGTCAAGAACGTGCATTTAAAAATACATACTTCTGTATAGGTTTCAGATTTTGACCTACTGAGGTCAATCTATTTATCACACACCTTCTATTCATTCTTGACAATTGTCATCCAAGAAGAACATCCTACAGATCCTCTTATTTTTAATTTATAGTTCTGCTTCTGTACATGGAATAACCAACCAAGCCAAATCCATCAAAAACTTGCTTTCTGACTCACAGAGAATTCAAACAAGCAAATTTTTAACACTATGACTTAAGCTTCTTTCAAGACATTTGCCAACATTTTTTCCTCTCGGGGGACTTCCCAGCTGTTTCGTTTTCTCCATGTACTTTTCAGTTTATAAGTTGTGCAGGGTAAAGTCTCGCCTTTTTGTTTGGTTATTATATGGAGCCAAGCACATGGACAAACTAAGACAACATATAATTAACAAGAAGCCTCATTTTGTTTTCTCTTGTCACTTAGAAAATCAATGAAAACTGAAGATTTAACATATTGCAGTCAATATTAATTTTGCTTTTCATGAAATCAAACATTAAAATACTAACAAAGCAAAATTTAAACTTAATTAACATTCTAGTCCTTAAGTTTTAAAAACTGTCTTAATACCAAACAAAACCATATACAAATATCTACTTACTTCTGTAAGTAGAGCCCCAAATACTTCTGGAATCATGTCTTTGACGAGTTCTTTGCATGAGTAAGAGAACTCAGGTGGGACTCCATAATTTTTGTATGAAGAGAAACATACATTCAGAAGCATAAAATTGTGTTTTCATTGAAAATACAGGTTCAAAAATTGAATTTAGGAGCTTTCCATCTTATTTTTGTTGAATTTATTTGGAAAGGTTTCACCTTATTTTCAGCTGCTGAAAATGTTTGTCCCCTTTAGGATTCCCCACTGTGTACTAATTCTCCCAAAAGACCACTCCATTGCAAGGTCTAGAAATTAACTGTTTAGAAATGAAAAAATACAACCCTTTTCCAAGATATCTTCAGTCACACTGCATTCTGCTGTTAAAGCAATTCCAGGACTTCATCAGTGGGATTGCTGTGAATATGTCTGAGGAAGCTGACAAAGTGCTGCACCAGCAGTCTTGGAAGTGCTGGATTAATACTGCTGTTCACTTAATTCAAAGAACAGCTGAAAAAGAACTTCAAATAGTCTGAATGGTCCTGTTTAAGGCTTGGAAGTGCTATGACTATTGCAAATGTAGTACAACTGTCCTTTAAAGTCAGACTCACTGGTTCATATCAACACAAATTCAATATACGTTTTAAGAAGGGGATATTCACCAGATTGCAAAAGAGATTATATCTCATGGCATATTTTTATATCTCATGGCATATTTTTATATCATCAATACATGGCAGGCGTTTTAACTAGACTACCATTGTAGGAAAAAAAAAAAAGAATCATCTGCAGCTAGGGGTGGATTTAATCCAGTTAATTCACAAACCTCAGCTTTTCTTTGAGATCAGGGTAAAGGAAGAAGACTGCATTTTTTTTCCTGCTGTTCTTTCTAATTCATGATTCAAAGTTTTTCTAGATGAGCATTTTAGTAGTAACTAAAACTATGTAAACTGATAGAAATCTCATTGCATTCACTTCTTTTCCATGTTCAGTCCTTTGGTCTTTCAGCTGTCTGAAGACAAAGTTATAAAAGAAGAAAAAAGAGAGGATGACACTCTGCTAACAAGCTCAGCATCATCACTAACTTGTCACGATCTAACCTTAAAGTGAACCTGAAAAAGAGATCTATATTTATTTTCAAGAAGAATGTCCATGCTTGGAAGCTGAATGGGAGTTTTTCATACTGAATTTTCTATTCTACCATAACTAATAGGCAGCCCATTAGTTATACTTTGTTAAGTTTTCAATGTGGATTTTTGGGAGGAGGGTGTGGGAGAAGAGAACACACTGTTTTTTCAGTGTAATCAGGAGGTGATTATGAGCTTGCAGCTTTGTTGATTGAACGGGATTGTGTTCTGCACCACTGAGCAGTTTTACTATGCGTGAGTTTTGTGCTACTCCCCTTGGGAACACTGCCCTGACACCAAGCATTGATCAAAACGGAGTCGGTGACTCAGCACTGCAACCCCTTAGGCATGTGAACAGTCCTACTCCTGGAAATAATATCTGAAACTATACTCTTACATGGAATACAAAAGTCATAATCCAGTTATAGATTATTATAAGTAACTACCAACACAAAGATGTGCAGTCCTTGTGCTGTAAAGGAAACTGGAATGATCCAACAATATTCAAACGAGTATGTACATTTTCTGTAGCCTGATCTGCATGTGTGCTGGGTAATATTTAAGTGAATTCACTGCTTTAAGTTGAAGGGAAGCTAAGGAGAGAAAGAAGCAGGCAGAAAGATAAGAACAGCCAAGTATATGACAGGAAGGCAATGGATAACACATATGTTATATGACAACTTTCAAGCTCCTTTTGCCTAATGTTGCAATTCACAAATCACAAAATGATAAATGGCTAAGCAGTGACTTCATTTCAAGAAGCAGCAGAGTGATAAAAAAGGACTATACAGTTTATTTTAAAATGATAAATGTTTTGTTAAATAAAGACCCATACAGATATACCTGAGAGACCTTAGAACTCTGAAAGAACGGGTGCTGACTGCAGTACACTGTCAAGGGAGTCAAAACGTTCCCATCCCAAGAAAGATGACGACCAGAGCAACAGCTCTCTGAAAGGGTTTAGCAACTCAGCTAGTAATTTTGATCATTCTGATTCAGCAAAGAATAAGTGCATGTATTAACTTAAAATCAATCAGATGCTTCTATATATACATCAGTGCTTACCAAATCAGGGCTAGCACTAATTTAATGAGGTAGCTTTTATTCATAAACATGTACAGGTGGTATACAGGTATACAAAAAGACACTACAATGAAGACAGAAAATGTGAGTATAATTCTGCAGGTTTGGAACGTTAAACAGCACTCCCACTGGCAAACTGAGAAGGAGCTCTTCTGTGTAAGAAGAGCAGTTAAAAAACAAGCAACACATGAAAAGAAGCTTGTTGGGGAACATGATAAGCAGTTTGTCATCACCGCTCTAACTAAAGCTGTGTCAATTGTAACCTTCACATATAAAACTAAATTAATTTAGAAACACTGAGTCCCTTCCAAACACTGAGTACTTTTTTTCAAAGAGTGTGAGTATGTGTGGCTCCTGTGAGAGAATACTCCCATATTCCCTTTGGCATGTATACTAGATGAAGATGCAGAAGAACAGGACCTGAAAACCACACTTGCATAACATAATACATTAGACAAATGTGGACTAGCTGCTATAGCTATGAATTAAAAGATAACTGTTTGGCTATTCTGCTAGATCAAAAAAAAAAAAAAAAAAACAAAAAAAAACAAACCATGATTAACAGAGAAGACAAGTCTGTCCCTAGGTGGAAGACTAGTGTGTCCTGCCTTAAGCTTTTTGAATTCTCTCTCCACTTTCTTTTTTTACTCTCCATTTTAGCTTTGACGCTCTCTTTGCCTTCCTACAAAATTTTACACTTGTGTTTCACTCATCCCTCTGCTGGAAAAAAAAAGGATAGACTGAGATATCTTCTTCCTTATCCTTTATTCTAAAGGGAAAAAGGGGCCAGGGAGAGAAGGTACAACTTACTCCATCATGGCAATAAAGCTGTTTAAGAAATCATACTGGGGCTAAGTTTTGGTTCATGTGTCAATCACATGACATTCAATAGAAGTACAATGTTGTAGCAGGTGCTCTACCAGCTCACAGCACGGTATGTTTATTCCAGCATGAAATGGATTTAAAAGCAAGTGGTTGTGCTGGAAACTGCCCTGTACAACAGGGTCTACCGACATATGTGCTTGAGTCTATTTCCTTAAGCATTTTCTACTTTCTTAATGGAGGAAATAGAACATAGTATTTTTTCTCATGACTGATAACAATCAAAATACACTGTTTTTCTCAAATTTGACTGCATATGGTTGAGTGAGGTTATGCACTCAGTTTTAACATTAGTTTGTGCTTGTTTTCCTTCATTTTTATCCATTGCAGATCTTTTTAAGTACAGAACATGACTTATAGACATTTTAAAATGTATTTTTGATTCATTAAAAAGACAAGCCAAAAGTTCACTCTTACTTCTGCCACTTTAGCTGGTATGATGCTTCCTTCATATGGGCATCCCAATGCACACGACACATACCTATAACAGAAAGAACACACAATGATACTTCTGGTTTTTGTATATATATATGTATTCATCCATGTTACATTAAAAATGGGTTAAATATAATTTTTAATATTTAAGACAGTCAATAGAACAAATATTTGAATGAAAAGAGAAAATTACATCAGATGAAAATGGCAGGTTTATCAATTTTCCTTTTAAATCACAGAACAGAGCTTTATCTATGACCAATGTATGTTACAAGTTATAAAGGACTGGCAATACAGCCAAGTTAATGATGTTGCAGAAGACTTCATTTTTCTTGCTATTTCCTTCTGAAGTTGCAAGAGCCAGCTCAAGCTTTGCCTTGCCTAGCCCACACAAGGTATTCAGAAGAAGATACCACTTTTTTCCTTGTACTAGCTACCCAGATCATAGTGAGCAACAAATGAACACAAACAACTTCTAACAACCCCACCATCTCATAAGTCATCAGACCTGTGATGAATGAGGTAGTTTTCACCCTCTATCTCTGTATTGGCATCTCTGTCCCAGTGCCCCAAAGAATTATAGCTCCATTGCAAACTGTAATTTAGGTAGGCCTTGGGACAAGAAGAAACTGAGAAGCCAAACCACGTCCCTCAGCAGCTATGGGCTCTGCAAAGCACAGAAAACCACAATCGAGCTCCCATTGTTCAGCCCTAATGCTCTGTTAGCATAGAATTTGGTTTAAATTTCCTCTTTTTAATGACAATTAAGAGCCATGAAATTCTAATTAAACTTCTAATTATTAAATTGATTGGGAATACAATTAAACTAATGAGAGACAGCCAGTCACAATCAAAAGTGTGACTGTAAAAGGATTTACAACAGATTCAGATGTAAACAAAGCCCCAGTGGGAGGTTGCTCAATTGCTTTATAGAAGAATAGGAGCCTTCATCGATCTCCTGTCATTCCCTTTTGCTCAACGCTGAAGGATATAATGTAAAATTATACACTGTATAGCGCAAAAGGGATTGAACAGATGCCAGTTTGTATGTAGTCAAGGTTTGTAGGGTAAAGGATGTATTGTTTCTTTACAGTTGAAGGAGAAAGGGTTTGATAGAATGCGAAATTAGGATCAGTAACAGGCAAAAACAAATTGTGAAAAAAAAGTTCACATTTTAATGCATAGAATATATTCTATCCGTTATATAAAAGCATGGTGTTGGCACACTAGAAGTAGCAGCAAGAATGAAGCAAACCTTGAATCTAAAAAGAACTTGATTAGTCCTGACAAAGAAATGGAAATTAATATTGTTTCCACAAAAGTGGTTGGATCCATTACATCCTGCTCATAATTTTAGTCCAGATGCCTACTAGGCATGATTTCAATTATTGGTATGTCATTATGAAAACCAAGTTTTTTGAAACCTGGCCACAGAATTCATTAGATATCAGCCCCAATTTATATGTCACTGTTTAAATTTCAAAATTGTGAATTTGCTTATTTACATGAAAGATAAAAAAGTAGCTACTGTTAACAGTTAAATACTGCCCTGATTTTCAGTGACACGTAATGCCAAAGCAATTAAAAATAATTTCCTTAATTTTTTTTACAAAGTTTTTCAAATTAAACTAAGCATGAAAAATTTCAGACCCAAAGGACTGCTTTTTACATAATACTACAGTGCCTAGAGCTAAAGAATACATACACTTACTGGAATTATTTTCGACATTAGCCACACCACTTTTTATGAAGTGATCAAGAACAGTACTAAATACTAGGTAAATACAAACATCCAGTGCACGAGTTCCCTTTACTTACACATATCTTTACAGGTTCCTAACGGCTACATTTGCCAGATTGAGAAGACATACATTTGGTAGTGATAATGTGGCATGAATGACATCTGGAATGGAGTAGGGCAAACAAAAGTAAAAGCAGGCCGAAGGTATCTGGAGAACAAGGGAATACTCCCTGTGGTTCACACCAGCAAGCAGATTGCCTGAGCTCACATAATTCAGCTGGGCCTGCTGGGATATGAAAGTATGTGGTGACCGGAGGAATCTGCCTACTATAATACACAAATCTGTTTGAGATTATGAACTCTCTGCATACTTACACCATTGTGACTAGACTGACATTTTAAACAAGGAAAATAATATGAATATAATCTATCTGGGCATCTGCTATTCAATACTAAACTGGAAAAAATAGGAATTACTGAAAGAATTTGACAGGAAAAGAACTTCCTACCAAGATACAACGAAGTCCTGTGGCCAATGAAAGAAGAGAAATTCTTCAGTAGAGTTCATCAAGAATGGGCTTGGCAGAATTTTACCCAATATCTTCATTTAAGGAGTTGGAATAAAAAGTAAAAAGTAGAGATATGGTGGTAACGTTAAATTTCTTAGTACTGTCAATACAAAACCCCCAAAAAAAACATTGAGATCCCATTGACTCAGTTGATGACACTAACAAAGACAGAGAAATGCTTAAAATGAGGCTATAAAAGAGTAAAATGCACTCCTGACATATATCAAGATAAGCGTTTTTAATAGAGGACATAAAATATAAATTCCTTTTGTCAGGCTCTTGCTGTATTCTTATTGGAAATAAGAGACACGATTTGAGTCATTTGTAGAAAAGTTCATGCAAGCTAGAACATATGCAGGCAAGGGCTGAGTAAAACTAGTGGGGTACAGAAAACCTAGCATTGCAAAGGAGAAAATATGCATGCCTGTGTGAAAGAGGAAAGATAATCACACGTCTGAGGTTTTGCCAAGACATCTACAATTAAGGTAGCGCTGACTGGGATGCTTGGAATTATGTTTGCACGGTTCCAAATTAGTAAGTGAAAGTGCAAGGAAACAGGTTTCAAGAGGAAGGTAGATCTGTTATCTGCAGATATGTTGGGCTGTTAGTTTGTTGTTTTGGGGCTTTTTAAGTATGAAATAACACATAAAGCATTAAAACCCAAAAGAAAATACAGCCAAAGCAGAGCCCCAGGACCTCTACCCACACACTTACAAAATGGGAGACAACTTTGAAGAACATACTGAAGAACTGCTTAGAAAGAAGAAAATTACCAAGAGAGAGCCATAGAGTGCAACAGACAACACAAACTTAAAGAAGAGTTTGGTCAACTGCAGCAAATATTACTGACAAGTCAAGAAGAATGAGGGTAGACTACTGTTTCCGAGATCTTGTCATCAGGGAGTTTGGTGAGAGCTGTTGCAATTGCAAGCAAGGAACAGAAGCCAAAGTGTAGGAGTTATAGGAGGGAATCACAGAACAGGGTCTCCAGACAGTAATTATAAACAGCGCCTGCAATGAGCTTAGGAATGAAGAAGAGATAGGCGATGAGATATGATATAAAGAACCAAGTAGGGTCAAAGGTGCAATTTTTAAGAGGCAAATGCTTGCTTATATTGCATGTGGAAAAGAGCCAGAGGACAGCAAGAGGTTAAGAAAGAGAATAAGGGAGGGAAGAAATAAGAGGAACAACAGAACATGGGGTCACTGGGGCAAGTGGAAGGGGTACAGATGGAAAGTAGACAAGAAACTTCTGCTGCTCTGACAGTGGAGGAAAAAGGATTAGGGGAGAGGAGAGAAAGGAGAGTAACAGAAGGAAGAGGACACTATTTTTCTTAGGAGAAAATGCAAGATTCTACATGAAGAAAAGCATCAGAGGAAAAAAGAACAGTTTGAGCAATAAATTGCAGAGGCAACTGGGATTTAATTTGGGAATTCAATTAAGTTGGAGAATACAGCTGTTTTCTAAAAAGATAGCAGGACTGAAAGAAAAAATATACTGTAATGAAAAAGACTGTCCTGGTGTCAGGATATTCACCAGAGACACTCCACAGTATGAGAGCAGAAGCAAATATCTGGGAGTTCACAAAGCCAAGTCTACAATGGAAGTGTTTAATTCTAAGTATGTGCTTAAATCTTTGCTGAATCAAGGCCAGATGTAACTGGCGTAACTACATCTTCAGCATACAATCAAGAAAAGAGCCTATGAAACGAGAGGTGGAAAGAAGGAATCTGCAAGTAAACATATCTATACAGCTGCTTTAGAAACACCCGGGTACATGTTTTGCTCACTCTAAAAGTGGGTAATATTTTGCACAAACATGCTGAACAGCCTCTGGGGATGGGGAGAGAGAAGGAAGAGGAAGGGAGTTTTCAATTTCTTTCAGTAAGCCAAAACCAAATTTCAGTGTTCCACAAATGGTATAGACAGTATAAGACCCCAAAATCAAGGTCACTAGGAATGGTGATAATCACACCAGCCCAGTGCCTATGAAGAACATCAAGCCACAAACAGGGTAAATGAGCAAACTTTTCCTAACCAAAGGGTGTTAAAAGGAAAATGAATACAAGTAGAAACTGAACTCCATGTTGTAATCAGCCCTTTGTCAGCTTGTTTCAGCAAGAGTTCCAGAGCCAGATCCACAGCTGCTACCACAGCTGGAAGCATGGACCCTCCTGAGAAGCCAGTTGCAGACTCAGATGCTGCTGTTTCCTGTTTATTATTATAGTGTAAGTTCACATATAATTTACCATGTTCACTGCAGATGTATTTATTTTTATTGGATGTTTGTGCTAAAGCGTATATGCCTATCATTTGGTGAATTCACAATATCAGGGTTGATATATTTTGTCTCTTTGCAAAGGAAGCCATTTGTTATAAACAGGCAATCTCTACTGTGATGAGAGGGGAAACACAAAGAAGGGAAGCGAGAAAGGAAATTCTTCCAGAAACAGAATCTCCAAGCCAAGTCCAAAATGTGTAAATAAGGCCAGGATTGTTTTTCCACATTTGACTTTAAAAAGCGGGGGGGGAAGTGGGTGTAATGAGAAGATGTAATGTTAGAGATTATAGTTTAAAACTATAGCACCTCGGT
>JAWWEE010000105.1:92178192-92200563 GCA_035221455.1 Xenops minutus | reverse complement strand
ACCCAACCAAACAAACAAACAAAAAAAAAAACACACAAAAAAACAAAAAACACACCACGAAACAATCTCTCCATGTATTTACTGCCCAGTTACAAGTAATATATATGCTATTCAAAGTGAATACTATAGTAAAAATATTTGTTACTATTTTTAGAATGCCCAGAAAACAATGTTAAATTGTGAACTATGTTCTAGAAAATAACTACTTCTTTAAAAACATAAATAAACTGTTATAATAATGAAGAGCCACTTAACCACTAAATTTTTAATAACTAGCTCAAGTAATTCATGCAGTAATCTGTAACATACTACCAAACACACTGTATTGTAGCCTTAGAATTTCATACTAACATTTCAAGTCCGTTTTACCCTACCCTTTACAAAACAGGGATAAGCATCCACAGGTTTCTTCATTTTTTTTAAAGCAGCTTTTCTGGCCTACTAATAATATTTTCTCCCTGCAGATATAAAACCAACAGGTAAAAGTTGCTATTAAGTTATTCCTGAGGAAAACTTTTCTCCTTACATTATGCAGTCATCCAGTCTGATAGAGCAAGTATAATGGCTCTGATATCCTTTTCTTAACCTGCATCCAGTACAGAGAAACGCACCAAGTCCCCGCATCCCAGTAATCTCTGGCTTCATAAACTTCTCCAGGCAACTGGAGAAGCCGGCTTAATACTGTGTAACCCTGTAGATTTGCTTACCGTTCACATACAAAAATGTGTTGCTTCCAAGTCTATTACATGTTCATATACATTTTGTTGTTCCCATAACCTCAAATACAGGCTCACTTATAGTGACATGAAGGTCTTAAATGGGTGTTATTATCTACAGAAGTGATAATGACGTAAATCACTCTTATCAATATAATTGTGATCATTCTAAACTACACAATGCAGCCTTAAAAATGGGCATTTTAAAGCAATGTGAAAAAACATGTACTCCAGCCCTAAGTATTCCAGAATACCATAAAATACAAGTACAAAGTTTCTGTCTGTATTCAGAAAACACACACAGCTTTGATTTGTATTGATTTGTACAAAACTGAACTGCTGGAGTTTATGTTATGATACTTGCAACTATGTATACAAACTACAGTATTGTAAGGCCATACAGATATCTTGACTTACTTAAGATGAACTGTAACAAAAGAAAAAAAAGAATATTGGTGAACTGAATTATAAAGATCAGATCGTCTTGATAATCACAAGTTTTAGATAATTAGGATGTTTCTTTATAAACAAAACAGATGGCATCATTAGTTTCTGAAATCACTTTTTACAAAGTATACTATAATAAAACTGATGTGTTCTTATGGTTTTTCTCAGATAAATCCAGATATCATTAGCACAAGACAAAGATATCTAAAATCAGTTCTTTCTCTTTAAGTCTTTATTATTTTGTGTTTAATCTGTGTATTAGGATCAAAGTAAACCAATAATTATTTCCTATAATCAATAAGGAATTACATATGTTGCAACCTGTAAGCTTTATTATAGCATAATAAAAGAGGTAATAATATGGCATACAATAGTTTGTTTGGTATCTGTCATAGAAAAAATATTGCCATATTTCAAGTATATCAAACAGTATTTGAATTCCATACAAACACAGATGTAAGCCAAATATTGATACATTTCAAAATGCTTTTATATTCGGTGAACTTCACCATTGTCAAAGACATAGGACATAAACAAAGGAATTACATACACTAGTTCAGAATTAATATGTGATTACACAGGCTTTAACTTATGAAACAGCAGCTTTGTAAGGAAATGCTTCTGGAGTTACTTTACAGCAATCATTTGCACCTGTTTTTCTAACACTGAACCTCTAAACATTTGCACACACATTCACACACAAAAACGGCCTTTGAAGAGCTATTCATATGAAACTTTTTCAGTCTGGGACATAAATACAGCTTTTAATTGCTGATCATAGAGAAGTGGTTTTTTAGTAGAGAAAAAAAATTACAACCTTTCAGGCTTATATCCCCTGTTCATTTTTATTAGGACTAAGTCCTATACAGAACTGAATGTTTGATTTTATTTCATTGTCAGAGGATACAAAGTAGGTAGTGAGGTAACATTTACTGAAAAGGGGGAAATGTAAGTCCTTACTTCCTTACTGTTCTATTGTACTAATTTCAATTTGTTTCTGTGTCTTTTTAAATTCTAGAATATATTAACTTGAAAGAATCTAGTGTAACCAGAATTTACTTAATATTTTTTTCATATGTGTGTTAATGATTTATTTAACTTAAAAGACAAACCAAGCGACTGCTTACAGTTACCATTTGCCACCATTTTTCATCAATCCTGGCTGGTAGACTTCGTTTTTAATCACTCAGTAAGTTGTGATATTTTTAAGAGTACCTGAACTGTGCATTGAAAGATATAAATTTAAAACCAGCACTATTTTATGTTACTTCACATGCAAAACATGTATAGCGGTAATTAGCTGACCACACAGTTCATAACTGATTTGGCTCAGTGTCTTCATAGAATGTGTCCCAGATGTTATTGTAAAGTTTTTATGCATGTACAAAAAAATAAAATCCCCTTTACGAATCTAATAAATAGTCTAACTTCTAAGACCATACGCAACATTTCAATTCTTCATAAACATTTGAACTAATCTAGTAAATATTAAGAAAACTGTGGACTGTGCTACAGATTTCAAATGTGACAGCTGACAACGTAAATTTTCTAGATGATGATCGAGTCAATGTTAGTGCAGCTGTAGTAACAGTAAGACATGCAAAAGCTTAAAGTTTAGACTCAACTGTTTGAGTGCATTTTTCATAAGATTCAAGGATTGCCAATGATTTATGCTCACTGCATAAATTGTAAATTGCCAGTAAAAATAGGAAATAAAATTTGAACCTCTTAAAATTATTTTTGGAAGTATTTTTCAACTGCACAAATAAGTTGCTAGGGTAAGGCACTAAATTATCCATTTCCTGCAAATAAATAACTCTTTAAACAATAATAGCACTTTAGAAAGAAAACAATCTCCATATTGAAATGAATACAATTTATGCATATTAATACTTTTATTATCCAAGTAATTCCAGTAAAATATTTAGCCTGCAAAATTTATACTAGAAGCTAAAATGTGTAGTCCTGGGGGCTTGCTTGAGGAAAGGCTGCAGATTTGGGCCATGCTTCTTTAAATTAGCCAATCTCTTAAAGGGTGATTAAAATCAAAGTCCACAGAGTACAAATCTTTGCCCATAAAGTCTACAGCTTAGTTTTGTGTTACCTTGCTGCAAAAGGCCTATTAATTACAAGGTCTTGATCCTCAGGCCTATGCACAGGTAGAATGAGATTCATCTCTTCTTACTTCTGATATCAAAAATAATCATCTACAGCCTATGCCTTAGACAAGGTATCTACAGATTGACCAGCATTGGATAGTACCTAAGCTCACTTACAGTCAAAAGGATGATCACCTGAGTGTTTCACCTTTTCCTAAGGCAGGTACTTTAAAAACCACATACAGTAAACCACAGCCTAAGGGCTGCCTAATTCCCTCTAGTTACTACAGGAAGATTTAAGATGACAAGCTCAAACTTGTTGTGTGGTCATGCTCAGATGTGTCTCATGTTACAATAGTTGCAAACAATATATAATTACTTTCAGTAAATAGAAGCCACACAATCAAATAAAACCTGAATCTAATCTTCTTGCAATTAAATAACAACCAGTCAAACCACGAGCACCTATTCAAAATACTGAATGTCAAGAACTATTTGCCACAAAGCCTTGACTGTCTCAGCGTTTAGAGAATTTTGCATGGAATGGGATACCAAAATGCCATTTATTTTATCTGTCACTATGAGCAGCTTCATTAGCAACAGCTAAATATGGGATCAAAAATGACAGCTTTAATAGTTAATTCATTTTTGATTGCATTATTTTCAGGAGAAAGTCACCTTGGTTGCTCTGCATATTTCTGTGAAATTTCAGGTTAAATTTTACTTTCTCATTATCTTTTCACACTTTTTTTCACTGAGGAAGAGAAGCCCAGTGTTTTACCTCATTAAATACAATGTAAAACTTAAGAAGTCTTCTAAATGTACTGCAATATCTGGGAACCAATGAACTTCTTTCTCTCAAGTACTGATGAAATCCCTATAGTAATGTAGGCTTTTGTAGGGTGTTACTACAACAGAAAACCACGGTTTAGTTTTCTAGAATTAAGTTGGAAATGACAGTCTGCTCCATAATCTCTCCCCTCACAAGCATCTGAAATATAAACAGATTTACTTACTTCCTGGATTTGGCATTCAAATCTGATGCTTCTCTAGAGCTTTGTTCAACTGCTGAGAGATCTAGTATTAAATATAAAAGAAGTCCTTCTGAATTCTGTATTTCTATATTCATGCTTCTATATTCCAGGGAGGATTTTTTTTAAAGTGCACTCAAAGTCCAAATGTATGGTTCTCTTTCATCTTCTAACTTACTAGTATGTTCAAAACTTTCTTTTCAATATTTTCACATACTGAAATCCATGTTCAATGGATACTCAGAATTACCTCAGAGTTTTTTGTTATGAAATAAGGCTCCATATTCTGCAATTCAGATTCTCAGTAGATTTTCAGCAGATCGGCTACTTTATTATTGAGTTATAACAGATCTCCCTGGAAAAATACCAGCTCTTCTCTCCTAAACTTTTTGATTTGTTGGAACATTAGTCCATCACCTTATCTCCTGATGCCTCAATCTCTAATTTTCACTGGATAGATTAATACTCAAACTAGCCTCATGGGATGAAGAGACTTGCAACAGTCACATAAATGCAGCTTCTCTTCAATATACTTATCCTCTGTATTTGGATTCTTTACTTGGGTATAATTCCACAAATTGAATGACTCTATCAAGGACTTCTTACTTCTGAATGATTCACTCTTCTGAGACATATAAGCCTAAAGAAAGTTATAGCTGAAGTGCACTTTGATAATTTTCATTCACAACTTTCAATCTGATTGCTTTGTAGTCTACCTGATACTAAGCAGTTAACGGTTGAAGTGTTCTGTAACACACTGCACCTGGCGCGACAGACTCAATAAAATCATCTGCATGTATTGTATGAAATTTCCCTTATGTTTGCATATTGAAGTGAAATTACAGATCTCTGTACTGGATGCACAAAGTAAGCACTTTTAAAACATAATCCAACTGTATTTTCCCTGACTTCAATTGTCTCATTTCTCTTCATCTCTGTACTGTTGTTTTGCTGTTTCCTTCACTGCTTAGCTCTTGATACACCGGTCTTTGTATCTCCTTGCTTTGTATTCCTTCTTTTTATTATTTTATTTTTTGTGTGTATGTGTGCTCTCCTTCTGTCTGACCATTTTCTACCTCCTACTTATCTTTTTTTTTTTCTTTTTTTGCTGTGTAAAGAAAAAAATAAAAGCCACATGGTTCATCAGACACTGGACAATAAATGTTTGGTAATGTTGTAGAATCCTATCATGGGAACAGTTACTTCCATCACATCAGTGTTTCAGTGCCTGAATAATTGCTTCTAGCATATTACAAATGCCTAAGAAATATAATCTGTGGGGCAAAAAATAGCACCAGGTTGCTACTTTTTTCAACATGTGAAAACTAGTACACAGAAAACAAATTTAAGTTGAAATCAATCTGCAGTACACCACAGGGCTTCTTTATCACCTGCGCTTTACATCTTATGGACCAGTTCCAAAGTCCCTTTGTTGACAGCCACAGTTACCCAAAAACTTCTACAATGCATAGGCTTTGAGGATTCCCTGGGTGGTTGATTGCCTCTATTGTTCCATGTGGTTGAATTTTATTAGTTAAATACAGGAATATGAAACAGAAAAATTTCCTGACGTGCCTAGACATCTGAGAAAACCAGAAAACAGAAGTTTAGTGTAAAAATGTTCATAAGTTTGTTGCTATACATATGCTGTGTTTTCTGAATTGACTGCCTATTTCCTTAGCCGCACCTGTCTGGGACCTAAAATTCAGACATTCCTGGGCTTAATCCTCCTGGAGAACTCAAATTGCTAGTTATGTTCTCAGCTCAGAATCTAGTTTCAGAATAATGTGACAAACAATGGTGGCAGAGAGCTTTTAAACAACAGACCTCTTAAAGAAATTATTCAGGCAAGCAAAAACCCTGACTACCTGGCAGATTAGCTGCTAGGAGGAGTACTTAAACTCTGGCACAAGTTATTGTTTCTTAATATGGCGAATGTTCTTACTTCTTTTTTCAGTGATTTTCTGTATGAAACATAGCCCATTGCCAGGGACAGGGACACCTTTCACTAGACCAGGTTGCTCAAAGCCCCATCCAATCTGGCTTTGAACACTTCCAAGGATGAGACATCCACAAGTTGGTCCACTGCCTCACCACCATCACAGTAAATAATTTCTTCCTAGTATCTAATCTAAACCTACCCTCAGTCTGAAGCATTTTTCCCTTGCCCTGTCACTACAGTTCCTCACAGAGAGTCCCTCTTTGGCTTCCCTGTAGGCCCCCTTCAGATACTGGAAAGCTTCTATGAGGTCTCCATGCAACCTTCTCTTCTCCAGTCTGAGCAGCCTCAACTTTCTCAGCCTGTGTTCATGGGAGAGGCACTCCAGCCCCCTTATCAACTTTGTGGCCATTTTCTGGACTTGTTCCAACAGTTCCATGTCCTTCTGATGTTGGGAACACCAGAACTTTATCCAGTATTTCAGGTTGAGTCTCAAAAGAGTGAAATAGAGGGGCAGAATCATCTCCCTCGACCTTCTAGTCACATTACTTTTAATGCAGCCCAGGATATGGATGGCTTTCGGGGCTGTGAGTGCACACTGCCAGCTCATGTTGAGTTTTTCATCAACTGTTAACCCAAAATCCTTGAGTTGAACAAGATGATCTTCAAAGGTCCCCCTCAATCTAAACCGTACTTGATATTCTGTGATTCTCTGAGGCTGAGGTATAACTAGAAGTCAGATCTCCCTTTCTCAAGTCTAATGCCCAAAAAACCACACTATTGTGAAACGTGTGCAGTAGGATTACCCCATCACTGTTTCTGGGGCAACGAGCGATTCCAGTATTTATTCCTAGACAAGTTTTCAAACAGTTCGTTTCTGAGGTATCTACCTCTATCTGTTTTCGCATCACTGCCAAACATCCAGATATTTTTTGAACATGATGCAGTTTGCATTACTAGTAATCCTGAAGGAATCTCATTGTTGAGTTTCTGCTCAAACCTATACAAGCCTTTCCACAATCAAAGAGACCTTTGCAAATAATCTTAAGAAAGTATTTCTGTGCAATGCAAAAGAAAATAGAAATGAAAAACAAATGCTGTTCAACAGCAACCACCATTCAGGATTATTTTAAATTTAAAAGAAAGTACTAGAGAAACAAAAGTAAATACCAGACACTTCTAGAATTTCATGCACGGGAGGCTCCAAAAACTTCAATAACACGGTCTTCAAAATAACTATTATATGTAATCACTTTTTTTGTAGGAGTAAATTTGTTTTCTCACTTTTATACTTTGATGCTAGTGTATGAAGTAATATATTATGAATTCTAAAATAGAAGTATATAGGGTATTTTTTAAGGTGCAGGCAAGTGTTATGAATTCTCAACAGCACAAAATAAATTTTATTCTGTCATCCATGATAATAAAAATAAATTTGTATAATAAAATAGATCTTATAAACATGACTTTTTTTTCAATTTCCAGTGAAAACTAGTCATCATTACTAGTTAAAAATGCATAAATTACAAAATATATTCACTCTTAAAAAAAAATCACAGTCAAGATCACTATTACAATTAACCTAAAATGTAAAAATTTCGTAGTACACTTTTCTACTGGTACCAAAAACTTCTGTAACAGTGACTCAAATAATTCTATATTACTTTAGACTCTTTATATTTACCCACGCACTGGAATGTTCATATTCCTTGCAGATTTAGCAACTTCTTCAAACTTTTCTATGCTTTCTTCAATTGAACAATTAATATTCATTTTGCTAAAAGATTCAGATGCTGCACCAAATACTGAGACTTCTGTAGCTCCTGCTGCAATCTAAAAAACATATTTCAATAAAACAGAATTGAAACACTATATTAAATTAAGCATTTAATTCTGTACAATCCAGAATCTTAAAGTACATTAAGTATATAATCCATATCCAAAATGTAAGTTTAAGACAAATTTTCTTAAGTGATCACATACAGACAGATTGAATCAAATTCTTAGTTCATTCACTATGGCTATTTCCTTCCTCTTCTAGTTAGCTAAACATGTTTTTAAAGAGATAAATGATACAGGTATTGAGATGTAGGAAATCACATGAACCAACTATAAAATAACAATTATTGATACTTATACTCATTTTTCAGAAAAGGAAAAGATCCTGTAACAACTCCGAAATATCTATCCCCTGTACATTGCCTGTTCCTCCTGAATGGCAGGAAGTCATTCTCATGCTTGAAAAAGCTCTCTGTGCTCATGTGCCTTGAGCAGCAACAACCAGTAGGGATTTCCTTATTAAAGCCAACTCCAGGATCAAAGGCTCCATTAGTCTTAGTGTCATAGTTGATATGGATAATGTGGAAAATGTGTATGTGAGAGTCTGCTGAGAGAAGTCTCAGAGCAAACACCGTCTAGAAAATGTGTAAATGTGGTGACTTCACTGAAGAGACAACTAGCCTGACCTTGTAATCAGTACTTCAGTACTCAGTAAATCAACTACCATGAGGCAAATTAGAAGGCTGAAAGCTATATGATAGGAGAAGAAAATATTTAAGCTTAGGAAATAATTAATTTATTAATTTTCATTGTCCAGTGAGAATAATACTCTTGTTCTGTGAAAAGGTATTGACCCTTTCCCTTTACTCTCTGCTTCTGCAGACTAATGTCTAGGCTCCAGCAACCCTTACAGGGACAAATATTCTTCCAAACAAAAAAAAAAAAATCGGCAAAAAAGAATGCAGGAATCACCTACAACTATTTTGTCATTTTTTTCCTTTCATATCACTAAATACAGCATAGAGATATAGCACAATTAATTCAACTCATACAAGCTACCATTGAGACAAAGTTGTGGCACCATAATCTGACTATCAATAGCTAAGTCAACAATGCACACGATTCTGTTTTAACAGAGATTTCATATTCAGTAGAGGAACTGAATGATAGACTACACCACAAATATCCATCAAGCAGTACACTTTCCAAATACAGCTTGTCCTAGATCAGGACAAAAGAATGAAGCATTAAAAACTTTCAGAAAACAAAAAAGTGTAAAGATTCTACTGACAATACATGTGTTTTAAGACTGAACTGCTCCACGCCTTCACACTTGCAGGCACTTTTGAGTCTATAATTTTGAGTATTTATTTTGTATGAACTGAAACAACTCAAACTTTCAAACCCTACCAAAATGAAATGCAGAATTGCTATAAAGCATTTCCATTAAAATGAGTCTTTCCTCATTCTTCTTCAGTATTTTTCATTAAGACACTCTTCAGAAACTTTTCTAGGGCCAACAAGTCAAAGAAGGAGGAACTGTCTTACCCTTTATATACAAGTATCATTTAAAGGAACTTAAAAAGACTGATCAATACTTCCATTAAAATATAAATACAGAGAGCTTAACATCACTCTGTAAATTTGCCCATTTTTCATAATGAAAAGAGTTTTCAATCAAAAAACCTATAGTTTGTTTCTAACATTAAACAGCTAGTTTATGGTACTGAACTGAAAGATAGAAGAGATAAATGTGGACATCTTCTATGAAAGCACTTACAGCAGAATGAAAACCTTGAAGATTAGGCGTGAGAACGGGATACTGGACTCCAGGATGCCGCTCAATGCCCCTCATTACTTCTTTGTGATCTGCCATCTAAAATAGATAAATGATTTGTATTGGTCAGCAGTCATTTTCTGATTTTAAATAGCTAAACAGAAATTGGCTTAGATTATGGTTTTGCCTTCATTACTTTTACAGTTCACACAAAAAGTCTAACAACAAAGAGGTCAAATTGATATTGTACAAGTACTCTTCTTTTAATATCTTAACTTTTGAGTATTTGAATTGCAATCTTTTCAGATCTATATGATTCCAGAATTGGGACTATGATTTCTTTTTGTGTTAATCTGTGAAAATACAATTTGCACCATAAATTGACTGGCTTGTGTCATGCTGTTCATCAACTCTTACAGCAACTTTAACCTGACTTCACTGGACTCAATAGATTGAATTAACAGAATAACTGTCATTTAAAGAGCATCCAAGACTTGAAAACTTCAGCACTTTGATAAATGCAACTTTACAATGTAATGCAGAACTCTACTTGAATTACTCAACACTGTAATCAGCATATTTGAAAAGACTAAACATGTTTATCCTTAAAAAATATGGAAAAATCCAGCTGTCTGCATAGTGCAACATTTTAATATATATAGAAGTTTCTTTCTAAAGAGGAAAATGCTTCTTTATTTTAGTAAAGATCAGAGCATTACTTTATTCAAGCACTTTTTTTCCTTAGTCTCCCTTCACAAAAGAAACTCTGCCTTTTTAAGACATTCTTACATTTTTCTCACTCACACTCAAGATTAAACATACTCTATGTACTAACCAAGAAGATGAATGAAAGACTTATTCATGTAATACAATGCAGATTATTTAGACAAGCACATTTTCTTAAAAGAATTGGATGGAAAATGAACATTTTTTTCAATGGTGTGCATTCCTGAAACCAACACAGTTAATAAAACATATCTCATGTCTTAAAAATTTTGCATTTTAAAAAATTAAGAGTGTATTTTAAATGCTTTTTGAATCAGTTCTCATAAAAGCAAATCTCTCAAATAAACAGTATTATATTGGATTTCTGATTCTTTCCACACTGGTGAAAAGTCATTTGAGAAGTACCATATGAAAAGATATATGAACTACAAAGCTCTCATTACTTCTTACTTTCAGCAGATACCTTATTGATAGCTATGCAGTACCACAATTCTAAATACATTATATTAAATTGCACCACATTATTATCTGAGAATACTACTGGCAAACTGGATTCTTCCTGTCACTGGCTTCCTACTCTGAAAAAATAATGGTTTAAAAAGAAATATGTATGCATGTATGCCTCCTCAAATGTAAGCCCAACAAGTATCTATAAGGAAATGGATATATGGTATGAAAAGTGTATTATAGCCAGATGCAACTCATTTCTCATTAAGAAAGAAGTGATAGCACAAAGCAACTGTTTGTAATTGCTTCTACTTAAATCAGTCCGATAACCTCACAAAAACCCCTTTGTTAACCCCTTAGTTTCTTAACAACAATTTTTTCCTTAATTTAATATAAATAGTATTTACATTTCTCAGGACAAGGAAGAATATTTGAAACCAAATGATTAATTAAATGGCAAATCCTGGAACTAAATCCACACTTCACAATTATAGCATGACTTAAAATATAATAGAAAACTAAAATAACACTTTTTCAACTAGTATAAACCTGCCACATCCAAATCACATTATACATATTAAATTTGTCCCATTACTATTTTTCCTGTAAGTAAAATACCATTTTTACACATATTGCATGTTATAAGATTTGAAATTGTAATAAAATATTTCTTTTCCAAATTTCTTTAAAAGTAAGCTTCCTAATGGTAGGTATTTATAATTTTTGGCCGTTTAGGTTATAGGTGTGGGATCCTGTTTTACATGGCACCTTGCTACTGTGGAACTTTTCTTGCTTTTTCAGTAAAAAGATCTCTGCCAAAAACAACAGTGGATTGGAAACCATAAAAAAACTTTAAAACACTAAAAAAAGAAATAAATGAATGAGTGATCTAAACATAACTATGAATTCTATTCCCATGACCTATGAAAAAAAAGCAAAGACAAAGTCAAGACTGCACTCTCTATCAAGGCAATACAATATTATCTTTCAAAAAAACCCCAAACCATTTCATACATAAATTAAGCCATTAAAACAAAGTATCTAAATATGAATTTAAGATAAGAAGGGATTGTTCATTTTTTTCCCAAAAATGACAAACCCAAGCTATATTTGGTACCCCTAAAGGCTCACAGGAAAAGGAAATAATTAAACAAGAAAGGAAGAAATCCACCTTTGCTTTAGACTTTTTCTCCTAATGTTTAAAAAACTACATTATTCTCTGCTCTAAGAACTGCCAAAGTCTGATGGCATTTGGAAAAATTTAACCTTGTCACTTTTTACAGACACAATATCATTGCCCCTGCACTGACGCCAAAGAAATTCTGCATTGTCACTCTCCTCTTCCTCTTTCCTATTATCCTTCTTCTAGACTCTTCCCTGGTAATCCTGAGAACACTGAAATAAATCAAAGGAGTCCCCTAGAGCACTGTACAGTTTGCTTTGCTAACTCATGAATAAGTATGACCATACTATATTTTTCTCAGAGAAAAGCTTGAAATACAGGCCAGGCCTTGGATGTACTCTAAGTTTAAAACATAAAACTTTATACACATTTTGACAGATGTGCAACAAACACAGCTAAAAATTGAAGTATTTTCTCAAATTAATTAATGTCATGTTTTAATTTGTAAATAACTTTTTTTGTGTGATCCTTACTAAAGCATTCAAATGCTTCTGTGCAAACAAGTGTGTAATTCCATGAAAAATAGTTTAAATTATATAGACAAATGTTGACTTATTTCCTTACTTGCAGGGAACAATTAACTTGCACAAACAGGAGCTACTTAGTATACTTCAGGACTAAGCTTGAATTTGCAGGGTTAAATCTTACATGAAAACCTTTCACTCCTAATGTCGATGCAGTTGATTTCAGAAAGGCTAGGTTGTGCCAAACATAAACATTTTGGACAAATAATGAGCACATTATTATGATTCATCAAAACTCAATGTGGCTGATGATAGAGTGCTAGAACTGCAAAATAAGTAATGTGCCTAACTACTACATTATAGAAGTCCCAAATTTAGATCGTCCAAAGAGATTTCCAAATGTGGAAAACTAGATTTCATTTAGGGAAAAAGAATGTAAGGCATTCTAATTTTCTTTTACATCAACAATTACTAGTTTTAGAAGAGTAGAAAATAAGTAGGAACAACATTAAATTATATTAATGATGTGCCATCATCCTAAATATTTAGTTACAACTGAATGCTACATAAATAAATGAAATGGCATCTAAATTTACATAGTTTTGAATAAAGATGATTTTACATACCTGAGGCACCCATTTGGATGAAACAAAACTCGTCACTTCTACTGCAGGCAGGCCAGTTTTGGAAAGCCGGTTGATTAACTCAATTTTGATATCAGTTGGGACTATCACCTACAGACATGGAAACGCACAATTTAATAAAGTATTTCATATAGTAAGAAACTTTTTGTAAGTGAAAGGTTCTGACCTTTCTGAGTACATAATCAATCCTTCTTTTTTTTTTTTTTAAATGAAGTCCACTCACACATTTTACCGTAACTACTATTTCCTGACAATAGGAAGCTTCTGCATAAGGCAGGCACTAGGCAGTATACATGACCCTACTCTATTTTCTGTCTGTCACAAAAGGGAGCACTTCTGTGTAACTGTTATAGATCTGGCCTTTAAAAAAATCATTTTTCAACCAGGGAAAAATGAGAGGAAAAGTTGAGGCAGAGTAATTCTATTCTGTTAATATTACTAATGTGTTTGATATCAGTAACAACAATATATGTGGGCTTATCCTCCTGTTTGTGGAAACAGATGACCGTTTTAATACATGTACCCTACAGTCTCTTTCAATCTTCTACCATGTTTCAGCTACCACCGTTCAGGCAAATAATAGTATCAAAAGAGTATTTTTTTTTTCATGTTTATTTAGTGGGAAGCATAATAAAACCTATTTTACTCTTCTATATTAGCACTTGGAGCACAAGCACATGTTACAAAGATAGCCAGTGTTTCATGGTGTTTATCAATTACATCATGACAGAATGTTATTCACTGATGAGACAAATTCCAGAAAAAGAAATGGCAGTTAAGTAACAGAAAGGTTAGTTAAAGTACAGAAAGAAATTATATGACTTAAAAGCTGGGTAAATAGGAATAGACTTTTATTCTAATACAGAAAACAGTTATCACAAAATGAAAATACACAGACATTTAATAGTACGATTTAATTAGCAGGATGTACATGTTCTATACAATGAAAATAACACTAACATCTGTGTCAAAGTACTTGGGAAAAAAAAGGAGAAAATTTACCTTTTCATTTTGTAACCCATCCCTTGGCCCAACTTCTACAATCTTTATGTACTCAGGCAGTCCAGATGTTTGAGGTTCCTGAAATAAAAATCAATACTGAAATACGAAACAATGAAGGACACCAAGATAAAAGGTACAGCTTCTACTTGTCCTCTCATATGATTCTGGGTATAAAGCCATATTGTCAACATGAAGTTTGCTCAGGGTGTTTAAAGATCTGTGAGAACATGTTCCACACCTTGACTTAGGGAATAAAAGTTAAAAGCAGAAGTTAGCCATGTGAATGTTCCACTGCTCCTTTGAGGCCACAAATGTTTATTATAAAAATGCATGTAGAATCATAAATGAACATTATGCTTTACAATGAAAAATATTCCCAGTTCAAAAATTTCCACGATGAACAATCCAGTCCTTCAAACTTCTAATGGAATGTTCTCACTTTAATGGAACAGGTACTTCTCTGTAAATGTTTGCAAGACTAGGCTATAAATCTGTAAAGAACATAGCAATCAAGAAATGTTGAAGAGATTATTAACGAAAGATCAAAGTTACTCCTCTGACTGAAGATGAAGTTTTTAAAAAAGGATTTAAAGGAGAACAAGGAAGGATCTGGTGGATAAGAATTTTCCAGTGTAAGAGCAGCTCTGGAAAAGCAGGAAGCTGACAGGGACAGGAGGGAAGGAAGGCAGCAGTAAGGTCAAAGGCCTAGGGAGAGCATGGGGAGCTGGAGGGGAAGGAAGGAGAAATGAGAGTAGAAAGGCAGGTGAAGGGAAATGAAACTTTTTTATTATTTAGCTCCTCTGTTATTGAATCAAGTTGACAGGTGTGGCAGTAAACTCGGCCTTTAAGTCCTGAAACGGTTCAGAGCAGTTGGTTGGATTGACCCCCAAAAGCTGTCTCTAAAAACACATCCCATGGCCAACTTGGGACATGCTGCCCATGCTCAGAGGAGTGGACAGTAGAGGCACAGGCAGCCTTGCCAGGAACTCTGGAGATGCCCTGTTTTCTGTATGGTGTTGAATACAGAAGCCAAACCAGTTCACTTCAGAGTTGAAAGCCTGAGCTGGGATTAACACGAGCTACCTGTGGAAGGGCTGCCCCACTGCACCCACCACCTCTCCCAGGAGTTTAACACCACTGGAAGGATGACACTTGTCAGCACAGGTGGACAACTCACGCCCATGGGAGTCACAGCTTCCCCAAACCAAATTCACTTCATAAATACAGGCACTAATCTCACACACATCCACAACCAAATGAAAAACCTGTATTTCATCCCTCCCCTGCCTAGTGTCATCAGGGTTGTTTCAACAAAACAGCTACTAATTTCTCCTCACGCTAACAGAAAATGGGCATTCCTATGAGCAACTTTGGTTTCTGCCTGCATTCTTGGTGCCCATGGGTAGTTCTCTGCAGGACTCGCCAAAATACAATAAACATATTTCAGAACATTTACTGTGTATTTATCTGAGCCCAGTAAAAAGAATGGGAAACAGCTGTACAGTATCTATTTGATCACGTGGAACATCTGTTAAGTTGAAACTCTGTCAGGCCATTCTAAGCCCACACTCGCTGACAGTATAAACCTACTTAAATGTGAAGGTAAAACCTTCACATCTGCTGCATATTGTTTCTCTTAAGTTATTTTCACAAATATGGCACTGCTTCAGCACTACGGGCATAAATCTGCGTTATTTCATGATTATCAGATCCTTCTTGTTGCAAGACAAATGCCACAGCTGTGCTATGAGTAAAGCTGTGACTGGAAAATAAAAAGGGAGCTAAAACAGATTATGTGAACCAAAGCTTAATTTAGAGCACAAAAATGTCCATAAAACTTGGATGGCAAAAATGTTCAATTTCTAGGCCAAATCTTGTAAATCCTACTCTGTTCCTACTGTGGCAAAACTTTTGTTGAAATCAGAGAGCTGTACCTGTCTTTACAGAACAGTTCACACAGCTACAGCACATGCAATAGCCATTCACACAGCCGTTCAGGTGACATTGCAGAAAGGCATTCAAGTACTGTTTTTTATTTTCCATCTGTGATATTACAGACATACAATCTCCTTGAGACACAGCCTAGGCCTCTCAGCCCCTGATTTTCTCTACAGCATTCCTGTTTACTAGTCAGTCCCAACTTGAATTCACTGTTCTTGAACACAACAAAGGACTACGCATGAGATGACTCCCACAAGGGCGACACAGTGGAAACTCAAGGCAGTATTATAGACAAATCCTTACATTCTTCAAGACAGAAACTAACAGCTTAGAGTAAACTTCTTGGCCTTGAGTCCAGAAGAGTCTTGCTTTGCATTGTATTTCATTGAGTTTTATCTATGGTACATTGATTGCTCCTGTCTTCAAAGTCACTCATTTTCTCCTGTGTAGGACCCAGTGTCCTACTGAAAACATCTCCTGTCTTTCTGTCATCAACAGATCTTACCATGTTGATATTTTCTGGTGAAAACATTTGGACTAACACCATTACCTTATTTTAACACAAACATATATTATCCCCCAAAAAATTGGGTTAGTGCTATAAAAGAATGATGTTCTGAAAAAACATAGAAAAACTGCACCAGCGATGCCCTGTAAGTCTAATAAATCTGCTTTCAACATTATCACTTATCTCCTCCTCAGACAGTTTCTTATTCATCTCACAAATGCTGTTCTAATAATCCTTCTCCCCAGCATAATAATTTTCCTTGTGCTGCATTGCTGAAGCTTAAGATAACAAGCAAGTCAAAGAGACACAGAATACTTAGGTTCAGGGCCTTGTGTACTATTTATGCATTTTACAGTCCACAGCCACTGGATAAAACTCAGAAACAAATTGGAAACTCTAAGAGTATATTCACCATCTTCTGCTAAAATGACTCTAATATTTTTCTATTCTGTGGCTCAAGATGATTCAGAGAAGTAAAGGAGCACCTCTTCACCTGAATCCCACCTGCCCTATGAATGAATACTTGGTAACTAGCATTTGGGACATTCTCCCAAGACAGAAATATGTAGTTGGTAATGCTGTTGGGAAGAAAAGGGAAAGGACTTTCTGGGAAGTCTTCTGATTACAGTGTCACACTTGCAGAATATTTGCACATCACTTAAATCACATCTGAAGACATCACCTGAGCCACCAGGCAGAGTTTATACATTTCTCTGTTTACTATCTGGATAGCATTAGACTTTAACCATGACTTGGGCTTCGTGAACTGAGGGAATGAGTTTCCCAAACTCTCACAGGAGTATTTCAAATGTGCACCATACCCTTGGGTAAAAGGAAGGATTTTCAGAACCAACAATAAGACAAACTTAAAGAATGTCAACACCTTCAAGTACAGTATTAAATGGCCTACAGATAATAAATAGAAAATACAAATAAACAGAAAAATTAAAAATAGTTTTTATATTTTAAGAGAACTGGAAAAGGGTGAACTTTGTGAAAATACACAAGCACTTATATTAAACACTAAACATGGCAGGTATATAATTTTGTTTCATAAAAATATTCACTGAATTGAACTATATGAAGTATTTTTATGTAACAAAATATAAAAAGTAGTTATGGCAAATACTTAGGGGTGACTTCTTATTGAACAGTGTCTCTGTTAAAAAGTAATGACTACCAAAGTATCATGTTTTAAATATCAAAAAGGAAATAGTTGACATAAAAGACTAAGAGCCTGGAAAATTTGTTTTTCCATGTATCAAGCCTTGCCAAGGGAGAACAAAAAGCATATAAAACCACAAAATAATTGCCTCCCTCAAAACAGAATGCAGCCAAAAAGTATTTTTTTAAAAAATAGAAAAAGGAAAACCAAACCATTCAGCTTGAGATGCTGAATGCCAAATTTCTGTATGGAAACATTCTCCTTCAACTATAAATAGCTGAAAATTCAAGTTTATTATAGAAAATCCTAGTAACCCTTAATCAGAGCAGTATAATCTACTTAATATAACCATAAAAGTAATCAAATTAAATAAACACACTTTTTTAAGCTCTGTCTTCATTACTTCTAGTAAAGCTGCTGAGGTTCCTTCAGCCTTCTGGTTTTTATTGCATGAAGTTCATTTATATGGAAAAAAATAGCACTGGCAAATATTACCCAGAGCTACTCAAAAGTAACTGAAAGAACCCAAAAATAAGGGAGAAGATTGTGGAAGTTCAGGTCTTTTCAATCTTCCTAACCAAGCAAAGATGAAGCTCTGCTTTCCTTTTCCACAAGGTGGTGTTCTGGCACACAGGACAACTGAATAAAGGTAGGTCCATCTCGTATAAGGAAAAATTATTCTGGAGAGCAGTTTTAAACAAGGATCAGGAGGAAAGTGGCATCATAATTCTCTATGTGTATCTGCACTGACATGGCCAAATGTCCAAAAACCAGGAGAAGGTTCTCAGATAAATAATTTGATTTCTGGACGGAGAACAAAGCAAACAGTGGTCAATCTTCTGAACACATAGATGTCTTTAAACTTTATAAGACATACAGGAAATAAACAGGAAGAAATTAAAATCTTCATACATAATCAAATAATGATTAAAGTGGTATTACATAGACTTGCTTATATAGTTCACACTACTGGAAGGCAGATAAAGAAAAATATTAATTCCCAAGTTAACTAGAGAGAAAATGGAGAAGATTTACCTGTCAGATAATATATACAGATATTTGGAAAACAGTGGGACACACCTGGTGAATATTCCTCAGTAAAGATAAACTGAGTATTCATCCTAAAACTTCTGCTGCATGCTGCTGACATGACACTGGAAGAACAGGAGCCAGGAATGGACCAGGACTAGCAAAAAACCTCATCAACCCTTGAGAATCTTCCATCAAGTAATTTTTTGTCTTATGATATCACTGCATATGCATGACCTGAATGGTAACAGACATACAACAAATAAAGCAGTTCCAAGTGCTTTAGACAACAGTACCAGAGTACAAAATTCCACTGACATACTAAATGTATTTCAATAAAACAATATGTAAGACAACACTTCAGACTATCCATATTGAATCTGATGCTGACTAATCAAAACAATTTTCGCATGTCATTCTTTACAAATCCTATTTATTTCTTGATTTTAATAATTTTGACCACTCAAAAAAAAAAAGATTTTTGTAAAATTGAGGATAGAATGTGCCTGGCTAAACACCTCTTTAATAAAGGACTGGGAAATTAACAAACTGAACATAAGTAAATAACACCATGCTCTCAAGAAAAAAAAAGAGAAAAAGAAAACAAAATAATAAAAGGAAATGGCAAATCTGATCCTAAGCTATAAACTAGGATGTTACAGATAAAACAGTAGCCTGGCACTTAATAAGTACTGTGACTAGTTTTGGACTTCCTAAAAAATAATCCAATCAACTGGAGATTGTCCATGGAAGGGCAAAATATAAAATGCAAGTAAATCATTACAGAAAAAAATTAGTTAAATACAGAGGTAACTCATCTGGAATAAACTAATTGTTGAGGTTGGTTGACCTGTTGACCTCTGGAGATCATCTAGTTCAACCACCACTGATCAGAGAAGGGTCAACTGAAGCAGGTTGTGCAGAACCATGTTCAGTTGGTTCGTGAGTATCTCCAAGGATTGAGATTACTGGGCAACCTGACACCCTCACAGAAAAAGACTTTTCTGATCTTTAAATGGAATTTATTGTACTTCAGATTATGTCCGTTGCCTCTGTCCTATTAGTAGCTTTGTCTTCTTTACTCACCCTACTAGGTATTTGTACATATTGATAAGATCCCCCTGAGCCTTCTTTTCTCCAGCCTAAACACTCTCAGCTCTCCAAATGTCTTTTCATATGACAGGTGCTCCAATCCATTCACCATCTTCATGGAATGCCCTTTGTTGGATCTGATTCAATATGTTTATGTCTCTCTTATACCTATAGGTATTACTTCAATCCACCTTTTAAAATTTCATTTGTGCTTACAACTTTTATTAGACTGCTTGTGTGAGCTCATGAAAGAGTAATGATTTACATATATAGGGAGATTAGCTCAACTGACTAAGAATTCACTGTAGGGATTTCTACACTAAAGTAACAGCCCTAACATTTCTACTGTCATTTCCATTAATCACTAAATTCTAACATAATCTTCTAGTACACTTCTTAAATTGTTGCAGGGCTGTTTACAATAAAAGTCATTCACAGGCAAACAAAAGAAATATGATTTTAAACACAAGAGAATTCAACTAAACTATAAATGCTTATGTTGCTGGAGTGGCCAATTGTTTGACCTAATCTTGTTTACAAGGAGGACTTTAATGGTAAAAGTCAAAGTCAAAAAGTACTAATATATAATAGTATAATAATACTATATAATAATGGCAACAAATAAATAAGAAAATCTTTTATTTAGAAAACAAATTTGAAAAGAATTTTGAAAAAAAAATCTATCAAATGAGCAGTATTCTGATGAACCAGCAGTTCAGAAGGTAACAAATAATATTAATAAGGAATGCTCCAGAGAGTCAAAAAAGAGGTTGCTGTGTTAAGAACAATATTCTCACACAAAACTAGAACACTTAAATCACACTCAACTACACTACTCATGAACATAACTGTAAGTTATAAAAAGGATTTTGAAAATCCTTTAGAATAGGTCTTCCAAAGCTACAGAAGACAGCACATTCTTGCTGTCTAAACATATGTACGTGGAGTCATTCTGGATGACTTCATAGTTCTGGCCTCCAAGGGCTACTCAGAAAGGGCATGAGTCCCACTTCACCCATTTACTGTAGGTCACATTTCAAATCTATCAAGATGTCTACATAGTGTAGGACATCTTAAATGGCACTAGACACATCTGTTTGTCAATGGAATTGAGCTTTAAAAGGGTTCCCCCCACGCAGGTGTATGAAGGCATGATGTCTAACTTCCCACTGCAGCTGAAGAAGCTTCATTTAACACAGCTGATGCAGATAAAGAGTAATTCAGAGCATCCTAAGATTCACACCTAGTGGCTGATGATCTCGATCGCCAGCTTTGTTTAATTGCTGGGAGACTGAATGCCACTCGAGAAGGATATAGATCCCCTGTGCATTTTACAACATACAGGAGATGACTACCCCCTAAGGATGTCTCATATATCCTTTGTGTTTCCCATGGTATTAGGCACTTATGTTTAGGCAACTGAGTCTTGTTCTAGATCTGCAGTGGCTATCACAAAAACTCCAGATGCTGTAAACATCTACTTAAGTCTTAATTCAGATGTCTTAATCCAAAGCAGACATCTGCCTCAGATAAACTATATCCAATTAGTTATCAAGAGACATCAGAGAAACTTCTTTTGAGTTTCTCCAAGAGCTCAGGACGTGATAGTCTTTTTGTCATTCTAAAGGCAGTCACTTCACCACCTGCAGCAGATTTCAGTCCACAATATATCCTCAGCAACTGATAGCTTACATATTGATTTTCCAGGTGTACAAAAGGTAACAAGTAGTACACGGATACTTAGGCTGCATCAGTCCAATGAAGAGGATTCTTAAAAGCATTTCTTTGGAGCAACTGGCATGGTTTCTCTTCTGTCTAGACTACACCCTAGGCGCAAATCAGATCAACTGAATTCTTGCCTCCTTGTTTTTCCATGACTCCTCTGTAAACAGAGCATTCACACTGATCCAGACCCAGACCCATGGACTGACTTGGAGTTTGATCTTGGATCTCTCTCATCACTATGGACCTGCCTGGCATGTACAGAGTGGCAAGGCTAACCCTGTTTACCAACACTGGGCCGAATCCTGATCATGACTCAGTGACCTGCGCTCCCAGCTGTAACTGTGGACCTCCCTTATCATAACAGACTTGCTGGATGACCTGCACTCTTGCCTGAACCGGGCTATTGCATCTAGGCCTACCCTCCTCACTTCACTCACCTACTGTGGGACTAGGCCCTGGCTGGTGACCTGTCTGTTACCATCTCCAGGTCCCCTCCCTGCTGGCCCTCACTGCTCCCTGACAAACTGAGAGAAATTTCTCATTCTAGAGTTTATTCCAATACCTGAACCTTGCTCCTTGATGTAATGGGTGGTAAGGGTAAGAGCCTAGAATTTGCTTATCAAATTCTAAAACTTGTAAAGGTTTTCTTAAAGGTTT
>JAWWEE010000105.1:92164180-92178092 GCA_035221455.1 Xenops minutus | reverse complement strand
TCAAAGGAGAACAAAGGGTATAAAAACTGACTAGAGACCCGTTAAGTTTGCGGTCCGTGGCGGAGCAGGAGACTCCCCGGCCGTCCAGCGCGCTGCCTTGCACTTTTGTCTTTAATAAAATTTTGGTGTTTTAAATTTTATATTTGTAGTCCCTTGACTATAACACTTGACATCCAGTTCAGATAGACTTCAGCATTTCTTTACTCCAAGTCAAACATGCCAGGAGTAGAATGCTGCCTATTTCTCCCTCTCTTTGCCCCTTTCTATCAGTTGCACCTAAAAAGAAAGTGTAGTAGTTGTTAATGGCTAGCACCCTAAGTATAAGCTTTGTTTACGGAGGCCAGAAGTATCACACACTTCAGATTAGCACAGCAGCACTCATAAACTACATCTGAAAGTGTTTTATGAATTAACTCTCTCTGATTTTGCTGCACCACCACCTTACCCAGTAGAGACTACATATATTAGAACCAACAAGAGCAATTCCTACAAGAGGATGTCTTATTTAAGCAACAAATAAGTTTTTGACATGAAAAAAAAATATCAAAATCCAACTAATAGTGAAAGAACTCTGCCTGATACACAAGTAAAACTCTCTTTGAGTAAACTGAGGCATGATATGCAATTGTGCTAAATCACCTGCTACACAGACAATTGCTGCAGACGTACTAAATTTGCAAACCCATTTCACAGCACAGTACTTTCCTGGTCTTAGCGAAATGCAATAAGATGTAGCAAAACAAATAATGAACTCCTTTCTATCTGAAAGAACATTTCCTTCAAACAAAACACAAAATAGCACATTTTCCAAAAGAGCTACAGAGTTAGTAAGTTTAACAGAGGGAACAAGAGAAGGAATTTTTCACTTCCCAGACTACTCTCCTTTATACTTGATCAGAAGAAGTCAACTCTCAGATACTTTGGGTGAAACACCTGTTGAATATTGTTTTCTATGATTTGCAGTTTACCCTTTAGCTTACAGTAGATGTACTTAATGGATGTGCAACCAGTACCTGCAGGTGCCTGCAATATATAATTTGCCTCATATAACCAATTGAAGTGAACTCAGCTTGAACTACAAACATACATAAACTGAAACCCTGGATCTGTCTGTTTTGTTTAACTGAAAGGGTAGTTATATATTTAAGTACTGTTTGGAGGCGTCTACTTTCACCTCTCTTTTAAAAGCACAGAATAAGGTATAATAATTTAATATATTTTTAAATGCATGTGAATATAAAAGTTGCTTTCTGTTGTACTTTTCAAATCACGTCAAAGACTAAACTGATGTTTCCCCTTAGATTATTCCTCATTTTCCCCTTATATGAGGAAGTGCCGAGTTCAGAAATAATGAAGAGGCATAAAGATTCTTCACTGGGTTTTTTTATCAACTTGTAGGTTTGGAATGCATTCTGAAACTACTAGTCTCAGTCAAATAACTTACATGGGTTACTACACTGATCTTGCAACAATATTATTCTGTATTTCTTTATGATCTTCAGTTTCTTCATAAACTAGATTTTCTTCTTGATCTCTCCATTATTAGAGGAGAGCACAAAATGTAACAGCATATCTTCCAAGACTGAAGAGCTACATTGGGCAAGTGTTTTTCCCAGTAGCAGTATATAAAAGCATGAATTGTTAGCCCATATTCTTTAGCTTTAGCTGTGATTAAAACCTTGCTTTGTAACTTTTCATATATAGCTTTCAAATCCCAAAACTGTGCAAGGCACAGATACAGTGAAATGATAGCACACAACTTAACTGGTGGTTTTATTTCAAGTACACAGTAATGGCTATGCTGGATAGAAAATCAATAAAAGCAGTATTTCCCACTTTACGTCATAGTAAAGAGCAAAATCTATTAAGATCACCTATTCGTATACAAACATTCATGAAGAAACATGCAAAATACAATTACTAGTATTATTTCAAATAATAACATATCTATCAACATTTAAGATTTATTAATCATTTACATACTTTACTGTTATTTTTATAACTCAATTGAAACAAAGCCAGTGAAAGTGTACTTGAAAATATGTATAAAAGCGATTATGATGTGAAGATAGTTACGGATCTCCAGAGCCCTTTCTCTTTAGTGAACAAAGGTAAGGAATGTGAATACTTGAATTGTGTAAGTTACACCATCTTAAATTGTGATCATCAAAATCATGATATTCCACGCTAACATTCTAACTATGCTGCCAAGGACAACTTATTATATGTCAGCAGAGAGTCACACAAACTTTTCTGGTGGTCGTGGCTTAAAATTTACCAAATGACAGCTCCAGTGGATCAGAAAATTCCACAGGCAGATGGCAGGCTACTAAAACTGCTCTTCTGACAGCCCTTCAAAGAAGGAAATTTCAGAAACTGGGAACTGATTATCTAACAGGAATAGCTAGTTCTTAGAACTCACTGCAAACCATGTCCAATTCTCTGTCATGATGCTGTATGCTCCAAAAAAAAAGTAGTAGCATTAGGGGACAGACACTCAGAAAGGTAAAATCAAGCCCAAAGGCTATTCACAACCTTCAAAAACAAAGAAACACCTTTAATATTTATGTCTACATTTTTCATAAAATCATTCATAACTTGACAGAACAAAAATAAGAGACTGAATTTGTCAAATAGCAATCTCCTGGATGAGTCTGACCTTTCCAACAACTTGACACCTTCTAAAAACATTTGTTGCTATTTTCAACAAATGTAGAGTACATGGAGTTGCAGAAGCTTGAATATACAAGTCAGTTACAGCTAACAGTTCACACAACCTGAAAGCAGACAGATGTGCCATAGTCCCAGATAGTTTTTGGTAACTTGCAAAATAATAATGAAGGAATGTATTACTTGAGTCAGGTGGTAGCAAGAGGCACAGATAACAGCAGCTAGACTTGTGTTGCAATGGAATCATTAATAATAAATGGTACTAGAGAACTCTGTTATTAGCAAGAGGCAAACACAGCCAGTCACTTCAGCAAAAATTAAAAATGTATTTTCAGGATATGGTGTATACATTACCTTTTTCTATTTCCCTAAATGCTTCCCTTGGCTAAGAAGCAGCATTTCTCCATTAACCAAGTTGATTTGCAGCCAACTCACTTTCATCCATATCCCTATCTTGGTCAAAGCCTGGAAAAGCAATTATACTCTGCCATCTGGGCTGGATGAAAAGGATACAGAAAACGGAGATCAACAGCATACTGATGACACTGGAGCCAAAACCTCCCACACTTTCCTTTACTATTATTTATGGTAATAGTATTACGGTGTGTATGGTGTTTTACAAGCAAGACTAAAGACAGAATTCTAGAACGGAGAAAGAGTAGTGTTTTTCCACACACATTGAAAAAGCAGAGGCATGATCATCCTTACAAATCCAACATGTGAAAGCAATTTGCCCTTTATAATACTTTGGGATATCCATAGGGGGGAAAAAGAATATACTGAAAATTCAGCCCATCCACCCTATCAGGGAAGTCTTTTTAAATGCCTCATTGTCAACAAAAGTGAGTTATGCATAGATTTTTAAGAATTCAAGTAAAAAGTTGGAAGTAAATCAACTATTCTCAATTACTATTGTAATCAAAATCACGTTCTGTGTCCAAAGACAGGACCTAAAAGATCAACTAAACCATGAATTCAAGTACAGGTGACCCACCACTATGTTTTCCATAGCTCTTTCTAAAAGACACTGATAAAAATTACAGTAATTCAATGGTTATTTATTTCACCACTGTTGGCAACTTCAGGAAAATTTAAAATTTATAAAGCCCTTTAAAAAAATAACACCTCTAAAGCGTTATCACAAAAATTTCCCAATAATAATAAAGAAATTATGTTATCTTGAACACTACACCATTCTTGATGCTATAAAATTGTTCCATTTTCATAATGAAATTAGTCAAATGCGAGCATATTTAAAGAATAAAATTTTATGCCCATTTAACTGAAAATAATTAAAGGCATTGAAAATTTTGCATATATAATTTTTTTAAATAGATATAAGGCCTTATTTTTTAAATAAACATTTAAAATAAATTATCACTTTCTATGAGCTTATTAAAAAGTACTCATATAATAATGATACATCACAGATTCTGCTGAACTGGTTAAATTTCCAGTTTATTACATGAAATAGTAATGTAATAAGATTTTAACACATTCTAATCATGCAAACCTGAAAATAGTGGAGTGGAACAAGTAGAATAAAATGCACTTGTACTGAGGAACTGTGACAAAGACAAAACCAAATTGGGAAAATATCACTTCAGACTATTTGAGAAGTTTAAGGGTTGTCATGGCAAAATGAATCATGAGATTTCCCAATTTTTTATTGCTTTCACTTCTAGACTTTGCACATTTGGGAAAGTTTTTTCCAAAACCGCCATATTCTGGACAATAAAGTGCACCACCAATGAGAAATAAATATGTGTTGTTGTGAAACTGGTAATAAGAACAACTAAGCACAAAATAAGTACAAAGTATCCAAGAGTGCTACCATTAGCTGTACTTTCATTGTACTGCGACACATAATCTTGACTCCAAACTATGATGATAGATAGATACTACTACTTATGGACTAGATGGCAATGCAGCCATATCACTCACTAAGCTCAAAACGTCCTGAATGTTCTTAGTGATAGGACTCAACTGAACCTTAAACCACCTGATATTAGGTATCTAAATATTTACGTCTACAGGTGTCCTAGCTCAGCAATGTCAGCAATGGCCAAAGGCATATCAAACAACTCAGTCCAATGGTAAGGGCACAAGTGAGATGGCTAATCATGTGCATCCAGTGCATTTGAGATAGATGCATCTGACTTGGCCTCCAGCTATTGCGCCAGAGGGCCCAAGTCTCCCATAAATCCTATTTGATATCTGCCAACCCTACAAGCCATCCCAGCCACCTTAGGCTTCTCACATGGCAACAGAAAGCAGTGCTTAGGAAACTGAATCAAGTCATAATTATCAAAAAATGGCAGGGAGACAAGAGAAAATTCTCAATCACCAGTAGATTCCTCTCCGCATTGCCAACAGCCAGTTGGCTTAGTAGCTTAACTTTCCATCTTCTTCATCCCATTCAGGCAAAAATGAGACACGGCAAGGCCAGTGAACTTGCCTATCCTCTGTCTTCTCTTTCACCAATAAAATCTTCATGTAAGCTGTTTTACTTTATATGAAACCAATATATAGTTCAATTCAAATTATGTTTCCAGGGGTTTAAAAATTCAGCTGTGATCAGCTGTGGATTCTGTTAAATCTTCTTCCTAATCCCAGTGTTCCACATGATATACCTTCATCCCTTACCCTGTTTCCCCATTTCTCACATACTAACACCTATATTTAATCTCATCTTAACTACTTGCATTAAAACTAAGCCCTAAAGCCACATACAGTTCCTTTCCAGATGCTGCTGTTGAATTATTTCCCTATGGGTTTCACCTAACATTCCACCAATGTCCTCTGGCGCTTCAGTACATACATCTCATGCATTCAAAGCCTTTAAACTTCTTTTTCCAAGAAACTCATAAACTAACACCTTTATTCCCATACAAAACAGCTAACATCTGTGGACAAAAAAAGCCACTGAAACAAAGAAGAGTTTTTTTACCAGTGCACCTTTTAGCAGCTTTTGCATGTAATAAATCTGCTGAGCGACTCTCATAAGAATATTTAATCCAAATAAATTCAAATGTAATACAACAATTGAAGTAACTTTCATTCATTTATACCAAACCGTAAAATAAATCTCCATTTAACAAGGGAATTATCTAAAAATAATGTCAGCTACAACAAAATTCTGACAGTAAATATAATTTCCTTCTTATGACCTACAGTACTTTTTTCATCTTTTGCAACATTAGAATTTTGTCCCAAATGATGATCAAAATCCTCACCATCGATTATTATGCCTAACTCAGTAAAGGTTGAAAAGCCATAAGCTGATTACTTCTAACTCTAATACCTTAAGTGTGAAAGGCAACCCTTAAAACTGTCCCTGGAAGTACTTTACTTAAATGTAAATCATGCATTTATCAGTTTTCTGGTTCCTTTGAATAATAAAATCTGTATCTGGTTTGTAATCTCCTATTTAATAAAATTTTTATTATTAAGCGCAAGTTATATCACTGCCAACATATTACAAAGTAGAAAAAACTTTCATTTCCACTGCACCGCTTAGTTTTGAAGTGTGCACACCATTTTTACATTTCTGTCCTAAAAGAGCTATATAAGTGTATATTAACACAGCAATAATAAAATACTACCCTTTTGCTGAAAATAAAAAAATGCTGAATGAGCTTTCTGAGTACTTAAAACAGTATGAAAATCTGATTTTGATCATGCTCTTCTCTCAAAAATTTCCAATCAACTAATAAAGCAACTTTTCTCAGCTTCAATATCCTGATGAGTTTTCCTATGTGACAGAAGATGGATGAAGTAGCCAGAGATAACCTTTCCTACAAATTTCTGCCTGACAGATTTTTATTCCCATTCTAAATATTTTTCTGAAATTCCACTAATTGATGAGTCTTACTGACTGCATAGTACTTCATTTCACTGTATGTCAAGGTCCACATCTGCATTATCATGTGCACTGGCACACTTTATAAGATGTCACAATTTCCCCAGCAAGTTCACACACCATCTTTAATATACATTTCTCTTTTATACTTCATCTATCTTTTTAAATATACATTTGGCAGAAAAGAATGCTACAGAAAATATTTCACCTTTGTTAAACAAATGAGAAAGCTAAACAATAGATGATATTCAATATAGCCTAAAGTACTAAAGTACTAAATAAGTACTTTTCTGAAGTCCCCCACCAGTTTCTTTAAATGTAACTTCTTCCGCACTTGACAAATGAAAAGTTCTCAATAACCTTCAACTCCTAAAATTTCAGGGAAATTTCACCTTGCTTAATCACCTCAAATATTCATGTTGTGAAAGAACAGAGAATGACAAGAACTCATCTCAGTTTTATCTCTGGAGTGTACCTACACTGCACCAGTTTCTTATTGAATCATACTCACATATAAACTGAAATTCAAACACACTTTCAAAAACATATGAATCTTTCAACTCTGATGCTGCAAGAATTGAAGCTACCTTTTTCCTCAGAAGCACCAAAAAAAAAATAGTCCTATTATTAAAAGGTAGAGAAAATGAATGTAACTTCATCCTAGGTATCCACCGTTCCACCTTTAACATTCTAGGTACCCAGCATTCCATCTAAGGGAAAAAGGGCACTAAAATGTGATCCAAGCCACTACAGACACAACTGTGACTATTATTTATTAGTCATCACATCAGACAGTTCAAAGGCACAAAATTTGATTAATTAGGAGCAGTAAATATTTTGCTTTATGAAAACTTCTACATCTGACCAACTGGTAAGTCTTACAGTAGTTCTATAAGGCACTTGTGAGATTTCCTTAGCAAAACTAAGAAACAGATCTATCCATTGTAAATAAAATCCTTATTAAAACTTGAGACAAAGATCATATTCCCATTTATTTCAGTAGGCATTAAATTTGGATCTAGCTGATCCTAGGAAATTCACTTATCTTCACTCTCTGCCAAAGCAGTAAGAAAAACAATCTCGAGATGTACCAATTTTGAAATGATCTGATACATGGGTTGCCCGAAATGAGCTGTCATGAGAGGAAATGAACATCACTGTGCCCAGTAGGCTTTGAAGGATACTGAGGTGGGAAAAGTCAAAAACTAGATCCCACCAAAAATGAGATGTTGGGTCTGAGTAGAAATTTCCTGTGCATTTTTTTAATTCCCAAATTTGCAGAGCAAGATCTGTAAAAGCCTTACAACATTTCCAGTTTTATTATAAAGTTTTAAACTCAATAATCCCAGTATAGCGTAAGTCTCTATCAATTAAAATGCTCCTGTCATCTTTCCACTATTTACAGTCCAATGGCACAAAAGAACTAAAAGTCAAGTGACTCCATTTAGGTCAAACTTGCACTTTATTATCAGCCTCTTAACTTCTAACATCCTGTTTGGCACATCTAACAAACTGAGTACTCAGCCTCTTTGGACTCTTCAATGTTCTTGAGCTCTTATTCTGCAGTATATAAAATACCTAACTGAAAAATATCTGGCATGAGTCTACTGACTGGATCTTCTAAAGGGGAAACTCCTCTTGACTTCAAAGAAAATTTTGGAAAGAGCTCAGCATTGAACTCTATCTACTCCAGCTAAATTCAGTGGGAGTGTGTTTTATCTACTGCCTTCAGCATCAGCATATACCATGTCATTCATCATCTCCAAATTCAACAAGAAAAGATACAGCATGCTGATACAAACTTAATAGTTTATAATTTCATTCTAAATTATATCAATCTTTTCTACTTTATTCTTCTTTTATTTTTTATTAATAATTTTGTAAGCTTTAAATCTTATGAATATTAAGAAATGTTCCTTGGGAATCTGCAACAAAACAAAAAAAAGGACGATTCTTGGTACATTCTTGTGATGTATTCACTAAGATAAAGATCCATGTACTGACTTCTGTGTTGACAAGGTCTCTGCATGTAGAAGAATATGAAGGGCTAGAAATCAGGAATTTCATAGTCTCTTAGTGATCAGCTATTTAGTCTTCTGCTACACAAAAGACAATGCAAAATTTAAACACTTTGGAAGTTCAGGATAAAAACAGAATGAAGTGAGAATGGTAGGGAAAGGAAAGGAAAAAAGTATCTTCAAAATTAACATACTTTATAACGATTTCATTAATTATCTTTAAATAACATCCTTTTAAAAAGTCAAGAAACAAAAATTCTGCAATATAAAGTCCAGGACATCTCACTTCTTTTTCCTCTCTACTTATACACAATTTTCATCAGATCAAAAAGAAAAGTATGTAAATAATGATGTATTTCTTGCATATTGTAATTGCCATAATAAATTAATAAGTTTGCAATACTGTTGACAGCAATTTTTAATAGTATATCTTAACTAAACTAATTAAATTAAAAAATTAAAATAGCCTAAATAATTATTTGAGGAGAGTCTGCAAACATTAATTGATTCCTGAAATACATAAATACATGGAAATAAAAAGAACATGAAATACAGTTTGTCTCAAATTAGTCGCTCCAAGGTACAGCCAGAAGACACAAATAAACAGGTTTGCCGCCTCCTCCCAGGTAGCACAATACATATGACTCATTTTTGATGCTGTAATTTGAATCAGGAACCACCAAATACAACTGGTTAACACAAATATATGTAATTGCCACATAGACTGTGGGTTTCATTGTTAATCTCGAGTTTAAAAACAAGAGGTTTCTAGCTAATGTTTAAAATATGACAGTCTATTGCAAAATCTAAATTACCAAATTAAAACTGCAAAAGTGAGATATTTGTGTGCATGTCTTAATCCAAGAGTGTCATGCAGTGAGGAGACAAGAGTCTCCTGTGTGGTTTTGGTCTGGGTATTTAGCCATGTAGCATATAAATCATTGAAATCTAGGCACTGAAACAGAAGCTGGCTGTCTATTGTTCATTATTTTATATATTTAGCACCTAGCATCTGTTCCTCTCCAGTTAGAAATCTGTAACATATGCTGTGCTTTCCAACGGTAATATCCTGAACAATTTTTAATAATTCTGGGTACTGCATCCTATATGACAGCCTAAATTTGTGACAGAACTCCTACAAGATAGCACAGCACACATTAGCATTATTTAGGCAGATCACACCTCCTAGAGTCACAGCCAAATCCAGCAGACCAAGAGAGCAGAGCTTTATTTTTGACTTATTTTTGTTTTGTTTGTGGAAGCTATAGGTAGCCATCACCAAAACATATAACTCCTAATATATTTTTAATATACTATACCTCTTAGCACACCTACTTAGTAGTACATTAAAATACAAGGGTCTAAGATGTTTATTACTTAGCTATGGTTAGCCATCACCCTCTTGTAGAGTAGGATTCCCCAATTTAAAGTGGCAGCAGATGAATATTTACACTGAAGTTGACAATCTGACCTTAAATAATCTATTTTCTCCAAAGTATTGTAAGCCATGCAATGTCATTAAAAAACTGGACTTGAAAATGTGTCTATTTTAAATCATTTACATATCTAGTTCTCTATTCCTCACTATATAATCTTTAAAAGCTCTTAAGTATCAAATAATTTTCACTACTATGAAAACCACATCATATAATCCTTTTAGTAAAAAAATACAGGGTTTGCACCCTCATTACTGTGATTAGAAAGCTCCTAAAGAATGTCACCAATGGACACTTAGCTTTTAAATTTCAACTTCATATTTAGTATATAAAATATAACCACTTTTTGTGTGTGGCAACATCTTCCTTTATATTAAGCAGCTAATTCCTCTTCTTCCCACCTTGCCTGCACATCCTCCAGGTATTAACATTAGATATCAAAAAAACCCTAGTCATTTTACACTTCACCTCCCTTTTCACAATCATTTCAGCAATGCAAGACCTAATTTATCCCAGCTGGAATTCAATTTAGTGAACATGACTAACCAAAACTGAACAGATAGAGTTTTTTGCAATGGCACCGACAGTTCCCTGTTTCACTGGAAATACTTGAACTAATATATTTGCAGACCCAACCTGATTTTTTTAACAGCTGTATTGGCAGCTCACAGTCATCCTATGATGTGTGAATATTCCAAGGTTCTTCTTCAATCTCTTCTAACAGATAAAATCAAAGTTTCTATTTCGGGTTATTGGTCTCAGAGCACCTAATCATTCAAATATCCTTGAACTTCATCCCAGTCTTCTACATCACTTCTTTAGACATCCAGTTCTTTCCTGCTGTGTCCTTAGCATATTCCTAATGCAACGAAATTACATTTTAACCTCCATGAAAATATTAAGTCTGTAGGATGAGACCAATGCCAGTTGCTTCCAGATCATCTCTTCTCCAGCCAGAAGGTTCCTGCTAAGCCAGAGGACAATGCTCAGCAGCAGATAAACACCTTTCCTGCCTCTCAGCCTGAGCTTCTTACAAAACAGAACATGAAGTACATCGCAAGCACCAGTCAAATCCTGTGCATCACCATCAGTAACAACCTTGATTGCTGCAGAAATCGCCGTAATACTGCAACATCTACTCCTAATAGATAGATCCTAGTATGTTTTATAGTTCTGATATAAATCCATGTCTTTAACATATCCTCATGTAGCTACAGCTCTTATTAAAAAAAAAAAAAAAAATCAGACCTTTAAGTTAGTCACACATATTAATAACTATATACACTGGAGTAATCCTGAGAAAACAAAGCTGAACTATATTACTTGCATTAAGCACAAGACAGTATTTCTGAAGCAAACAGTTAATAAACTAAGAAAATTGAGAAAGATGAACACACTGCAGCAGGAATGTGGTCTCTCATTGACTGGTCAGCTATTTTATGCAATACAGACTAGTCTAAGTAGGACTGAAACAAGTATTAGTAACTTCTACTAAAAAGCAGTAGGGAATTCTATTTACTGCCTATCTAGCCATTAGCCCAATCGCCTTTTACTTTTCACCTCTGCTTTTCAATAACTTTGCTACTCAAGAACCTATCTTTTAAAGTCAAGTATGGTTCTAAAAACACTACAAAAATGGTTAGCTAAATGAAAAAGATAAAGGGAAAACAAAGACTAAAGCATCGCATTACTCACTCTACGACCTATAATACACCTCCAGTACAGCTCTGAGTGGTTAAACCTTGACCTTTACAAATTAATCATCACAGCATATAACCAAATTTTTATACATTTGCAATTTTTGTAGACAGAATTGAGTGATTTTATTTTTACAAGAGCCCTGGTAGCAATACTTACATTTTGTGTTTAAATAAAAATCCTGAGGAACTCCTGAAAATATTTCAGCATTTAAATAAGCTTCTTATTTTCATCAGCCATGGAAGCATTAAATTATTTCTAGGGAACTGTTCTTGCACCTAAACACCCTTCCCTATTTTACAACCATCACTTGAGCTAGTATGGTTTCTAGATCATATAACGAGGAATACTTTTTTTCTTGGACAGCACTGGTATGGAATGCACTCCCACAAAAGGAAAATCTTTGCGGGTTATTTAAGAATCCACATGAGAAAAACAGAAATTTGAACAGATTCATGTAAAATCACAGCAAGGTAATGCAAAAGCAAATGTTAAAACATTAACAAAGATCCACTCTGGATTTAATTAGTGTTAATGGACTCAATGCACTGTGCAGCTTACAATCACATCAATGTGCACAGGAATGATATACACCAAATTCTCATATTTGATGACGAAAACATCTTTCTGTATCCTTGGAGAAAGAAAAATGCTGACAAAAATGAAAGAATAGCACTGCAAAAATGAAACAAAAATTATAGGCACCCATTAAAATAAAAAAAAAAAACAAAAACAACCTTTTTTAAAAAATCTACTATTTTCTGGGAAGCTATTATTGCTTGTCTTTGACTGCAAACCCTTTCTGTTGCAAAAGCCCTTGAACCTTCCAAATGCTTTGCTAATAGGGATAGAGACTGACTCAATCAAATGGCATATCAAGGTATTTTGAAGAAATTTTTTAAAAACTTTCAGATCTTTTCAAAGGAAATGATGCACCAAAACGTAGCAAGGGAACAAGAACAGAATTATAGTGCTTTGCTTCATGCCTAATACATAAAAGTCCTTTTATTCCTTTTTACTGTAACAAAACATTTTTCCACTTTTACAAAAAGTAGTTGATTTTCCCCCAAAATTTAATGCTGGACACTATTCTCAGCGAAATATGATAGCTGGAAGCTGTATGGGGCTTACCTATACAGAGCTTTTTGGTCACAACAGTTTTTGCTTTGAGCATGCCATGTAAGCGGCTTTTGAACTATGAGGCCCGGGTCTTCTCTGAAGGAAAATTACATGTTGTCAGCTGTCACAGCACTCAACATTTTTTATACTCTCCCCACCTCTGAAGACACATTGCTATCTAAATTTCACTTCCAGATGGTGGAGAAAATTGGAAAATGCACTCCCCAGTATACATGAAAACAGAAGAAAGGTGCAACAAACATAAAGTTCCTTCTTTTAAGACACGATTTTTAACCAAATTTCGTCCCAGGTTCGGCTTATGGTTTTTAATGTCTGAAGCACCAAGTGACTGCTGGAGTTCGAGCTGTAATGAATGACCGTTCAGACACAGTATGCTGGTGGGTTTCCCTTTCCTTCACTTCTTTCCTAACAAGCCATGATTCGGACAGCCACGGCCTAGGGGGTTCATCTGGCCGCCTGCCCACGTGCTCCTCACCCACCTTTCTCTCCCACTCCCCTGCACTCCTGTTCCTGACAGCAGGCTGAGCGCCCCTTCGCTCGCCCCTCCGTGACAGCGCCAGGGGCAGCCCGAGCGCCCCGGCCCGGCGGGGGCTGCGGCTGCTCCGGACACGCCACCGGCTCTGCCTCCGCTCCCTGCCGGCCCCACCGCCCCGCGGAAACGGGCCCCCGCACCACTTCGAAAAATAAAAGCTGCGGGGAGCAAGGTCAATGCCCTGGGGCGGCCACAATGCGTGTCACCCTGCCATGGGATGATTTTCACACAGCGGATGCTGACGGGTGGGGAGAGCAGCTGCTGAGAAGGTTTCTTTGCAGCCGCCTGCCTGCGGCTGCAGCGCCATCAGCGCTGCCCACCTGTGTCCGCACCGCCTGCACGACGGCGCAACCCCGGCCGTGGGCCGAGAGCAGGGGCGCGGGCAGAGCGGGCCCGCTGCTGCGGGCACGGCGGCGGGGCCGGGGCAGGGCAAGGGGAGGGCGGGCAGCGGGCACGGGGCGCGGCGGGGGCGGTAAGGGGAGGGCGAGGGGCGGTAAGGAGGCGGCGAGGGGCGGCAAGGGGGCGGTAAGGGGAGGGCGAGGGGCGGTAAGGAGGC
>JAWWEE010000105.1:92129415-92157558 GCA_035221455.1 Xenops minutus | reverse complement strand
ATGCCCCCCAGGACATGGTTGGCCCTCCTGGCTGCCAGGGCACTGCTCACTCATATTCAACTTGCCATCGACCAGGACACCCAGGTCCCTTTCCATGGCACTGCTTTCCAGCATCTCATTCCTCAGTCTGTCTGTACATCCAGGATTGACCCATCCCAGGTGTAGAATCCAGCACTTTCCTGTGTTGATGTGCTCAGCAATAAAAGGTGGTGGAAAGAAGGAGGAAACAGAGTGACATTCAGGGTTATGGCGTTTGCCTTCCCATGTAACATGTGGTGGAGCTCTGCTTTGCTGCCTGCCAATAGATGGTGGTGAGTCAATGCCTTGTTTGTGGGCACAGACTGACTTTCCCTATTAAACTATCTTTATCTCAACCCATGAGTTTTCTCACTTTTACCCTTTTGTTTCTCTCCCCATCCACACTGTGTGGGTGAGTGAGGGAGTAACTGTGGGGCTGAGATGCATACCAGGGTTAATCCACAACAAACAGATACAACCATCTATCTGCATGAGATTGTAGAGGATTGAAATAGGCATGGACAACATTAGTCAAACCTCCTACTTAAGACACTTATATTAGGCATCGCAGCATTTATGAGCCTTTAGAGAGATTTAGACTGCATTTTTCTGCAGTTAGTGGAGGGAACTAGGCATTCACATCACCCTCAGGGAGCAGTTTGGAGCAGTTTAGCTACAGACTTGCTTTTCCACTGTGATTAGGGAAACTAGGTGTCTTCTGGGCAGGACAATATGTCCACATGTTGAACAGGTAGCCACTGAAGTTTGGCCAGGAGGAAACATCAGGCACAGAGGAATAGCCACAAAGTTCCTGGCTGAGTTTGACAAGCCTTCAGAGTATTGAACCCACACTTCCCATTTCCTAGGAGAGAATCCTAAATGCCAAACCAAATGTTGACACTGGATCACTGTACAGCCAGGAATTTGAGTAATAAGGAATCAAAAACAATGCATAGAATATTTTATTAAGTTCTATGGTAATACATAAGTGTTACAGTTCTGACTTTTCTTTGACCTTTGCATATTGCTGGTCCTAGTGCAGAAAGATTCTTAAATATCTAATGTTTCCTTGAGGTCAATGGGTAAATAGACTTCTGGACTTAAAACTATTGGGTTTGGGGGTTTTTATGTTTGTTTGGGGTTTTTTTGTTTTTGTTTTGTTTTGAGTTTTTTGCAAGGTTTTTGGTTTTTGGTGTTTTTTTTTGTTGGTTGATTGGTTGGGGGGTTTTTGTAACAAGCTTTTATTTGTCTTCTGCACATACAAAACTTCAGTTAAAATTTTTGAAGTGTTTTGCACCATGTTAAGGATCATAACTTGACCCAGTGCTTCAGTTATTATAAATCACATTTGTTATTCTGAGCTCAAGGAGGCAGCTAACAAAGGTGGGAGGTGGTTTGAGTTTTTATACTCCTCTTTTAGTGTGCCTTTTGAGGAACATGAGGAAAGAGAAACAGGTCACCATGGGGCACCAGAAGACCCAACACAGAGAGGAGAGACAGCATTGTAGCCAGAGGCTACAGGGACTGCTCCAGTGCTTGATAGCCAGGAAGGAAAGCTTTAACTTTCTTTCACAATTGGTCCCAGAGAGACTTTGGCTCTTCAGCCTCATTAACATCCATTTCCTGCTCCTTGCCATAGTGTTATCACCACATATGTTCATGAGACAATGAACTTGTGTTCCCATTGTAAACACAGTGGTGTTTACCCATGCTACATCTGTGCCTGAAGTAGTGACCACTATATTTAATTTGCCAAAACTTTTCTGTTACAAAAGTATGTCCTGCAGTTTCTAAAAGGAAAGGGCTGTCCATGTCTTGTTGCAAGAATTTGGAGTTTGGCAGTAATATAGCCAGGAGTCAAGAACATACCCTCTGTTGTCCTAGCACATATCAGTTTAATTTCTAAAATGTTGAGAAATGTGATTTTCTAGCTATGTTTTGCTCTTTTATGTTTGCTGGGGACTAACAGCTAGGCAGTTTAGTATTCCAATTGCTCTGAGCAGATTTTTCTCTTGTATGTTGCTCCAGCACGGGAAACAATAGTGAACCTACATCTGGAGCCCACATAACTCAATGCCTGCCACTGGTCCACAACAAACACCCTCAAAGAGTAAAGATTAGTGAGACACTAAAGAGGAGTTCTGGAATGAAAATAAAACTTCATGCTTTTGGGCTTCAGACAATCTCTAAGTATTAGGGTTTAGGATGAGACCTCCTTAATAGAGAAATAATCCAACATCTGCCTACTGTAAGGGGATTTTACACCTTTATGTAAAACATCTGGTGCTGGCTACCATCACAGACAGGATGCTGCACTTCATAGATTACACATCTGATGCATATGGTTTTTATAGTATGGATAGAAAGTTCAGAGAATGCTAATTCAGAGAATGTGAGTTCTAAAGGAATTAGATTGTATCTGTGGACTATTTTATTTCTACTAAAACGGTGGTTTCCAGCAAGAGATTACTCAGGTAATGCATATACGATGCTGATGATGAGCATATAAAAGTATATAACCATGCTTGCATGTTTGCTTTGAGCTTGACTGCATCCAGTCATAAAAAACCCCATTGTTCCTATCCCAGTTTATCAAAATTACAAAAGAGAACAGAAATATGGGAAAGGAAAGGTATTCAGAAAAAAAGTTGACTTTTAAAAGCCTTTTATTGACAGAAATTATACAAAATAGCCAGCCCTCTTCCTTTAAGACAGAAGTAGCTAGGAAAATAAGATAGACAGGGTACTTGCTGTTCTCTATTTATCTCTGACAAGATTTTAGGAATTAGCATATTAACTATGAAGAAATGGATGCATTGCTAGAAGCATTTTAAGAAAACAAAAAAATAATCTTTGTTGACATTAGATATCTGAATAAAGCATTGCTATGACATTTGAATAGTGATATAGTACTGAGGGAATAAGGTCAGCTGTTTGTAGATGGAAGGAAGGTCAAAGCCAGGCTCTAGAAACAGAAGAATAGGTGGGGGTCTCTGAAGTTGGAAGTAAAATTCTAATCATAAGGGATAAATTTTACACTGATGAGAGCTCCACCCAGAAAACAGTTGTATGGAAAAGGCAAAAACAGTTGTGTTGTCTTTTCTGCTGGAAAATGTGAAGCAATCAGCTAATCAACAAGCATTGCATGTTGAATAATTCACCACCCTTACTCCCATTAATCCTCTAGTCTGCCAAGATAGATTTGGGATACTTCTGTAAAAACATAAATGGGCCTTAAGGGTGGTAATTATTGTATTATACTCAAAATTTAGTTTATCTGGAATGTACTGTCATGAATTATTGTGCAGCTGGTACTATAGACATGAATTATCAAATCACTACAGACATGGAACATAAGAACAAATTAAAGAATTAAAGGAAAATGAAATTTTTACTGCCTGTGAGTCTTAAAGATCTTTTTGAACAACCCCAATGATCTGGGCTTTCCAAAGCACAAGTCAAAGCGAGAGTGAATGAATTCCATAATCAATGAGATGCATATTCAGGATTAACTGGGCATAATTAAAGTAAGTGGCCTATTTCTACATGTTACATAAGCAAATGCAACAAAAAGGGAGACTTGGAAAAAAAGGTGTTTGAAAGATATCTTTATGAAAAAAATAATATACCTTTCTTAAATAGATTGTGTAGCTAGTCTGAGAGAAAAAGGGGAGAGGGATACACAATTGAAAACGTATGTCCTAGGAACAATATCTGAAAATAGTTATTCAACTTTTATAAACAAATTTCAAATTATATTCCCATACCATTAAGAAAGCAAATTATTCCTTTGATTCCTAACACATGTCATCGCAGCAAATCAGAAAAATATGGCTTTTTAACCAAGGGTAAAATTGAGCATGTCACATTTTTTGCTTGTAACTTAAAAACAAGAATGTATCTCGTGTCAGGTAGAACATTTCAAATTCATAAAAATATTCTTATTGTGGTACATATTAAGGCAATTCTCAACTAGTAGGGATTATTTTCTTTGCAAAAAATATCTTGGAAGCTAAGAGCTTAGCAGAATTCTAAGAAGGACTACTGTCTATATGCATGAAGAGATAGCTATAAAAGAAAAGGTTAAAAATATTATTTGACCAGTTGACACTATGTGGAATTAGAGAGTTTTACTTAGAAGCAGATTTAAATTATTCATCACTGTCTGATTTTCTATAGTAACCTATAGATTCCAGATCCTGAGACAGGTTACTTACTAGCTAGACGTTACAGCTAAACTGGTGTTCTTTGCATCTTACTATGAACAGAAAGAGGTATTTTAATTCATACACCTAATGTAAACAAAGCAGTGTTATGCTTTTAATATGGTTTTTAATATTAAAGACTTAATCGCTCCCTTTTATAATGCCATAACTAATCTCTTCCATCTCTACCACTGCAAAATATAAGACCCTGTACCACAGATGAAAAGACAGCAGCCATGAGAACATGCACAATACATGCTCTGTTTTGATCTCACAATAGGAAATGTCACCTAGCAACAGCAGTGAGGCATGATGTCAGAAGACAATAAAGTTGATAGATATGTGACTGTGACAAAATTAACTTTCTCCTAAAAAAGGCTGCTTAGCAGTAATTATATAAATAATATCCAGTCAACAAGGGACAACTGACTTCATACAAGATATGACCCAAGGCTTTGATAGTGATTCGTCTTCTTGAAGGGGCTGCGGGATAAGAAAGCAGAACATCCTATTCCTACCATAATATGTCTTTACTGATATGTTCATAAGAGATGCAGAGCTCACCTTTCTATGAAGTCCACTGTACTGTCACCCATACTTGCTTACTTATCACTCTCTCAAGAGCACTCATAGCATTTAACACGAAAAGTGTCTTACCTGAAACTTCTGCCACACAAGGCTCAAATTTATCTTACAATTATATCAGTGAAACTGTCCCTGGGATTTTACACTGCTGCCTCTTATTGCAGTGTTTGATTATTTCCTTTACAGAATCAGTAACAACAGTAATGTCTCTACTTTGGACAATATAAACTCCCTTTGGACTGGAGTTTGTTATTGAGATGCAAGATTTTAGTCACTAATTTTTGTTTATATGGGTATATTCTCAAATACTAACACTAGAAGCAGTACTGTGACTGTGATGGATATGCACCAGAAATTCTCAGTCAGATACAATATTTTTAGTAGCATTCATCAATATGTTTGAAAACAAAATAGATAATCCCTTGGGCATATTAAGCCTTCCTAGTTCATCAATTTATTTGCTAGAGGGATAAGAAAGTTGACTAGTTGACAGATTTGCTATTTTTATGAGAGAAGGACAAGTCAGAGTAATGAAAATTGTTCTGCAGCAGCAAGTTTCCTCACAGAAGGATTTTGTTAATGGAATAAGAAGTTTAATGTTAGGAAAAAATGTTTTGTCTAGTCTTACCAGATTATCTGGTAAAACAAATACAAAACTTGGTTCCTCTGGAATATGATCCTGTAGATTTCCATGTGTTCCTGTTAATTTAATGCCCTCTATGTACTTTTACAGCTGGATTCATGAGCTGAAGCTGTTAAATTTAATTTCTAGCAAGCTAAATAGCTTATGGTCTAGTTTTATTATTCATATTTCTAAACCTTAAGTACTAAGACATTGCCTGTAGGGATGTTTTAAACCAACACATGAGTAATCCGCCTCACGAGAGTATGAGTAAAGGAGGGGCAATATATCCACAGCTGATCCCCAATGACTTTTTCTCATTATTCCCGCAGTCAAAATAGTATAATTTTAAAATTAGTGCAATAATAGAGAATAAAGCTTGATGACTAACCTGATGAACTGTTTAAAAAATATAATAAACCAAAACAAGACTGAAAGATAAAGTGGACTTGAGAAGCCTTCTTGGCATCATTCCTCACCTCTGATAGACTCACCTGCTGTGAAAGGAGATAAAGGACATTTCCCACTGAGATTTAAACTTTCTCAAACCTGTTCTACAAGTCATAGAGTGTGGAAACCAGTCTGAAGTGGGCCTTGATCTCCAACTAGAATTTATTTTAAGTCGCTGTGGAATTTTGCAGACTCATACTAGTTTGGATACCTATCTTAATCGTAATGATAAAGTATATTTTCTCAAATGAAGCGTAAGTCTTCATGTAAAGCAACCGTTCTCTTTTATATTTAAAGTCTACTGTAGTATTTCTCAGCAAAATACCAGTTATGCATATTTTCTTCATGAAAAATGACAGGCGAACTGCAGTTCTGTTATTTGATGTATGAGTTATACTCTAAATTACAACTGCTTTCAATTTGACCTATTTTGTTTAGGGGAAAACCTCCATATGGATGAAACCTCCCTTATGTTGGATGAATACTTCAGAGACTTGCCACACAAGTTTGACAGAGCTCAGCAAATTTGGCAGACTTCATTCCAGAGAGGCTCAGGCCTGTAATAATCCTGGTATGGCAGATCAGAAACAAAGTGCAACAGGAAAGCAATACCAGGGGTGGTTGCTTAGCACATGTCTGCAATATATTTCTTTTCACCAAAGCACAGCCGGTTGTGCAGAATTGTAAATTGGCCTCTTACTGTACAGCAAAAGTGACAAACCTGAAAACAGCAAGCCACCAAAACATGTGAACAGTATAAAATTGACAGCAAGTCTGAAAAGTGTATGTGTAATGTTAGCATAATGAATTGCAACTTTATGACTGTGCTGCTTAAGGACTCTGTTTTGTGAGGTGCTGAACACTCAACTTAAGACACATAATATTTTTTTTTTTTTTAAAAGGAGCTGTGCAGGGCAAAAAGAAAGGCATTTTATTATGTCATCAGATCTGATTACCCAAAACAACAGTGCTTGAGTGTATATCTCCTGTATGCCAACTTTATATGAAAGCTATTGACACATAAAAGCCTCAAGTTCACAGGTACCTCAACACCTCTAGTGTCTGAGCAGATTCAGATTTTGTTCTAAATAACAAGGCTATGTTGCACTACAAAAACATTAGATACTTTCTGTAATGAAAATTTAGAAATCTAAACAAATGTAGCAATTTATGCATAGTGTAGCCCTAAAACCTATATTATATAACTTATTATTATAACTTGTTAGGTACCATTATACTGGATTTCAAAAAATATAGCTTATCATTCTTTGTTAAGAATTTCAGCTGACAGGGATTTTAATGAGGTAAAGGGTTTTTCTATCTGTGAAAATGTACTGAGAAAAAGACATAACACCTGATAGCCAGTCAAAGCTACTCAGGAGCCTTGAAGCCATTCCAGAAGGTGTGATCCTGTGTCAAAGGAGATGAGGTAGAGGATGAAGACGGGTTCAACTCAAATTCAGGGACGGTTTTGGAAGTGGGTGTAACAGATGAGGTACTGTCCAAATATTGCAAGTAGACTCCTAATATTGTAATTAGATGGTAGTATAAAGTTGCCTATGCAACTCAGTGTGCACAAAATATTCCTGTGCACCTGGGCGCCATAATAAGGGAGTGCTTTTTGCCTTTTAATACTCAAAAATAGTCCAGATAATTATTTCTCTGACTTTAGGCATCAATAGGAAGGATACCTGTTGATCCCAATTGGATTTTATAAGCATATGAGTTAAAAGATGATGGCTTCTTCACAATTAGTTGGATGGTGATTCAGATTCATAAACATGGGTGCCTGGTGTCTTTAAGCACTATAGTTAATGAGACATCTGTGAGGCTAATAAATATGAAATTAGAGAAGATGCATGCTTTGAATGGGGTTGGCAGATGTATGGGACTGTGACCTGTGCCTTTCTAGACTGGCTGTGCATCTGCTTTAGTTGTCTAAGTGGTTTAAGGCTAACATAAAAACAATTAGCTCCAGGCCCTCTGAATTTTAAACTGTCTCATATTCTGTCACAACATCTTCTGTTTTTATTTTCTAATGAACAAAACAGAAAGGAAATAAAGGGCATCCATATATATCACCTCATCTAACTTATTCAGCTATGTATTTTGCATAATGCAACAAGGCAAAACAACTTTTCTGTTTGATCAGTCTTTTTGATTTTATGTTTTCCATGTAGCAGCGAGGAGTGTCAAAATCTACAATATAATCTCATGAAGATTTGGTCTTCTCATTCTGAGAATCATCCCCATTTTTTTATTTACCCAGAATTAACAATTTGTTCTTTTGCAATTATAGATTTTAGGCCTGATGACTTCCCTACTGCTACAGTGAGAATGGATTTTGTTGGCTCCCATAAGTGTCAAAAGAAACACAAATTTTAAAAAAAAAAAAAAACATAAAAATATTAAACCAATATTTTTATATTTTTCCTCTATTTATATTTTGAAGGGGTGTTTTCTTTTTACTGTTATTTTCACAATAAAGTGCATGTAAAATATTGAATTTGCCCATAACTCCAAAAGCCCAAAATTGAAATACAGCATATAATACATCAGCAGGCATTTCAGAAAATTGGCCTTTCTAAACATTTCAGAATGGCTGGAAATACCATCTGCCAAGAGCACATGGAACACCTCTTAAACAGATGCAGATCAGTGTGCTACAAAGGACGCTGAATTCAAGTGCCCTTTAAAAGTTATCCAGCTTTAGATACAAGCTGAAATGAAAGCCAAAAGACATTCATGAAACACCACAGTTTGGACTTCCTCAGACTGTGTGCTGAATCAAAATCCGGACTGTAAGAAGTCATGAGCTGAGCTTCCATTGACCTTTGCTCTGCCTTCTTAACTCTGAAGAGTGCAGTGCTTCAGGGCTATGGATAACTATAGTCACACTTCAAGAAGAGATAGTCCAGATTCAAGATACCTGCTAGTGTGCATAGAAGTAGCAGAGGGAAAAAAAAATCATACATATTTCTACTGGGTAATTAAGCAAAATACAGTGGTTTAGGAATAACATTTCTTTCTGATAATAAAATTTTAAATACAGTGGTTTAGGAATAACATTTCTTTCTGATAATAAAATTTTAAATTCTTTTTTTTTTTTTTCAAACTCCTTTTTCCATCATCAGTTGCAAGAAACTTGTTTATGGCCTACCCAAGCTATACCCAGTGTGGAATTATTTTATTTCCTACTGATTCTCACCAACAACAGCAGAAGCAAACCTGTTACCATGATTTCAAGTGAACTACCTAAATTATGTCTTGAATTTCTGACATATTTATATAAAGTCCAGAAAAAAGTATCAAATGCTACTCTTTCCCAGCTTTGTTGTTGATACCATCTTACCAGCTGCAAGACAGAGCCTCATAACTTCACATAAACATGTGTTGTGTATGCAAAAGATGTATACAACTTAAAGTTTACCAACTCACGTGATCACTGCAAATAAAGTCAGTTATCTAGTGGCTTTTTGATTTAAGAGCATAATTTACTTTTTTTTTTTTAAAACACCCCTCTGCCAGAGCTCAGGTTTTTAAGAACTGCACCTAACTTCTTCCTATAACTATCAGTTTCCAGCTGTTGATATCTGCACTCTTCCCACACCAGTGAATCTCTGCAAAACACCGGTAAGCAAGGTGTGAGAGCAGGAGGCCTTCAGCTTTTTCTATTGAAGGAAGACAGCAGAAGGAATAGCTGGTAAAATTCTTAACTCAGAGGAGAAACATCTTCTCACCTTCAACAGGTAAGAAACACAAGTCAGAGAAGAAGGGAACCAGCTACTTCTCAGGAGAGTCACAGAAGGTTTTGCTCTCTCCCCTTGACATGAAATGAAGGTAAGAGAACATGTCACAGTGGGAAATAGGTGATTAGCATTTCAGAAGAGCTGGGAAGCAAGAATCCCGCTGGAGTGAACATGAAGCACCAACATCATTACATATATTTCTCAAGGACAAAGAAGAAATGTTTTGAGGTACTTCAGAGAATACACTAAAGAGTAACAGGTTGTAACTGTCCCCCATGCACAGGACAAGCAACTACATAGCACTCAGTCCTGTGAATTCACATCCCTTTTGAGAAGCTCTGTTGAAATCAATGACCCAATGGCCTCATTCCAGATCCAATGAAGACACAGACTTCAGTGGACTTTCAGTTTCCGCTTACGTGTGGGTTTAGAGAGTAAACGGTGTTGTCAAGGTTGGGACCAGTTCTTTATATTTACATTGTAAGCAGAAAGGTCCTGAAATTTTAAGATTTTTAATTGTGAAAAAATGCTAAAAGGCTTTTCACAAAAAGAATCTATTCATGATTTGCATCTCACGTCAGAACATCAATGAAACTGGGTTTGATCCCCTACTAAATTAGCACGGGGAGATCTTTTTTTGTTTTCATTTTTTAGCAGAAGCCAGATCTGAAACCTTCATGGAATCCAGAGCGTTGCCCATATATTTTCTGTAAAATACTATCCTCCCTCAGTGCTACAACTTCCTTAAATCATGTCACTATACTTGTGAAAGGCTTTCTTCAAAGTTAGAGAGGGAGGAGCCAAAGCAACTATAGGTGAAGGTAAACTCAGTACTCAAAGGGAGTGATAACACTGTCTGCTTTTAACATTCCTCAGCATTGTCTCTTTCCTTGAACTGAGGCCTCCCAGTACTTATTGTACTAAAGTTGTTCTCTTCCTGTAAGCTAAGTGTAAGTTTGATTGCTTAACTACACTGAAGGCAAAATACATACTTTGAAGAAAGCACAGTTCATATTTTAAGGTATTTCATCACTCGAGGCCACAGCTGGGCAATACCAAAAGAGCAATCAAGAGACTAAGGACTGTCAACAAAGAACAGTTCTCTACATCACAGAATCAGACACATTTGCACTCAATTAACACTTTGCTTAAAAATAGACAAAGATAAGCCCTAAAGAGTGTGGTGCCCAGCAACCCTGTCATTATATATACAATAGTAATGCATAGCAGCAGTTATCATCATGCCTTACCACTCCATTTGCTATAACAACAAAAACATCCACTATCAATTCCTTATCGTGCTTGAATATATTTGGAGATATTATCATAAAGCTGTCTCTTTGATACGGTCAAAGGGATGATAATCTAGTTTGTTTTAAAAGTGAAATTTGTATAATCTTATTAATTTCTACATAAATTCCTTACTAAGTGCTGATTAAACCTAAGCCTCTGTCCTGTATGGGTGGCAAAGATGACTTTATGCCACTTTTACTGTTCTTGAGGTTCAGCAGAAACTATTTGGACTGATGTTAGCTCTGTTTCCAAATTTCACAGATCTTTGCATGCGCCAAAGATACAGGAACTAGTGGAGTGCAGGATCGCTCTGGACTACCACCTCTTCAGGGAAAGCCCACTTCTTTTTTATTGCTAGAAGTCAGTTGGAACATAACCTTCGAATCCTTTTCCATCCCCATGATGCAGGGATTCATGCATGCAGGAGAATTTAAATCTGCATAGATCAGCTAATCCGACAGCTGTTTTGCAGCACCTGAGTAGTGCAAACCAGAAAAAATTAGGCTGAGAAGAAAACTCATGTTATAGCAGGTCACAATTCAGTAAAGCATTCAGCCTCACCTCAAACATTTCCATCTGCAAAGCTGTATCTGGAGAAGGCATACAGCATTTACAGAGCACTCAACAAAAGAGTAAACTCTTTGTTATTTTCCATAGCAGCTTTCTAATGAAGGAAAGCACTTGTAGAACAGAAGTAATAACTTTCCTTTTACAGAAGTATATTTCACTAGAGATGGTTCCCACATGGAGAAGAATTGCCTCAGATTTTTTTTAGAATTTCCTTGGCACTTGGGACCTATTTATTACTTCATATACTTGGATGTAATGGCAGTTAACACACAGTTATGATGGGGAAGTGATGTAGGAGTCTAAAAGATACAAGTTGCAGTACATATTAAACTTTAATTTGCCGCCAGCCTCAAGTCCTTCAGCTTTTTTAGGACTGCAGGACCCTTCCAGAAGTGTGGTGGACATGAACTATATTAGCTGTTGGTTAAACCCAGTGCTGTTAGCTAGCTCACTGGGGGAATAATATTAATATGTTCTCTTCTCTTTCCACTTCCCTGATGCTGTGGAGAAGACATGCATAAATAATTACAGTTTTTGCAGAAGTCCGAGTGTACAATACCTGGCCTCCATTGCCAGCTTAGATTAGGTGATTTACAACATTTACATTTGTAGCAATATGTTCTCTAAATCCTAGTAGTATTACTGATTATAGTGAAAGTAGTGGAAAATATCACAATTGATTATAAGATTCAATGCATGATAAAGACACCTGAACTTACGTGCAGTTGTCTCCCTGTGTGCTAGGCACATGCGTGCCAATGGCAGCCAGCAAAAACCTAGCAAATGCAGTCCATGGAGCTGGAAAAGGCATTCTCAGCTCCAGATACAAAGAGAATTAAATCACTCTCTACACTGTGCTGATTAGATAACTGCTATCACACGAGCTTAAACACCCTTATTTGGATTCAGTTCCCTAAATTTAACAGGTCTGCTTGCACAATCCTGGTGCCATTCAAGATGCCATTGTTCCCTGGCTGTCAGCCTAGACGATTAGTCCCCTGCAGGCCTGTGACATCTGTCAAACCTGCCACAGATATCTGGGACACCCCTGAGCACCTCAAATTAAAATGCTATAAATGGGAGATTGTCTTCAACTTCATCCCTTTTAAAGTTTTGGATGCTTAATTACAGATTAAAGAGATACTTCTCCTTCATGGTGTTTCACAGTTTGGAAACTGAGGGCAATTTTTTTCTTTCAAGGAAAGCAGAACAACCAAGCACCTTCTGTTTAGCCTATTGTGCAGTGGTAGTGCCCACATCCTGCCTGAGCTGAGTGGAGCACTTGTATTTAACTGCAGAAACTCCCTAGCCATCACTAGAATTTTTCCGGGAGCAATACCAGTCAGCAGATCATGGACTTACTGACTTTCCTAATTGCAGAAAACATTTAATGGGCAATGAAAAACTTTAATTAACCAGAAGAAACTGATGTCTCCTATTCCTCGAACCTCTGAAGACTGACAGGTTAGAAACACTGTTACATTCAGACCATTTCAGCCAAAGCATGGAACTGTCATCAGGTTTCTCATTAGTGATAGGTACATTTTATATTATGGCATTCAAAATTAAACCTTTGCTCTCTCTAAGTGGTAAGACGAGTCATCTATAGTTATGCTGAAAAGTAAAATTTGTGATACTTCAGCAACTTGGAAGTCATAAACTTAAATCTGTAGGAATTTTCTATACTGCAATTAGTTGAGTACAGAGTCACAAGATCTGTTCTTTAGTTAGCGTTCTAACAATGCATTTATATATATAAAATCTTCCCCTTTAATCTCAGTTTCCCAGTTCTTAAGTAACTAAATAATTTGTCAAGAAGGGCATTGTCTAGTTATAGCAAAAAGTTGATTTAAAATGTTCAAAATTTTGAAAATCTTTTAATATCAAGTTAGAAGTGAATTACCATACATACTGTATATAAATCTGTTCTGTATTAATATTTAATTTTTCTGTCTTGTACTTTAAATCATTATACTGCATAACGAAAAAGATGTATCAAACACAAAAGCAAGCATATTATTATTTTATTACTTTGTACTAAAGTATAAAACTAAGAAAATGTCACTGAGAGCTTGCTGGGATGCAGTCAACTCATCACTGCAAAAATAAATACAGATCACAAATACAAGGGAATCTGTAAAACAACTACGGCTATTTTTAGATAATGGTATCCTTCCACTCCTTGAATGATGATACAATAAACAAGCTGGGAACATACAGGAGGCTTTCAGTGAGTTTCATGTGGCAAATATAATCTCAAGAGAGGGCAATATATGGAAACATAAATCTGAATTTTTTTTTGTTTTGTTGTCTTTTAGCATTTCCTACTGAAAAAATGGTATAATTTAATTACATTTTTCTTGCCTCTCACTTTAAAATATTTGTAGTTTTTCAGAAAAATGACAGCAGTAAGGAATTCACTGGCACTATTTAATAATGATAAAGCACAATGACGTCCAATAGTTGCCTTTGTGTTCCTGAATCCATTTATGCTACTGAAGGGATTCTCAGTGTTCAAACAGTACACATATTTAGAGAATTATTTAACTTTTATGTATTTAAACTAGAAACATTCTGTGCTCAAGTGAAAAAAAGAAGGATGTAGTCTGAACTGTACTATACTCACATTCAAATGACGAGCATCTTTCAGAAAGAGAAAAAAGGGTCTGTTAGCACTCTTAGGCAAGAATGGATTAATTTTTATCTTAATCTGGTTTATAGAAAAGCATTTCCTCCTCTTTGATGTGGTATATGCTAAGTGAAAACATCATGCTCTACCCATCAGAATCATGCAAGTGGTCAGTCTTTCTTTTACACTGATGTTACAAAAGGAGATAGCCTGCATGACTGGAAGGTATCCATGATATTAAACAGTTCATGGGGCTGTGAAGTGCTGAGAGCAATCATGCAGAGCAATAGGCCACAGGAATGCAAATCATCCACAAAGCCAAAAGTGGAGCTAGCAGGTGGCCTCTCCTATTCATCTGATGTCAACACACTGTTCGGATCAAGCCCTTTTAACATCTGGGTAGGCCCGCTATTGCTTTTAATTAAATATAATATAGCCATTCAATGTTCTTGCATACATGAAAACCACACAGTAAAAAGCATATCTTCTGGACACTGAGGGTCACTAGAGTTGTATAAATAAATAGTAGCATTTAACTTAGATTATGAGGTAGTTTAAATTTCATACGCTTTCTGTATACTGCTCAGTTAGAGCCTCTTTGACATTTCGGTGACTGACCATATTTCCATGGAAAATGTTCCAGCTCCTTCAGAGGATTTAGAAGGGGGGGGGAAAAAAGCCTAGTAATTAACTTTTTCTACCTTTGAAACATTTCCACTGTAAAAGATTTTGAACAGAAACATTTGTTCTCAAAATTAGTTTACAGAGAGACTTTAACTGTGTTAACATATAAGCCATGGAAACTGTCATAATATCTAATTAAATTATTACTGACGTTCCAATCAGTAGCAAAAAAACATCTGTAACTGTAATTCTACTACAAAGAAAGTATAATTAAATCTATTCAGTAATGGGTAGCAAGCTATTGCAGAAGTATACTGCAATGCTTTAAAAAGCTGGAATGCTTCAAATATCTTTTACAAGTATAATAAACCTTTTTTTAAAAAAAAAAGTGGGAACATGAATATCCTTCTGAAGACCCTTTATTAGGATTTAATTTCAATGCATTTATGATTACATTAGTTCTTCTGTTTGAAACAGACTGGAAAAAATAACTGCCGTCATTCAGAGCTCAGGATAGAAAAACCCATAAGCATGTTTTCAGTCTATCTCTATGGAGAGCAAATGGTAACAGCATGCTTCATTTTGATTTCAGGAGATAAGCAAAATAAAGCACACAGTGGAGTGTTTTCTTGAACAGGAATATTTTCCAGAATTGGAGCCAGAAATGTGTGACAAAGCTGAAGTGCGTTACTGTAAAAAATTGGGGGAATAGATGACTTGGAAGGAAAGTAATGGGATGTGAAGCATTTCATGTAAGGTCACAAGGTCGACTGTTGGTCGAGTTTTAATGTGAATGATGTCTGCTCAGTAGCTCTGTGTAAAGAGAGATAGATGTGAGCCCCAAATGGGCAGATGTAGTCATCCCAGACTTCCATCACAGTTGCCTTTTCTATTTTCCAGTCAGAAAAGACTTCATTGAACTGGAATCTCAGTCTATGATTCTCTTACCCATCTGCACTGAGTAGACTGGTGTTTGGAAAGAAGCTTTGCCTAAATTGGTCTACATTCTAGTTATATTCTTAACATGGGTATTTCCTCTCCCTCCTCCAAAGTTGAAGTTATTACTGAAACAAAAGTTTCTCAGTAAGACAAAACAAAACCAGCAACACATCAAACATCTGCCTCAGCCACTCTTAATTATAGATGTCAGAGGTTGAATTATAAGCACTAATGTTTTTCTACTTCCTTGGACATGCTATCCATCCACAAATTCCATTTCATTTATTCAGATGCTCAGTAACATATATTACAAATAAACAATACCTAGTTTTCATTCATTATTCTGATATAAAAACCCCATATGTCTACTAACCGTCACACCAGGTACAAGAAAATGGTACTTCAATAGCACTTTCAGAGTGAACATCAGGTTTCAGCTGCATTATTTCTGTTGATTTGCAGAAGATTGTATGCCTAAAAGCCCTATTAAATGCTTTCAAAATTTATGACTATCTAACTTTTCCCATTGTTAACTTAGTCTAACTGTAGGCAAAAATATGTGGTACAAATATGTGGCTGTTTCTGTGCAAGTAAGAAGTTTATTGTCCTGCTGGAAGAAAGGAAGTTTAGAGAGCGTTGCTCCTACTGAGGTCATTGGTAAAACTTCCATTGACTTCACTTGCCACCATTAGGCCTGGAGGGGAAGAGATTTTCTTTCTCTTTTATGCAAATAATTCTGGAGTGGGTTGTGTTGTGTTGTGTTGTGTTGTGCTGTGTTGTGTTGTGTTGTGCTGTGTTGTGTTGTGTGTTGTGTTGTGGGGAGTTGCCTGAATTGAAGAGAGGGGAGGAGGAGAGAAACTGTAGCTTTTCTGCTGGCTAGGAGGAATCACACAGAGTAGAGATCTGCCTATTCAGCTGAAGGCTATTAAAGACAAGATATATAACAATAATGCCAATTACTCCATTCTGATCATCTGGCAGTTGTTGTTAGTCAACAAGAGCCAACAGATTTACAAACTACATAGTCGAGGAACACATATATGTGGTCAGATCAGACACTAGCACTGAGGCATTTTGATGTTGCGTAGACAGAAAAAGGACACTCTACCATGTAATTTTCATAATTGCATAAAATCTCTACAGTTTTCCATGCTGAAAACATCTGTTTCATATATTATTAATTTTTTCTTTTTGGACATAAGGGAATTTAGATATCTATACTTTATGAAAGATCTTATCAGATGCCTGGTTTTGAGCACTTTTTTTTGACCCAAATATGCTTTCTATAGTTTGCAATCTCTTCAGCAAAGACAGAAACATCATCTGAAGTAATTCAATGAAATTAAGTGCTTATTTAAGTATAGCTTGGCAAAATTTTGAAATCTCAGAAAGACAACAGAAGTTACAAAAGCTACAGATTTGTCTTAATTCGTAAACCAATTTGGTAATTGTAAACTATTCAGAGTGTTTCTGTTGTGTAATGAGGTCTAGTGGTTTTGAAAATAAATCATTAGAATCATTTTCATAAAACTTTGGAGTTCATTTTAAAACCCAACTAAAATACTTCTTCTACCAATCCATTTCTTAAAAGTCCTACAGTCACATTAAAAAAAATTGGTCTTTTGGCAGCTATGTCCAGAGTGCAGATATTCCACCTCCGCTTTGTGAGAAAGTTCAGCACATTTTGTGGAAAGATTCATCTCCCTTTAGGTACTTCAATAAAATGTGTGGGTTTCAGACTTACTATATTGCAGCCTCTGTACTTTTTTTAAAAAACTCATTTCATTTTCAAAGTAATTATATTTTGGAGGTGTTATCTTTGTTAAATACTTAGTGACCTATTGTACATCTGTCAAATCTATTTTGCAAATATGATACTCTTTGGAGGAATTCTGAGGCACTCATACAGGTTTCATCTGGATTAAGTGCTGTAATGAAAATGCTGCCCAAGTGTATTTTATACTACAGTAAGGACTTATTTCAGAATCCAATTATACCTACAGGAATATATTCTATGTCTGATTATCTGGGAATGCCAAAGATATATAGTGTTTTGGCAGAATAACTACAACTCTGCTGACTAAGTTAATGCTTTTGAAGAGGAGATTGGGTGAAAATATTACACAAAGCCTGAATTTTCTCCCCTGGTCTACCAAAAAATGGCATTTACTTGATGGAAGTGAGAAGAAGAAGGCTGGTCCTCTTACATAGGCTCTTCTTAGCTTTTCCACTACAACTATACGATTGGAAATGTAGCTGTTAGACCTCTTTAAATCACAGCTTAAGAAACATAAGAAAAAAGTGTATGGTGGTCAGGGCTAGTACTCAGTAAAAGCTAGGCTAAGATCTTCCTGCAGTACAAACAACAAAGAAGGAAAAAGAAAAAGAAATTGTTAGGCAGAAGTTGCCTTAGTATTTAATTCTGAATATGTTTTAAGAAGTAGGAATCTGAATTTGTTACTCTATGTTCCATTAACAGAGATGAAGAACAATAAATAACATTTCTTTTTTGATTTCTTGCCATTTACATCATACACTCTTAAGCAGAATTCATTCATAGTCTCTTCCCCTTTGAGTTGTAGTGAGTTCTTTTGATGATGTCTTGATGTACATTCAAGAGCATTTCACTTTTACTGGTTCGTTGGCTACTTAAAGACCTCACATTCAAACAAGTTCAATTTACCATCCGTTTGAACTGAATTTTGTTGTTTAGATATTGGCTTTATGAGCCATTTAGGACAGATTATAGTGCTACTTATCTTTTTTATTATATCTAAATTTTAAATCGTTCTTACATTATAATTTTTCAAAATAATTTTTATCAAAATAACATTACTTCAAAATAACATTACTTTAATATATTACTTCAATATATTAAATATATTGCTGTTTTTCGCATAAAAAACAACATATACAAAATCTGACTGAGAATGTAATTACTGTTAAGTAGTATTATCATTTTATTTATAATTTTGAACCTTTTAATCCTTTAGCAGCTTTATTCTTCATTACTTACTGACCCTTCCTTTTGTCTTTATTAAAACCAAACCAACACATTCTTTTCTTATCTTTCTGATACAGTGAGATGTTTTAAACTTTTAAGTTTTACAATGTGTTATGTGATAGTTTCCACATAGAATTGCCTATGTCTTATCTTTAAAAAAGTTTAGAAAACTTTGTATATTTAGCAGATATACAAAATGAACTTGCATATAAGCTTAGAATAATAGATCTGCAACAGATTCCTTAGTCTGTGATTTTCAGTAACACAGGGCAAGGATTTTGGGTGGACTGAGGCTATTTATTAGATCAATGGTGTTAGAAATAACAGATATATGTCTAGGAACAAATATCTGATCTAAAATGCAGGCAACAAACTTGAAGCTATTTGCAGACTGATTTTAACTCTTCTAGATTAATTATATTGCTCAGACCATTTGAGTAAAGGATAATGCTAGCAAAGGGAAAACTTGCTAACTTTGTTGTCTGTAAAGAGCCAAAAGACACATTTTAAGGAAAGATGGATTGTAGTTCAGAATTAGAGGAGTTTTTTGAATGTAATTGAAATAGAATGTGGAACAATCTATTCTACATATTAAAGTGAACAACTGCTCTCCTAAGATTCCTCCAAAGGAAGGTTATGTCAGGCATGTAGTTAAAGAAACCTTTCTAATGTATTCAGGATATCAAAATATCAGGTATAAGGAAAGAATAGTTTGGAAAGCAGCATAAGTGCATGCAAAGATGAAATTTTCTCCAGTTGATCCTCTGCACCCAGGCACCTGTGCAGTTCAAACTCCAGTACAATGTAATGTGCACTTGTGTCAGTGATGTTCTCTTGCTTGAGCAGGTTCTGAGAAGAGTATGTTGATGTGGCTTAACTACATCTGACTTGCAGGTGCCAGTTTTAGGAAATGGAATTCATAACACTGAGTCAAGACTCTGCATTCCTTGTAGAACCAATTGAGGAAGTTAGCCTTCTTGTGAAAGTGTGAATAACATCAACATACATGAGTATGAGAGACACAGCCCAAAGAGAGTGTTCAGACTTCTGACCTCATACATACTTCACCTGCTCTGTAAGATGGATTCAGATACCTCTGTTGTCACTTAAAGCATTACATTTGGTCTTTGGATACAAATGTTTGTCCTGTTCTTCAGATAAGGGGTGACAGTAGCACTATTCATGTAGTATTCACCTCCCTTCCTGAGTATTCTGCTGCCTAGTGTATGCAGCCTGTATCCTGCCTTAACCTCGGGTGATTTCGAATCTTATCTTCTTCCAGAAGATGAAACCATTTAGGGACTGTCCTGCTAAAGGTGCGCCACTGGACTACCAAGAATACAAACTTTGGAACCTAAAGGAGTTATGTTTCTTAAAATAAGGGTGGTGAGACACTGGAACATGTTCAGAAAAGTTGTGGATGCCTCGTCCCTAGAAGTGTTCAAGGCCAGGTTGGATGAGGCTTTGAGCAACCTGGTCTAACGGAAAGTGTCCATGTCCATGTCAGGGGTCTTAGAACTAGATGATTTTTAAGGTTACTTCCAACCCAAACAATTTTATGGTTGTACAAGTCCTCTGTACATAAGATCAAGAACATGCTTACATTTTTCATGTATATGCTTTACACTACATACAGAATAAAGAATATAGTCTTGATAGCAAAGACTAAAACAGATGGTTTATGATTAGATTATGCTGCTAGATTTGGCTAGAGAATTTTTTTTTTTAAATCAGTGTTTTGATGGTAATTTTTTCCCCCATGTGATTATGCAGTGAACTTGACAAATATAACCATCATCATTTTCACTTCATGACGAGCTGTGTTATAGCACAGATTACAAGAATCACTGAGTACACTCCAATTAATTCTATCGACATGACTAAAACCAGAAAATGTGAGATGATGTCAGACAAAGCTGTACTAATTTTCAGATTATTAATACCTTTTGGCTGTGTTGGTGTCTATGCTAATTCTATGGAGAACAGTTTTGTTTAATTGAAGTTCTATAAAAATTCAAATAGAAATGAGTAACTACATCAATTTGTAATACATTAAGATAAAAATATCTATAGTGTTCAGAAAGTAATCTGCAATAATGTGTTATCTTTTAACTGCAGAAGTCAGTGTTTGGCTTCCAGAGCTTCTTGGCACTTCTCTCATCCAGGCTCTTACAAAGTCCTCAAGATATGCAGAATGATATATGGTGTTCTGTTTAATCACTGAGCATGTGTATTGATGCATGTTTTTTAGATGTGAAAAAGTGCTCTGAAGTATACTTTTATGGCTGTTCACTTCTTTACTCGTGTCTAAGCAAACACAGACAGGTCTAACATTATATATTCTCTCAGTGAAAGAGTGTTATAATCAAGCTGATAGTCTTCTCATTTATATAAGCATGGACTTTTTTTTCCTGTTTTGGAATCTTCTTGACTAACATAACCCATCTGTGACAGCTGCTGTTGATAAAAATTCACTTAAAGCTGCTCTTCTTGAAAACATCATGTGCTGGTTTGGGGTTTGGTTTTTTTTTCTTTCACAACATTTAAAAAATTACTAGAATTGATTGATTGTTTTTTTTAGTCTGGCATTGCTTTGTATTATGAAATTTTCTTCTGGTATGTTTGTAGGAATTCTTAATTTATTCAATTAAAATTCATTACACTTACGTGAAGTAAATGGTGAAAAAAGTAATAAAGTACTTAGGTTATTAGGTTCATTATCAATGAGTGACAATTCTAGAGAGAAAGAACAATTGAACTAAGGATTTTTTCAGCAGTTGGAGAATTATATTAGGCAAATAATAGCAAGTTAATAAAAAAACCTGTTCAAGAAAATTTTCTAAAGCAGACACAGTAATAGAAGATTACATATTAGGAATCAGAGAATAATGCACATTGTGATCATCTTTTTTAAAAAAAATTGATTTTGTTTTATACCAAATTATATAGTATTTTTTATGTTTTATAAAATCACATATTTATTAAAAATACTAGCAAGATAGAAATGCCTTTTGTTCTGGAATTTCCTAAATTCTGAGTGTCTGAATATGCTATTGGATTACAATACTTTTATGTATGAAGGTCTGGGTTTTTCATTTTAAAGGAAATATATATATAAAAAAATAAATAAAACCTCCTGAAGATAAAAGAGAAAAGAAACCTGATGTAACAGCCCTTTGATCTCCCACTACACCAGACAAAATTTCTTCCACTTGAACAAATGAAGTAACTTGATATCACACTTAGAGTGGTCTTCTTTGTTGGTTATCACTAGAAGGGATAGGTCACACCGTTAGCATTTGCTGATAGCAGCAAGATAGCAGAGAGGAGTGTTGGGTTCTGGATGGAGAAGAGCTGCCTTTGGTAAGGGCGGACTGATATGTCTGTTCTGCTGGATCCCTTTTGATCCTTCTGACATACTTTGTTTTTTCCCTCTTCACCAATCTGACTAAATATATGATTACTGACTATCTGAGTTTTGCTGTAAATACCCTAATTTTTTTTTCTCCCACACAGAATCTTAGTCCTGGAGGGATTTGCATACCCCATCTGTCTGCTGTTCTGGTTAGAGGAGTAGCTGATTGGGCTTTTGAATGCTGAGAAATATCAAAAGAATGACTACTATATATGGGCAGATCAGGAAGAGTAGTGAATTCAGTACATTAGAGAGAGGCAGCTCAGTGCAGTAATTCTGGTATATCACCAATATAACTTTTTTGCATTAGGTCCACATATACATTGCACATATTTGGGGACCCCATATCGATTGCTATGTAGTATGGGTGCAGCCAAGTCACCAGGTGTCAGAGCTAGAGGATGGTTCCTGGCCCTTTTAGATCACTGAAAAGTAGCCTCCAGCATAATGTGCAGTTAATGAATGCATGGTGCATTGTGAGGCATGTCCTAAGGACTTGTAGAATGGGTGTCAACCACATGAGTTTTGACAGCAGTGCAGTCTGGAGCCCCATCAATCAAGAGACATTAGAGCACAGCCTACAACCTGTTTGTGTTCCTTCAGGTGGCTGCAGCAACAGCAAAAGAAGTTGCAGTTACAGGGCAGGTTGCAGTTTCTGAGGTGTTGGCTTAAATCTCAGCCAGATTTGGACACTATCACTGAAAGAGTATTCCCCTAGACTAGCAGCTGCCAATATGCTAGCTACCAAGCTGGCAGTCATGCCTGCTACTGTGAAGGCATGAGTTCTCACCAGAGAGGTGTGCTTTCTCATGTCAGAAAAGTACTGCTTGCAAAGCAAACTATTGGTGTCCTTAACTTTCAGGAAACTACTGAAGGGGCTTGTCTAATAACTTCAAATAAATAAGCACATGCCCCTTACAAACTTTTGAATCTGAGGTGGGCTGTTGACTTGAAAAATTTTAGATCAATTTTGGCAATTGGACATTGAATTTTGTCATGGAAAGTGCCAGGCAAGTTTTAATAAACAGAGCTGTCACCCCTGCTTGTAATAAAAAATTGCACATACACAAATGCACACACATGCACTTCCTCAAAAACCTCATTTATGCCCATGTGTCTTCTCCTGGACAGACACAGCAGATCTGGCCAGAGGCAGATGGGAAGGATAGTTACGAGAGCAAGCATGGACAGTCTGGAGTCAGGCAGAAAATGAGACTCACTCCTCTGCAGATGTTGCTCACAGGTTGTGGTTGTGCAGCATGTGTGAGGGATAAACTTGAGAGCGATGAGTAATTAGAATATCTTACAGGTCATATGTGTGCAGACATGACCAAAGGGCAGCAGCACAGGCTGAAAATAATACAATGAGTGGCACCATTCCTTTCTCATCAGCACTAAATCAGCTCCTCTGTAAAGTTCCCTGATTGAATGCATAGCTGTCAAACAGGGCAAGATCCTCCCCAAGACAAGAGTCAAAACACACAGAGTGTTTCATTGCACCCCTTGACATCATTCCCATTAGGCTAGCTGCCATTAGGAGTGGATAGAAATGTGAACTGTACTTCTAGGAGGGTGGGTGGCCTGTTTAATGCCTATAGCAGTGTGTGGTTATTAATGTACACTCTGAAAACAGAGGAAAACCGCTAAAGCTGCATGTGGAGGGACTTTAGGGGAATCCCATAGACTGACAGTTTCAAGGAATGCTCTCTAAAAAACATAGGTCCCCAAGAAGCAAAAGAAATAATAATGTATTATGAAAATAAACCCCACATTATTAAAAGAAGGACTTCCTGATAGTATTTGGACTATTTTTCAGGTTTCTTGGCTCACACTTTCCTCCCTGCTGTTCCAGACTTTCCCACAAGCACTGTCACAGCTATAGGCTTCAACAGCCCTTCATCTACTCTTGAGGTTCTTACAACATTTTTTCCCCCATTAAAACCTGCACGTAGAGCTCTTTACTAATGCCAGTTTTGTTTTATTTTAATGTAGAAAAGTAGCTCAAACTGGGAAAACTTTTCTTAAAATGAGAAGTGACAGCAACAAATGCTTACATAGAAGGAGAAACTACCAAAAGTATTCTTCTGTTTCTGTTTTGCATATTTTTTCCCCCTCTGGCTTGCAGTTATATTTGCTTATTGTGTTTCTCTTTTTACAGTGGTGGGCTCACCTTCCTTGCCATGCTGTTTTTCAATCCCATCACTGATAGGTATGAGGGGATGAAAAAAGGAAAAAAGGAAAAGAAATTATTCGGACAGTAGTCAGATCCCTGGCTCAGAAAAGAATTGTTCGCTGCTTTGGGCAGTAGAGGGTTAAGGAGTGGACAAGTGCTTCTTTGGGGAGTATGAGAAATGTGTAAGTTCTATATAATCCATTTACTAGTACTGAAATATAACTATACTGCAGTTGCTATCCATATAGCTAAGCAATAAATAGGGTGGGGATGTAACTTTAAGCTTGTTCTTATAATTCATAATTAGCATAAGAGACTGTTCTAATATTCTGGTACTTTGACAAATGGGCTAAAAAGGAAAAGTATTGTCATATAAATAGTTAAGTCTGCAATTGGTTGCATTTGATACTGCATTTTGGTATCAGAGGGCAGAGTTAGAAAGAGGTTTTTGCATATATTGTGTTCTAATTATAAAACAGGGTGTGTTATTTCATTTCTTATCTTCTAGGATTGTGTCAGAGTTTACTTTTTTGTCCCTTCATAAAATAAGCTGTAGAGGAGCATTGTCCACTGGTCTCCTGAAGACATTTAAAACAGCAGCAAACATCTAAGCAATACTTGAGACATTGTTCTCCGAAGAGTAACAGCTGTTGTCAGGTCATATCTGTCCAGAAAAGAGTGAAGACATTACATTAACAGAGGTCACGTGCCAACATTAAATATAACTTTGTATGCCTAAATGTGTTACCAATTTAACATAATCAAAAGTGCTAAAACATCTTAGCAATAGTTTACAGTGGTAGGAAGGTGGGGGGTATTTCCCTTGAAATGTTCAGTTTCAGTCACCCTAGAAGTATACATAAATCCTGCTGAATTTATACAATAGTTTCATTTGGTTTTCTTCAAGCCAAAATTTTTCACAAAATATCTGGTGTGAAGAGCCTACCTATGTTCTTTCTATCCAGTAGTTCAGGGGTTGAAGTGCTAATCCAGGCAGTAGCTAAGGAATTTTCTGGGTTCAAGTGTTTTAACCCTTATCTTTAAAGAAGGGCTTGAAAGTGAGAAACTCTTCTGGGAGCAAGTGGGCTCATTCTCTTCTGTTGAAAAATTGTTATTTTATGCACTAGGTTGGTGACTGAAATACAAGCAAGTAGCAGCTGAGTGCGGAACTTAACTAGAACCTGAATTTACATTACAGAGTATCAGGAACATAAATCAGCCCTGTCCTACGCATTTTTGGGTCTGGCTCCTCAGCCCCCTCCCTTCTTCAGACCAGTCACAAGATCAGTAATGATACTGTCCTGTAGGAAGAGAGCTCATTAGTTTGGATTTTGTTGCTCATATTCATTGTGATCATGCCTTATCTTCCAGTTTGGAAACTACTGGTCTAAGCTTTACAGCCTTCATCTGGAGGAGGATGACCAAAACTTAAGCTTCCCTGATTCAGAGCACATATGGTAGAAGACATGTTAGTGCTGGAGGCTGAACCCTAGCTTGTTTTGAGGTATGACTCTCCTGCCACTGATAGGATATATTGGAATAGGTTCCTCAATTCTTAATCACTGGAAAGTTTTTCTCTTGGTAACTTGTACGTTCCATGCTTGTTTTCTACCTAATACTTCTTGACCAGTCCTTCATTGACCGAGAAATCAAACCATCTGCCTCTCTTTATTTCAGATCACCCCACCATGTACACTTCTGTAAGTCTAACATTATTAATTTGTTCTTTCATTCTTCTCAGATAAACCACATCTTTGAGATCTTCCACTGCTGTCCTTTCTTCTTTGAACTACATTTTTTTCCTAAAGTGTGAGACAAAGAACTGGTCCCAGCAAGACTTGATCAGAAGAGAAGGATTATTTAATGTGCCGTGCACTCTGTCAATCTCACATTAGAAAAGACCTTTCTTGATACTTCAGAAACTCCTGAAAACTTCTTGCTCTACTGTGAGTTCCGTCCATCTTATAGAGGCCTTAGAGCCTTCTCCCCACTCCTGAAACAGCTCCCTGCAAACACTGAGGGTGTTAATGATTGATTGAACCCAGATGCTTTGGCTAATTCATTCTGCCACAACAATCATGGAATTAAAACAAAATAAAGCAGTCATTAAGAAAACAGGTTATCCTATGGAATAGTCACTAAGAAATAAGCAGTCCTTAGGCCAGTGTCTAATCCAGCCAGTTTTTAGACCTTCTCCTACCCAAAACAGGGCATCAAATTTCTGTATTAACTCAACATAATGTATCTAGGAAATCATTACCCAGATACTTAGGATGTGAGTATAGCAGGCTGTACAAACAATTGCTTTTTCTAAATTATCACAGAATCAGAATAAACAATGTGATTCTTATTTCCTCTCTCACTAATCCAAGTAACATTAATTAATAGTTCGTTAGATATTTTAGGAGTTTAAACAGGAATTGGCACAGAGTGGCAATGAGAACCATCACACTACATTCTGCCAGAAGATGCTGGAAACACTTCAAAAAAGAAGGAGGTAGTGGGCTTAAGTAGGTCATCTTTTAAGGAAATATCCAAACTTCCATGTTGTGTCTTAACTATGGGTGCACTGACAGTGGCAAAACAGGGTTGTGAAGGGCACCTTAGACTTGCTGTGAACAAAATCATGGGATTTAAAGCATTTTGAAATTTCTCATTTTCAAAACTTATCTTTTACTAGGCAGGAACAACTTAAAAAATGAAAATCAAATTTGTAACTGTTTCTGAATGACTTCAAATTGTATTTTAGAAAAGGCTATGAAGGGGTAAAGATAATTGTTACTGGAAGAAAAAAAAGTCATCCAACTTCAGTAGTTAGTGTAAGCAAAGCACACATCTGAATCTCTATTCAAAGCAAAACACTGGGGAAAAAAAGTCTGCAAATTTATCATGACAGTATAATAAAAATTTAGACAATATAAACCACTTTAAACTGCTATAAATAGTAACTTTGACTTAAACTCACATGCACATAAATTTTTCTTAGTATGGAGGGCAGAAGATTAAAGATGTTCTGCCAAAAAAACAGAATTAAAAGATAGGGTTCAAATGTATATTTAGGGCTGGGAAAGATGAGGGATGGTAGTGATTATTTTAGAGCTCCACCAAGCACCTTTGTCCAATTATCCAAATGCTTTCTTTTTCAGAACAGCTTGGAGGAGTCCAGAGTTGCTGGCTGGCCTATGGAGCAGATGTAAGTACTGTTGCTGGAGATTGTTAATCTTATTGTCTTTAAATCTGGTATTCTGTAGAGTGAGAGAAAAACACTACCACTTATTCCAAAAAGTTCAGTGCAGGTACAAGAGCTTATAAGTACAAGGAGACTTTGCTTCCTTAGAATTTTGAAAATGTATTCTTTCACTTCACTTTTTTTTCTTTCTCTCAGTTAGATCCCAAACTTGAGGTTGTTCTTACAGAAAAAAAGTTTGTGTCGTCTCCCTAGGGGGCCCGTTTGCCTGATTGCATCAACAGTCTCACCCTGGATGTCTGTTTTTCTTGAGTTCCCTACAACTCTGTATGTGACAGTTTAAATGAACTAAAATATTTTGGATAATGTGCAGGAATCTTTATAATAATTATTTTAGCAAATACTTTTTATTAAGTTGATAATCTTCAAATCAAAAATATTAGAAGGTGTAAGAAACTCCATCCAAAGTTCCATCTAAAGTAAGAAACTTCATCCAAACCATCACTGCTAACATCAACAGGTCCTCATAGAAAAGCTTTAAAGGGTTACGAAGACTGGAGGATGATAATAATACTAATAATACTAATTAATAATATGGTGAAGAAAGAAGGAAGAAGAAGAAGAAGAAGAAGAAGACGAAGAAGAAGAAGAAGAAGAAGAAGAAGAAGAAGAAGAAGAAG
>JAWWEE010000105.1:92043618-92120621 GCA_035221455.1 Xenops minutus | reverse complement strand
CCCTGCCCTGCCCTGCCCTGCCCTGCCCTGCCCTGCCTTGCCTTGCCTTGCCTTGCCTTGCCTTGCCTTGCCTTGCCTTGCCTTTTCATCAAATTGTCCTCTGAGGAGTTTATTCACATTCTACAGGTTTGTTCAAAGTTGTCTGATCTGGCTCACTCAGTAACATGGACTGTTTGAATTGCTTTCCTCAGCTCTGGCCAACTGATGTTATTAGTCTTTACTAAGTGACTAAGATGTTGTGGACTTTTATGAGTTTCTACCACAAGATATAGGTACAATTATAGGGAATAGATTCATCCTAGAAAACACAACATACTTGGCAAATGTTCACCCTGTACTTGAGAGGCTACCTATGCATACATTTATTCCACATGCTTTTGTGTATAAACTGTCTATTATGTGATCTCTTGAAAGCTAAAGAGTAGCTAATTTTTTCCAAAATATCTTTGAAGGTTTTGCCCTTTTTTCTTGTGGAACATTTGAAAGAGACAAGTATGGAGGTGTTTTTTTGTTTGGTTTTGTTTGTTTGTTTGGGGTTTTTGTTTGTCTAGTTTTTGTTTTTTGTGGGTTTTTTCCCTAGAAATAAATCTCTGCAGAGTATGTATTGGTACAGAGTAATCCTTCAGTTTTACTCAGGAAAATTTAAAAAATAACGTTAACTGAATAAAAAGAGAAAACTGGAAGACATACAAAATGACATGCTGTAGAACATTCTGAAAACAAAAAAGAAACCCATAAAAAGAACAGGAATTTATGGGCAGTACAAGGCTTAAGAACAGGCTTTTAAAATTGAATTGTTGATAGTTATGTAGACAAAACTTAATCTACTAATCAGTGGCTGTACAGATAACCCATTCCTAAACTTTATTACCTTTATAGTAGTTTTGGCATGATATCACAACTGCTGTCAGCAAAGGCAGAAAGTGCACATAGCCATTTCACTTCTGGAGATACCACAGCAACTATTCCACGTGGCTTACCTTTGCTTGACAGAACTGATCTCTGCATATCCACAAACTCTGCTATTGACTTCACCATGCTCCTTTCACAGCAATTTGACACTACGGAGCACTGGCACCCAAACCTTTCAAAGTGGAAGTTCTTCATCACCAAGGTAAATAAGGAAGCTACAGTTTGAGTAGTTGAAGTTTCTGGCATATGTCAGATTTCAATTATCTCCATCCTGTAATGACTGCTAATCTCCTCACTTTGAGCCTCACTGTATCTGCTGGTTTCTGCCCACTCTATCTGAAAAAGAAGCATTGTTGGAGTCTCCTCTTCCAAGCCATACAGTTGTTGACTTTACAGTATGGACCCATTCATCGACTCCATCCTACTGATTTAATTGCATGGAAATACTGCATTTATCCACATTCTTGAAAGATGCTAAAATATATATTATATTTAGGCTTCATATGTCAAACTAAGAGTAACCTTTAGGAAGATGCGGTAGCATGTCTTTCATTGGTTAGAGCTGATTTTCCCTCAATGAATTCGAAATTCATTTGCTATTTTAAGGGAATCCAGTAAGATTTTATTCTGTGGGAGGGTAGTACAGTGGGGAAACAGTGAGGTTTGGCTTGCAGCCAGAATTAGCTGGGAATTTCTGGGTTTTGGCTGCTCTTACAGGAATAGCAGATTAGTCTATATGGAGAGATTTACCAAGGCCTGCACAAAATTAGAAAACCAAGTCTGCTCATGGCAAAAACTCTTCTACCATGTCAAAGCCTGCTTAGGTATTCTCTGTGCAATCCACTGCTGCCTGTCTCCCTTGGACGTCTGATGCCTGGATCATAGCAAAGCCTTCTGAGAAGGACATTTATTTTGGTCCCTTGGATGAGCTTTCTTGCACTAATGAAAATGGAAACAAAGAAAAAAGGGGAGAAGTCTAGAACTTCATTCTCTTCATCATTTCTCCATAGCCTAGTAGATACTGAAGAGTTAAATGCCTGGATTTTAATATATATGGCAAAACTTGTTTTCATTAGTATTTGTAAATGAGTGACAATTATGAAACAGCTTTGCTGCCACTGATATTTGGGCCAAACCTTTTCCAGGTGGACTATTTTTTGTCATAGGAGACTGCCATGAACATTTTAAAGATAAATTTAGGCTAATTTATTTTGGTTTTGTATCAGTGTATCTCATTTTAGCTCATGGCATTTCTCCTTAATTAAAACAGTACAAATCTCAGAAGCATCTGACCTAGTAGAGAACTATGGAGGTCCTATGGATAGCGAAAGTAATGTGGTTTTTTTCATAGAAAAGCTTTATGCATATGTCAATACCACTGAAAAATGTTTCATGTCACAATAGTTAGTGCATAAATATCCATTAAATCTTGGTTTGCTGTAAGGAATCTCAGTCATAATTTCTGTAGTTTTTTTTTCCTTTGTACACACAATTTGTGTGTTTGTGTTTTATACTGAATAACTTTTAACAGGGTAAAGGTATTTGCATATGTAAGTCAAATTTAGAAACAACAAACCTGAGAAGGTTATTTCATGGAAGCAGCATCAGGAAATTGTAGAGAAATAAATATTATATTTCTTTTTTGACCATGAGGTCATAGCATGCCCAGTTACAAAAAGTCATTTATAAACTACTACCTCTGCAGTTTTGAAGCAGGGGTGGTATTCTTAGTTTGCACCCTGCAAATCACAAAACTAAAGGATTCATTGTTATGTGAAGAAATTTGTGAGTTATAGTAATCTAAGACTGGATGGTGTTATTAAAAGCAGGGTCACATCATTAAAATAAATAAATAAATAATTAAACAAACTGCACTGAGACAGGAGGAACAAGTTATTTTCAACATAGGAAAAAGTCCTCAGACCAAGCAGCCTCTTTTCAAAGTGTGATTGTGGAATGTAGCAGCTGCTCAAGATTCTGCTAACTGTGGGATATTCATGACCAGTAGATTAATTTGCTTTTCACCAATTGTAATTTATCTTACATCAGACTGTTTACAATTACTCTGTCATCTACATGCATTAGCACCAGGTTAACGTGCAAACCGTGTACTAAATTATGTCCTGGATAAATCTCTCCTGCTAAATACCACAGTCCCTGTCCTTACTTCCTGAGAATAACCTTTGATCTTCACATCAACAAAAAAAAATAATTACTATCTTTGCCCAACCCAGGACAAGCCATTTCACTCCTAAATAACTGCACAGCTGGAGACAGATGTGTTTTTTTTCCCTGAGTAGACCCTACAGGGCCTTCCACAAGGCTTTATATCATACTTGTCATTCGTTTATCAGTATCCAAATGTTGTGCACTGCAAATGTGTGTAAAACATCCTCAGAATTTCAAACAATAACAAATGACAATCGGGGAGGGGGGAGAAATGGCTGCAGGAAAAAATAGAAATCTCCCAGCTGTGCAAACTTAAGTAGCTAGATTAGCAGAAAGTACACTCCAAAAGTCACATTTTTGCCATCTTCAGCAAAAGTTGATTCAAGGAATGCATTATCAAATTTTAAATCGAGTGCCAGACTAACGAAAAAAATGTTTCAAATCTTCCTTTATCACGTACAAAGACACCCAGACTATGGTATTTCATTCAGTTGAGTCTTACAACCTTTTTTTTTTTCCCTTCAAAGACCTGGTGTCTTCTGATTGGGTTGTAGAGCACAAAGGACTCCTAATAGCTTTCATTTTTTCAGTGAAAACAGATTTTTTTGTGAAACATTTGTGTCAGTGTTTGATTCTGGTTTTCCCTTACCTTTGCCTTCGTGTCTCTTTTAAGCAGTGTGATTTTTTGTTCTTTAGTCATATAAAAGATTGTATTATTTTTGCTACATTAGGGAAAAATTAAATAAGCAATATGATTTAGGGATATTATGTATCTTAAATAATTTTGAAGATATAATAAAAAGAATTCAAAGGATAACAAAAATAGAAAATACCTATTAAAGAAATATTTTTAACTTTAACTTGTGAAATTCAATATTACTATCAATATCGTTAGCACAATCAGTTATATGGATACTGATATAAAGTTTATTAAAGTTAAGCTTAATAAAAATAGTTGTACATCCTAGGAGAAGTATAAAAGCCTTCTAAGACAATTTAATAAGCCAACTCATATTAAAGAAAATTTTAAACAACATTCTGTGTTCAAATGTCTTATGAATTTGATCCAATATGACATGTGCAACTCAAAAGGAAAAAGAAACATGATGTTAAGCAGCATGGATAATTAATATTTTAAATAGTTTTTCCTTTACTTCATAAACCTGTAAGATTCAATGAGAAAATCTCAATCACCTCTAAATGAGAGAAGAGTTGCCCAATTCCATTGATATTTTTTTCGTCTTCTTTACAACTTTGACTTTACTTTGTCATTAGTGTTCTCTGGTCTCTGCAGGAAGCATGGACAGTCTCGGGTTGCTGTTCCTTTGTTCATTACCACAATCCTTTCCACCTGATAGTGGCACCTCTCACAGATGTCTTTAAATATCAGAGTGAAAAGAAGTGGGAGAACAATCTGGAGGGCAAGAAAATGAAATGGCCTATTGTCAAATGGCCATGTTCTATTGGCTTATCTTTCTATACTCTGGTATTTGAGAAGTCTGAACAGACCAGTCTTCTCTGTCTGAAATAAAGATCTCATCCTTGCTGAATGCTTTTTTTTTCATCCTGGAGGTAGGTTTATCTCCCTCTGCTAGTAGAAACTACATGAATAAAATGACTGAGGGCTCACCCTGTGGCTCAAAGGACAAGTGTTTTGATGTCCATAGAGCTAAGTCCATTATGAGCTCCAGCCTCATATGCAGAATGGCCTCACCCATATTGCCTGTTGGAAGCAGCTATATAGCACATATCATCCCTGAACTGAGCCTATGACAGAGTACTAACTAGCATGAGCCAAAACTGTGTCCACAGAAAAAACCTGCAGTTACCTACCAGCAGGATGAACACAAAACCAAGATGATATCATGCTCTATTCTTTTTCAAATTAGAGCAGACGTAGTTACAGTGACTAAAATTGCCATCCTGCTTCACGAGGTATATTTCAAGTGTATTGATAAGGCAAATGAGCAAGATTTTTGTGAGCATTTGCAGATCTCATGTGCATGGTCTTGAAATATTTTAGTTATAGACAATTCTCAGGCACTACAGACACAAGGAAAACAAAATTTTAACTGGCAATCATAGAGCAGAACTAAAACTAACAGTGCAAGACAAGAAAAAAAAAGCTCGTCTACTTTTAAGCTGACTGCTGAAATACAGTCATATAAGCAATTCCCTTATTTTCTGCAGTGATATCTCCTAAAATAGTGAGCCCAGTCTGATGAAAATTAGATCAGCTACTATGTGAGGGTCTCACATTACCTTTGCCAGAGAAATGCAATATGATTTCTTGGTCTACATCTCTTTAATGTGTCTGTGAATGGGAGGCTTCACAGGGACCACAGGGTTCAGAGTCCAGATTACATATCCTGAAGCAATCAGGGAGTATCACATTCTGCATAAAACATTTTTCAGCTAATACAGCAAGCAATGATACTTTCAAAAGATTGAAAGGGCTTAAAAATGTAGGTTCTCTTTACAGCCAGGACTCTTATCTGTATAGGTTATGGTCACCAAAAAGCTGAGCACCACAACCCCAAGGGTTTGCATATCTCACCATCCCAAAGAGTAATCAGCAAGAGTGGAGTTCCTGTCTCTGGGGTCCAGAAACTGAATGGAGAACTGACTAAGCTAATGAGCATATACTGCTAAAGCAATTTTGGAACATTTGCCAAAGAAGGCCCCATGTAGTTGTAATTCATGCCATGAATTCCTTTGTGAACTAATATTTTTGCAGTCTTAGGCAAAAAATGTAGTATTAGTGGTAAAAAGTAATCATGTCAGTGCTCCCTTTTACCTAAAAAGCTGATTTTTAGAGACCAAGATGCGGTAATGTGGGGTTCAGAGCAGCTTGAGGGGATTACAGCCCACATCTCCCATGTGAGTTCTTCAGCCATGAAGGTAATGACTCTCATAAGCATATTTTCTCTCCTACATGAATATTTAAGTATGCTACTGAAAGATGAACAATTCCACCAGATGATATTAAGACCATTTTTTCCCAAAATATCCTTCAGAAAAGAAAGTCAACTTGTAATATCTAGTTAAGGCATATATGGCTGAGAATGAGAGGTTGTGTGCCACATACCTGAGAAAGCAGAGAGGGCATAGAGGAGCTGCAGGAATAGTCCATGGGTGGAATACAACACTGGCTGCCCAGACTCCCAGAGGGTGGAGTAGGCTGGGCTGGATGCTCAGCTAGTTTCCAGGAAGATCTGGTAGCGTCCACTTCAGTTCTTGAGTCACCTGCTACCACAGAGAAAATTTGCAATGCCCTGTAGCTCATATAATAGGATCAGGGGATTTGGCCTCAAAATAGGAGCCCAACTTAAACTGCTCATGAGCAATAAAGACAGATTGAAAAATTAATGTGCACATCTTCCATAGTTTAAGTGATGGGAAACTGAAGCTTCACAACCACTGCAGTGAAGAAAACATCTTCAATCCTTTGTTTTCCATGTGGTCTAATCTGGCATTCTCTGATACTGGCTTTCCACAGCAGGCTGAGCCAGATGATGGTTCTGCCCACCCTTTGCTCCTGCTCTTTCTATTATGCTAACTGGAGCATTTGCCTAGTGTGTTGTGTTGAGCCCAGTCAGCATGCTGAGAGGAAAAACTACCTTTTTTCACATCCATTTTCTATTGGATTTGCATGCTGAAATGACTCAGGACAGAGAGGGCCAAACAAACCCTGAAAGGAAGAGTCTAGGACACTGGCAAAGGGTGGGACCTGGGAATAGCTAAGGCAGGTTATGCTTGCACACCAGCTGGTTGAACCAGCAAGGAAACAGGTAGGGAATGTCTGGGCTTTGCTGTAAGCATAAGGCGGCAGGCTACTAAGCAAGTGTAACAGTCCTACAGCTCTCAAGAGGAGGTATTTAAGCACTTTTATGGAAGTTTATCAGAAGAAATCAGACTTCAGGCAACTTGAAGATTCAATGATGCTTACATTAACATTTTCCTGAATTTATGTTTGGATGATATTTTTTGCAGCAGTTAAATAGCATTTGGTTTCCTATATCCCTGATATCAAAGCTACTTTTGAAAATGTGATGGAAGTCCCTAATTTGCCTGGGTATCTTTGAGAATTTTAGCTCTTCTATTTCCAGACCATTGAAGGCTATTTGTAAATGCTGTAAGAACTTCTATGTTGTACAAGAGACTTCTGATTCCAACTGTCATATACCACTAAGTACCATATTATCCGGTACTCAGCTAGAGCTTTCTTGGAAGACTTATTATCATTATGAGTATCATGAGTTCTCTTTTCAGATAAGTATTATTACCAAAGTGCTAGAATAAATGGACATTTGTTAAGAATAATTTTTTTATTATATAACTTACAGTGTTTACTTTATTAACTTAGTTTCAGACAAACTTGTTCCCTACTTCTTAAGAAAGACATTTGTGGCAGGTTGATCTTGGCTGGATGCCAGGTTCCACCATCCACTCTATCACTCCCCTTTCCAGACAGACAGGGGAGAGAGAATAAGATGGAAAAGGACCCATAGATTGGGATAAGGCAGTTCACTAAAGCAAAAGTGAAAGTTTGTGCACGCACAAGTGAAGAGGAAAATAACAAGGTTTATTCCCTACTTCCCATTGGCAAGTTGAGTATGCCCACTTCCCAGGAAGCAGGACTTTGGCATGCATAGTGGTTGTTCCAAAAGTCAAACACTGGAAACAACAAATGCCTCCCTTTCCTCCTCCTTCCTTTAGTTTTTATATCTGAGCTGAGATTATATGGTATGAAATATGCTTTTTGTTCGTTTGGGTCAGTTGTTCTACTTGGGTCCTCTCCCAGCATCTTGCTCACTCTCCTGCCCTCCCACCCCTCAATGGGAGGAATGTCAAGAGACAGTGATGTTGCTGTGTGAACCCTGCTCAGCACTAATCAAAACACTGCTGTTTTACCAACACCATTCTAGATCCCAGTGCAAAGTATAGAGCTCTGAGGGCTGCTACGGGAAAATGAAGCCAATCTCAGCCAGGCCCAGTACAATACTATGAAATACTCAATCCACAATGGCTGATTCTCCATGAGGCACTTTCATCCAAATCTTGAGTAGATTTCTCTCACTTTTTGAAGTCCTCCTTGGGCAAAGACCCCAAGGACAATCCAGCAACACCAGCAGTCTACTATTCCCATACTTTTACTCATTCTTCAGACCTTCATGAAGAATTCTGAAATGCAAGTAACAGCAGTCACAGCACAAATGTGTTAGGCAAAAGGACAACAGAGGATCATAACTATACATTTTCATGCATTGTAATTTATTATTAATCATATCTTCCTATGAGTGTCTGGGCCCTGAGAAGTGAGAAAAAAATCTAAATATCAGGTTAAAAAAAGGAAGGATTTTAACTTCTCAAAATCTATTTCAACCATGGTAAAAGAGAAAAATTTATTGGAGGCAAAGAGGGAAAAGAGTTTATACTGGGATTATAATCAGATTTCTATCACCTAATAAAATTATTAACTTAGAACATGTGTAGCTTTTCATCAAAACAATGGTAGTAAGATTAAAATTAATAGACATTAAGGGCTTTTCAATTGCCAGTACAACTCATGGGACTAAAATCTGAACTTTTTGCATCTTTCCATTATTTACCATTGGATAAATTCTGAATCCAAGCTTTCTTTCTGTGTGCACAGCACTATGTGACATGGGAAAGCTTTATTTTTCATTGTTGCATTGAGATGACAGTGTCAAATTTCTAGGTGATACCAGTCAAACATAATAAAGCTGCTCGAAAATACAGCAGCTGCAGATCTAGCCCAAGGACTGAAGCTTCTAGTTTTATGCATGACATCTCAAAGCAAAGTAATATACAGTAGTAACAAAATACAAGCCCAAGCACTATTGTTTTCTTGTGAAGACATTACTGCCTTTAGACACAAGGTCAATTTGAGTTGATACATGTGGACCAAACACCTGTGCTCAACAATCCCAAAACAACAGCAAAACTTGTCCAAAGGTGGACAAGGGAGCCCTAAAGCATGTGCTACATGTGCGGTCCTTCAGGGAGAAGTTTTATTCTACTCTTGAACATGCTAACCTTCATACACTGTCTGGAAGAAGCCACAAATCAGTGAAGCACAGATGCATAGCCCAGAGACATGGCTTTTCCCATGTGATTTTTACTTGTCTTCCAGGGAATTCAGAAAGCTGAAAGCAAAATGTAGAGCTTGGGACCATCACATTGTCTTCTGACCTTTCCAGCAGTATACTGAATCTATAAACCAATTTGTTGTGCTAAAGAGTGCTTTGTTTATTTGAAATAGATGGAGTGAAAAAAGGCTAACATCCTTGCCAGAGGCCAACCTGTATCCCCACAGGAGACATTTTCTTTATTAATACATGCAAGTAAAGCATGAGAAAAATAAACATCACATGGAAAAACACAGATATACAAATGCTGAGAACATATGCTAACAAATAGACATGTAAAACCATTTTGCAATGATAGTGTGTGAAGGGGAAAATGAAAGACGTAGAACAAATGGTGATCCTGGGTAGAGTAAAAAACAGTAAACGGAGAATTATCTTGACATAGAACTTGTACCAAATCTCATGGTTTAAAGTAACATAAATGCACAAATAGGTCTTCTTGAATATTCTGGGGTATTTTATGACACACTGGTCTGAAAGAACAGATGGTACTGCAGTGAAGTGGACATCTTCATTGCCATTCTACATGTAATAAAAGATCTATTTCTTCAACTTTGGCCTTGAACTTCACACTGTCCAAAAGTCAGTGATTTTGTCTTATCTTTTCTCTCTACAAAGTTTCTTTTTGAGAGCAATTTGAAGAAACTGGGAGGTAGTTTTGTGGATCAGGTCATGAAGAACTGTATTAGAAAAGATAGAGATATTTGTATGAAAACCAGCAGTCAAAAAAGGTTGCCTACAAGACTGGCATCTTAAATAGTTAACATAAGGACAGATGTGCTAAGAACTGAGAAGAGACTAGTCAGATAAATAACTGTTCAAACAGGCCCTAGTATGGAAGGTGATAAATTTTGATCATCATTTCAAAAAGACAATGACTTAATGCGTACTGGTGCAACAGCCAGAGGTGCATATTGGAGACCTTGATGGTGGTGGTGATGGGGTTGCACTTCAAGTGCTTTGATATTGAAGGGATATGTATGTTAGAGTCATTAATGTAGATGCAATGAATATGCATTATAGTTCACTGGTGTAAGCAGGGTCAGAGCCAGGAAAGCTAAGAAGAAAATTAAGACCAATATGTTTTTCTGGGCATCTGTGTTCTTCCTTACAGGCTTTTCATCCCTTAGAATGTTCTGAGTCTACCGTTTGTTGTGCAGGAGATGGAATAAATATGTATAGCTAGAAACCAACACAAGAACTAAAGCTCTCTGGGGATATCACCTTACCAATATTTAATTGAATGCACAGTCTTCACACTCAAAGCTACTTAAGATAATTCTTCTCTTTCTCCTGACCTTTTAGATGAGGTCTCCAGTTACATCTACCTTTCTTTTTGGTATGAAAATAAATGAAGAAATGGTAGCAGTGAATATTCTGGTCTAGGAGTTCACCATCATTGTGGACATATGCTTCCAAAGTGGACAATTCTGCATGGCAGTGAGTGTGCCCAAGGCCCAAACCCTTCGGATTTTAGTGACACTCCATATCCCAATGGAGCTATATAGTAAAGAATATTACTATAACCAACTATATATACTTCTGTTTGGCTTATTCCCTCATGGGTCAATGTCATGGGGGGAAATAAAGATAACACAACTGCAATGTGTATTTAGGCATTTATTTGTGTTTTCTCCTGCCCTGCACCTTGCATTAGCAAGTAAACCTCTGCAAAGGCTGCTACAGTGCAATGAATCCTCCCACTGTGTCACTAACCAGAGAAAATTGCTCTCAGGTCCAGTGAGCCATCAACTCTGCCCATTATGTTTTTCATACCTTTTCACAATATGTAGAAAATTCAGAGAACAAGAACACTAACTTTTCACAGACTGGAGAAATTCATTTGAAGGGAATTAATGGAAAAAAAGAAGAGTGGTGGGTTAGAATTCAAACACAAACCAACGACACCTAGTTCCACAAATAGCACTATTTCTGCTCTGCTCAGTGGATCTGAATGTCAAAATGTCTCACAAAACCTAGTTAATTTCACTAGTCCTTTATAAATGCAACACAAATATATGCAGATATGGAATATTTGTTTTCCAAAGTTTCATAGTGAATCAATTGCAGAAGCAGGGAAGCAATCCAGAACTTCTGAGCCCATCTCTCTCTTTCTTTTTTTGTGCCAATGAAGCATATGACTCCAGTTTTACGCCCTTTCAACTGTATCTGAAGTTTTAATAATGTATATGAAATCAACTGCATGTGTGACTTCAAATATCAATCCATAGCTTTTCCAAAATTAATTGACTAAATAGTTTTGATAGTCAGCTGCCAGTCAGTACTATATTTTCTTTACTGTTCAGGCAGAAATGGGAGAAAAGACTCATATGTACTAGAACACAGTCAAGAGTTAAAGTAAGTCTGATATAAAAATGATACAATTTTTTCTAAGAAAAATCGATCCTACTGCTTTAGTAATTTGAAGATTTATATCTTTGTACATAAGCAAAGGTTAAATAAGGTTAAAGCTTTACTAGCTGGCCTATATTTATACTGTAGAAGACTCTTCAAAATGTCTAGCATACAATCTTGACCTTGGAAGAGACTGAGAAGACAAGTGCTGTCAGTGGTTCTTACTCATACCAAACTGAGTCAGCATTGAAAATGTCAGCAGAACATTTTCTATTTTCATTTAATTCTCTCAACATTTTCATTGGAAATGTGTGTACATTTCATCATCAGGCTGCCAAAGTTAAGGAATTCTCAGCTTTGCACTGTATGGTTAACCACTTCACTACATCTCTGGAGCTGCATAAAGCAGGGGAGTAGCCACCTTTTCACAGCTGTAGGACCCTCAGAGGTTCAATGAACCAAAGATAAAAATACTCAGAAGTACTCCAGACAGGACATTAGTCAGAAGATGGTGCTATTATAACAGAACTTCTAAGGCAGCTGAGGCTCCACAGGATACCAAAGCGTTCAAGTCAGGATCAAGAGGAAGTAAACCGCAAGTGTAAATTGAAAGTCGGTTTCAACACAAGTTGATGCTCTGTGTCTCACAGAATACACATCACACAAATGTACTCACTGAGACACCCTTTGATTCTATGCCTTAGCTTGCTTGCACTGTTCACATCACAGAGGAAATGCACAGGAAAAGACACTTTAAATTGCCTTTCACAAATTTTTCAAACTTGCTTGGATTGTAGCTCATTTCAGAGACCCTCAAATGATCAATAACACTTTTGTACTTCCACACCATATAGTGTATTTCCTTGTCAATATATAGGTTCTGACTGAATTGCTCCTGGCAATGCAAACAACCTGAAAATATACAGCCATACAATTGCATGGCCTCTGGACCAGTATTAGCTCAAATACCTATACAGAATCACTGTTCTGTATCGTATGGAAATAGCTTTGAAAACACTTCCTTTTCTCTTTCTAAGAGGCAGTTGCCTAACTCTTCATAACCAGAATACTAAGTTTTCTGCAATGTGAAAAGACTGAGTTGTAACTGTGAACAGAAAAAGCTGAAGTTGGTGGGAAAAATTGCAAACAAAATTATAATTACTAAAACGTCTGGTAGCATGTAAGTAAGTCTGATAATTGCCCCCACAAAAAATGGGTGATTATAAATATATGAAATTAGAGTAGTTCACAGAAAGCTAATTGTAGTAATTGATATGATGAGTGATATGGATTCTGCAGGTTTTGGACAATTGTGGAAATTAGATTATAGAAAAAAAGGCAGAATCATTAAGCAGAAAACAACACCAGTGGGTTTTACTGTCTGACAGAGATCTCTTCCTTGCTGGAAAAGCCATAGTGGCATTTTTAATGTCTAGAATATACAGAATGTATATGTGTACAATGAAAATCAAACTGGGGACGGGTGTTCTCATCATGATCCACGTATGCTAATGGAAGAGGTTACCATTTCTGGCTGCAGTCCAGTGCCCTTCTGAAGGATGTTACTGTATTGAGTAAACTTCTACTGGATCAATCTGTTAAAAAAATTGCAAAAATCACATCTCTGAGCTGAAACTACTTGATTAGCCTCACAATGCTTAAAAGTTCAAGCAGATTGCTCTCCTGGAAGGCTGATAGGCCTTAGTGCTTAGAGTCAGGGTAGTGCCACATAACTGATGCCTGTAAGGAGAGGGATATAATAGCTGTGTATTACATTTAGTTACCTAACTAAAACTATGTAAATACATGCATGTTGCTTGGTTTCTGCCTTAATAATTATTATTTGGCTTATTTCTTACAGCTTTTTCAAAAACAAAGGTCAGTTAAGGAAAATGATTCAGAGGAATGAGGGGAAAACATTCTAGTATTTTGCAACACTACTTAGCTATTCTACAGTCAATCTGGAGAAACATTGCTACTTCTACTGCAGCATGTATTTACATCATGGGAAAAACTAAGAGAATGGTAAAAGAGACAGTCAGTGGAAATGGGGTGTAACATGATTGAAGAGAGGGGTCAAATTCTTTCCTGCCAAAAATGAGCAAACCTGTGTGAAAATGTCAGTGAAGCTTCACTCAGAAATGTCAGGAGAAATTTTAGCCAGAGTGGGAATTTCTCAATGAATACATTTATATTTTGAAATAGAGCCATATCTTTAAGCACTTTTATGATTAAATGCAGGCATTTTCAGTGGGCTCTACTGTGCACTGTCCTATGAGACACCTCTCCTGTTTCCTTGCCAGACAGCCCACATGTCTGCACAGTGTAAGAGAAGGGAACCCTGCAGCTTCCAGATTCTTTCCGTGAATGTGGGCTTCTGGATCCTTGTCCAAGCACATTGGCACCCATTGGCCACAGCCCCTGGCAGGCTGAAGGGGCTTCTGCCATCTATGAACACAGTCCTGGCGTCTCTGCCCCCATGGTCACTTCTACAGGACTGGTGTAGGCTCTGCAGATTATCAGTGACATTTTTTAAAATTTTTTAAAACTGTTTTCATTATAGTTTTTAAAATTCCTAATTAGTTTGGGAATTTTCATGTTCAGTTCAATTCTGAAGCATGAAATTTATTTCCCATAATTCTAAGTGACCTTCAGCCATATTTTGTTGTAGATGGGTGAGAGAAAAGAGTAAAAGCATAAGGCCTTGGTTATAAGGAGAAGAAATTAAGCAGTTAATTGTATTCTGGCATAACGTTCTCATTACCTCACTGTCCAATACAAGTAAACAGAAAGAATTAGAAATATGCTTATGAGACTTTCAAGGGCACTATTAATTTTAATAATTTCTGTATGTACACCAATGTATCTGAGAATAGAGATCTGGTCCTTGAATATACATCCTGAGGTACAGAACTTAGGTCCTGTTAATTAGAAACTCTTAAATTTTGACTAAATTAAGATATTTCAAAACATGAAATGTAACCAGGCTCGGTAGTTTGCTAAAAACTCTTTACTTTATGTGGAACACAAGTTTTTTGCTAGCTATATCAATTCCACTTTTTTTCTTGCTGAATGCACAAATACTTTTCACAGAAAGGTTTCATGGATCTCTATGCACTTACCTATGTATCTTTACCTAGAAGAATTCATACCAAGATAGCAAACCAAGAAAAATCCAAAAGCATGCAAAAAAGAGAGAAAGAAAAAGTAAGCAAAAAGATTTCTCAAAGATTCCAAATTAAACAAGTAACTGACTTGGCAGGTCTTGTCTTTGTTCTGTCCCTGCAAGCACAGTCTACAAAAGAGCATTCCCTATGGGAGCTGTTAGTCTTGAATAATAAAACAGATAACATGCAGAGAAGGCTGAAAAGAGCCATTGCAGAGGTTAAGGGAGAAACACCAATTTTGGAAAGGAATCCCAGTGGTGGATGTAAAATTTGCTCGAATAAAAGGGAACACACGTTCTTGTGGCAAGACAGCTCAGCAACCAAGAACATTATGAGGCATGAAAAGCTTTATTTTCCAATTAGATCAGTTTAGGGAGTTTGATACATGCACTATGTTTCTCCACCATGTCTTGTTCAACTTTTGGTCTCTGTGCAGTTGAGCAGTTCCAGGTTCAAGCCTGGATTTCTCCTTTATCAAAAAATTTATGGGGCCAGAGATGCCGAAAAGAGCCCCCACAAAGTCTTCTTACAATTTAGTAAAAAAGCTTTCTCATTTTCGCAAATGTTTCTGCTCACAAGTCCGTAGGAGACCCAGAAGAGATCAGGGCAAGTTTTACAGAGAAGATCCTACTCCCACATCTCTGCTTCAATATTATTCTCTGAGAGCTGTTCCTTAGCAAATATATTGCTCTCACATCTCCAGCCAACATCTGGCCTGAGAACCCCTGCTACACAGATATGAACACAGTCTCAGTCTTAACACATTGCTGAACTTCCCACTGAGCAGGAGCAAAATGTTGGAAAAGAGGCAGGGGGTTGGAGGGGGGGAGTGGGTGGGATGTAATACTGCCTTCAATTCTACTGGTGCAGATTTATGACCCTGTTGAAAAGGTGCTCCAAAATCTGCTGCTCGATAATCCTTGTTGGTTCCTTAGAAGTAGCTTTAAAATATAACCACCCTCACATAGGAAAGGTGGGGTCTGCATCATTTATACAAGTAACCATGAAAGTAGAAAAATACTTGGTAAATGCAAAATATAGGTGCAGGTAACCCCTAAGACTGCCTACCTTCCCTTAAAGTTATGAGCTGCAGGAACAGCACTGCCAAGCATATGCATCACTGGCCAAAAGTGTGGAACAGGGTTTAGAGCACTGGGACACTGGAGATCTGTTTGTCTTGCCTATACTGCCTCTCATCTGCTCTTCTTTTTAGCCAGCCTCTCCACTTTTCTGTAGCTGTAAAGTAGTAATACTAATAATGCGTTCTTTTTTTGTAAAGCATTGACATCTGCTAAAGTAATGAAAATATCTTCATTCATATTAATAATAATAATTGACGGTTCCTATCTGAAAGCAAAAATGTACAGGAAGAGAACAGAAAGTATTTAGTTGGAAATACAGCAGTCAGGAGAAGTATCTGTGTCATATGTTGCAAATATGGAGAACAGAATACAAAGGGCCCATTTAATTCACAGGAGATTCCCAACTCCCCATGTACCATGTTTGGTGCTGATTTATTTGAATTAAGATGGCAAGAAAACCTTCTCTTGCTGTTTTTTGTTGAATTTTTAGTTTAGTTTTGGTTTTAATCAAGCTCTTGCTCAAGTCCTGTGAGTAAGAATTCAGTAACACATTGTAAATCACATTCTGCAAGTTCTGTGACTGTAGATGAGATAGTAAAAGATAATGGTGTATACTTCTCATGTGGCTGGTTTGTCATTCGGGCACCACATGTCAGGTTCTCCCTATATGCAGCTGAATGTGTAAGCAGACAAGCTGGTAGAGATTGCAAATAACATAATTTTTAAGTCCTGGTAATTAGAATTCTTTGGTTATTGCTGAAACAATTCGGAATCTTATGAGTACAAGCCTAAACCCTTTTTTAACCATCTTTGAGTCAGTCAATTTATCATGAAACTGTTTCAAAAGGGAAATTGATGAAAAAGCAAGCAAACAAACAAAACCGATGACCAACCAAAGCAAAACAGGAGAAATACACAATCAGCAATCCAACCTTTTCCAAGTAAAAGGTAGAGAATATTATATTCCAAAACAGAAGTGACTTTCATCCCATCATGATAACAAAAGATTTCTCAAAACTTCCCATCCCAAAAAAAACATTTCAGTTAAACCTTTTCAACAATGTAGTTTTAAAGTTGTCAGGGATTCTCATTGATTACAGTTACTCAGACAAGGTCTATAGCAGAGTCACTGTCCTAAAAGAATACACCAAGTCATTGTCATTTTGTCATGTGTCTTAGAAGCAAAATCACAGCAGAGGAAAATATTATTACAGGTTTATTACGTCTCAAAATATAGAAATATATTCCAACAGCATATTTTAAAGAATAATATAACAATAATCTTCAGCTTCTTCATCTTAAAATGGTACACCATTATTTAAAAATATATTACTTAATGTACCCAAAATTTAGTACCCATCAAATTCCATTTTGAATAAATTGAATTCAAAAAAGCATATCCACCTACCCAATTTATACAGAAATCATTTAACCTTTTGAAGACAACCCAGGAATCTAACTGTTCCAAAATAGTAATTCAGATGGAGACATATTTTGCCATACATCCTTGGGCATGAGCTGCAACTAAATGTAGATATGTAGGTAATGTCAGTATAAAATAGAGACGGAAGTGTAAAATGGAACTGTTCTGTTAAGGGGAAAGAATTCTCAAGACTGAAATGAGAATTGCTAATTTTTAATTTTTTTTTTAAACTGAGCGTATGCATAAAAAGGATTTATGTATTACTCCAACAGCAAGATAAAATAAATTAGTTTCTGCAAAACCGAGAGCTGCACATTCACATGCATACGCAGTCACATGCACACACTGATTTTATCAGTCTGTAATAATGTGAGTTTTCTGAAATATGTTTTAAATAACCAGAGAAGTCAGAGTTTGCATGAATAGACTGTCTAAGGCGAAACTGATATGTCCTATCTATTTTTAGCAACTCTCTGAGAATGTTTTGAATGAAGTATTTTTAATGAAGGCAATTAATGATAAAAGCATATATTATAATTAGCCATGTAATAGAGAGAAAACAGAATTTCTATATTTTCCCATTTTCTTAACACAAAAACAAGGGGGTGTCCAAAAATATTAAATGTGATTAATTCGAAATAAGCATAAGTGTAGAGGTGGGAATGTAATCTGTAATTGGTTGTGCAATTTTATTTGAGGCCAAAAATTTAGGGAGATTAAAAATTACTTATATGGATTTAAGAATTATCAAAGTTACAATAGTTAATGCAAAATAAAAGGAACAATATCCCATATTGAGTCTGTTTAAACGCATCCCCACCTCATAGAAAAGCAGATTGGACTGAAATTAGGTTGCAAATTACCCAATACCTTGTTATGAAAGGTGTTTTTTGTCTTCACCTGAAAACAGCCACTACTAGGGATAAAATTTTTGATTAAAGAGGTGACAATTGCATCCCCCAATGCCTTCCCTCACACACTCACAAAACACATGCAAAAGTGGGATCTAAATAAAGCAAAGCCCTTCCATACTGCGTGTTCTGTATATTTTGTGTATGTTGTAACTATTGTATATAACGGAAAGGCTTGTGGGTTTTTTTGTTTGATTTTACCATGTGGTGCTATTATAAAAATGCTTGTCAGAACAGTGTAGGAGATCATAGACTGATACAGTTTGAGGTAAGAATGTTGTAGTTCAATTTTTAGTGTTAACTTGAAAAGTCCTAGGTAAAGGCAAGAGTCTGTCTACATGGAATTTCTGAAGCCTTGAGTCTTTTGCAAACTCTGCAGCTCACAAGCCAAAAAGTCACATACTCCTCCAGTTACACTCATTTTGTTAAAGAAAATAGTTATAACAATTATGTGCAATTTTTTCACTTCTGTTTTCTATCTACTATTTATTTACTTAAGCACTGTTCAACATTTCACTTTTTCTAATGGAGCAGAACTTCTAAAAGAAAAAATATGTTTAGCTGAGCAGTTTTGTTTAGGTTTTTTTCCTGTGCCTTTTTCTAAATAAATACCTCGCCACAGTTTTCATTGGCACAATATGACCAAATGTGTTTTAGTTCCTTTAACAATACAAAGCAGTTACAGAAGTTCTGGAGTTTCTAGTTTAAAAAAATTCTATACAAAGGCTTTACTTTAAAATATTGAAATGGAATGAAACAGATTTCAGTATGGTCAATTGGAAAATCAGTTTCTGAACTTTTACTGCACAGTGAGGTGACCCATAAAATAAATGGTTTTGAAATTTTGCTCATACAAAAGAAACTATATACTTTTAAATAAATAAAAGCCACTATGTACATTATACTGTACAATTAAATGAGAGGTGACATGAAATGGAATAAATTTAGGCCTGCTTTTTCATCAGTAAGGCTCATATCTTGACTTTATTACAATTTTGAATAAAACCCTCTGCTTTAGATTATTTTTTTATTCTAGTGGCAGCCACATGAACGCACAACCATATTCCTGTATTTTTTTAAAATAACATTGGAACTGTCATCAAAGTAGAGCACGGAGATTGCATTCAGTTTTGTTGGTGCACAGCATGGCTTTGGTACATGATCAGGGAACATCAAGTGAACCTGAAAGACAGATAAATACATAGCTCATATATCAAACAGAGAGGTACAAGGACAACGTCAGTGCAAAACATGTCTTTGCAATTCAGAGAAGGCTGTGGTCACAAATTTTCCTTGGTTAGCAACTTTAAAGCACAGCTTACCTCCAGAGCATTGCTCTGATTTCAATTGCGTGGGCAGAGTGATACAATAAAAGCAGATGGAGAGATAAATGAGAAGTGGCCAAGACAGAAAGTTCGTTCTCTGATGAAATTTAGAAAAGAATTGGAGTTAGGAGGCTGCTCAGGAGAATATTTAAACATATTGTCTGTGCCACCTTTGTTGAGGACAGTGCTTAACATGAAGCAAAGAATCAAGCCCTGAGTCTCACCAGGACCCGAGCATGTGCTGAAATGCTTTCCTGTGTTGGGGTCTCAGCATGGAAGAAAATCTGTTGCAGACAGCAAAGGTTGTGCAGGCAAAGGCTCTTACTGGAGCTGTTTTCAGACTATGAAATTGTAAGATGTGGGGTCTTAGTACGAGTATATTTTAGAGTCTTATCTATGTATCAGTAGATCCAATCCTACTTCCACTGAAGTAGAAATCAATTCATGAGGTGAGTGCCAGCTGGACAAAATGACTGGGGAAAGGGCTGAGGCAGAGAAGTCTTTATGTTCTCTCGGCTGAAATATATCAATGAAAGGTTAAAGAGAAGGAAAAGAGTTTTGAACAGCATCCCAGAATGAACAAGATCTAGTGGAAATATCTGAAAATGGGGGAAATACAAGTTCTTTGTACTTGAAAGAAGGTTGGATATAATATTCTACACATGCTGAAGACTTGGAAACTGGGGAGGCCAGAGAAGAGGGAGTTGTAATAGAGAGGGCAAGAGATTATTAAGGCATGGATGAAGACTTCAGCAGTAATAGGTTTCATTTGTATGTTAAGTCTTTGTAAATCTGTTAGAGCCATCTGTCTTGCAGTGATATAAGCTCAGAGCCTTTGCCAGACAACAGAGAATATTCTATCAGGAAACGCTTTTTACATAAGTGTTACCATGAGAAGGTCTTTTGAAATGAGCAATAATAAATCCTGAAGTAGCAGCTTAGTAAAGGTTTAGACACACTTAAAAATGGTTTAACAAATGAATAGCAAAGCACTGGAGAAAAGAATGATAGTGCCTCATCTAGGCAGATGTTTGCCCTGCCATAAATCCTAGTCCCATCAGCCTCTGCCATCCCAGCTGGAAGCTCTGTGGCCCCACTGATGTTCACAGGCTTTTCAAGAGTTAGCCCCAAATTCAGCTTGAGCCAACCTGCCTTGCATGACCAGGAAGTCAGTGCTTCTCCTGTGCCTGTTCTGAGGGCGATGGGAGGCAGGACAGGAGAAGAAGCTTATAGAACACATTAAATGCAGCTTGTCTTGTATTTATATTCATCTGGATCATCTGTTTGCCTAAGTTCAGCTGCAGAAAAACGAGCGAGAGAGAGAGGTACTGGCCCAGCATTTGTCCTATTCTTATTACAAAAGAAAATAAAAAAAGATTCAGTAAAGTTTGGAGGGGTACCAAGGAACAATCACTTCCCAACCCAAAGAGTGGGCTTTTTCAGAAGGGTGTAATCAGTATGGCCGGGAGATGACTACACTTGGATGAGGGTGGGGTGTATGAATAATTGTTTCCCAAGCCATCCCCATGTGCACACCTTGTGTAAATCTTAATTTTGTATAATTTAAACCAGAAAGCATTCAACTACTGTTATCTCATCTAATTTATGTGCAGCTAAAATTTAATTAGCCTCATGATTTTTTGGCTGCACAGCTGAATGCATGTACAGGACATGCAGACTGAAACACACAATTCCAAAAAGGCCATAATAAAGGGAAAAATTTGAGTATCCAATTTTTAAAAGTAGTACAAACTGCATACATTTCTTAACAATTGAAAATTAGTTATTTTTGGACATGAAAGACACAGAAGAGAAAGTAGCACCAATTCTTTTTTAACAGTCTGTAATTGCAGGAGGGAACTCTAACGTGGGGATCTCACGGGTATTGGCAACTTTTCTGGACAATGTTTGCATAATGCTAAACTATTGCTTTGCTGACCTACTTCTTTTTAGCTCTGAACTGCAGATATGCTGTTCTTCATTGTCTCCTAAGCACATTGCTCTATTCCTTGCCAACTGGCATTTTCTGTTTCCTTTCACCTGAGCCCCTTAACACACTTTTATTTATTTCCAGCCTCTGACATTTTCCCTTCTTTTTGTAAATCTTGCTGACTCGAATTCTGGTATAGAGGAATAATGTTGCATTGGTGGCTGGACTTGGAGAAGATGAGTAAAGGAAAAGTTGAATGGAAAGGAGAAGGTCTCAGCACGTACTGAATTTTTAAAAATTTCCCTCTCATGTAGAAATAATTGGGGATTTTCACAAACAGTATTTGTTTTCTAGCAGAAGGATATCAAACTTCACTTTTGTTTGTTTGCTTGTTTGTTTTTGGGTTGTTTTTTGGTGTGGGGTTTAAATTTGAGGGAGATGTTCAGGGTGGTGTCCCAGGATGATAGCAATTGCACTCATTTCTGAAGCGGGAAATGTTTTTCAGGCCCAGATTTTTTATGCAAAAATCAAAGAAAAAGATCAGCATCCATGGACAAACTTGTCAGCGTAATCTGATGGTCAGGATACTTTGCTGTTATCACTCTAAATCAGAGAGAGCCTTAAACCCATGTTTTACTAGTTGCAGTTGAGTGCCTTGACCTTTCCAGAAACTAATGAGGGATGGCAACCCTTCCCTGTTCTGATTTCGTGCTTCCACTCCCTCCTTGTGTATTATCTCTCCTTTATCTCCTTCTTAATCATTCTGCTAATACGAACGCTATTCAGAGCAACTTCTTCAGCTGGCACAGGTGAAAAATCAGTTTTTGACCAGACTGACCATATTTCAGTCTCACAACATTACATTTAGGCACGGTATAAAGGTTATGATTTCTGTAGCTGACTGCTGCCAGGGTAGAGGAGGCCTAGCCAGCTGCCTCAACTAAGATCATCTTTTTGGCTCCTCCAGCTGAGGCACAGGACTAACATAAGAATTAGCAGAGGCAGAAAGCTGGCTGTGAATCCCCTTTTACATGTACCAGGCAGAGCAAGAGATCCAAACACACTAATTTTCAATTTGCATTTGTAAGCCAGGCATGACTGAACACAATTTCTTACATGCAAATGCATCTGTTTGCAAAGCTTCACATTAAATTACAGTGTAAGTATCTCTGCCAACAGTTGACAACAGAGGTCCACAGAGTGGCCAAGTGTCATAATTTCTGGAAGGTATAGCATGTAAATGTTAACACTGAGCTTCAATAAGCTGCAAAAACTCTTGGAAGTCAGACCACGGGGCCCCTTTAGTTCCTACGTACACAAAGCTCCGATAATACAACACAGTCTTCTCATGTGTTACTGCATTTGAAATGGAAGGGAAACCTACCACACAGGCCACTCTCAGCAGCTCATCCTCTCTCCAACATAATCATCAACACATGTTTTTGAAGTGGGTTATCATTCACCCAGAAATAATCAAAATTCAGTAGTAGTAAACAGAAAGAGTCAGACCCTGAGCAAAGACACTAACAACTGCAAAATAGGCAACTACAACATGGGCAGAGGCATACCAGAGTCTGAACAATGGCGTGGTTTGTTGCATTCATGTGGGCATTGAGGGGGAAAGAACACTCTCCATCACAGTAAAATGCAGCGTAGCCCTCTGGTGCAATAATCCAATCCTAAAACAAGAGCAAAAAGATCCATTCAATTGTTTTTCTCACTCAGACAATTTATAACTATATTGAACTAAGACTTGTTCAATGACAAAACAAACTTCAGAAGGTGGCATGTGAACTTTTTTGCAAGTACTTGTTTTGTTCATACAAAGCTGAGATCAAAATTAAATTAAACTTAAAAATCTGTACTGAATACCAACTAATGAGGTTATAAGGGGAATTAAAGATTAAAATATGTTTGCAGAATAGTTTTCCTCCCAGACCAAAAATCTTGAGTATTTCTTGGCGCAACAAAAGTAATTAAAATGCCTTATCTTCCTTCAGAATATTCAAAGCCATTAACTGTATTATTGCATGAGACAGAGTGTTGCTAGTGATTACCCCCTAGCCTGTCAATGAATCCTGAATTTTGCATATTTCTAGCAACACAGCAAAAGACCACAAGAGGGAAAATATTTAAAAATATTAATGAAAGCTGTGTGTTTATTTTGTGAATTTCTCCTTTGTCAAGTAATGGAGGTGCTGCAGGAAGGGCAGAGGGGATCAAGTAGCTACTTCTTGGGCTTTGCATCTTTTTCTCTCTTTTTTTTTCTTTTTTCTACCTCATTTCACCCTGGGTTTCACTGATTAAATATTGTACAGTGTAACTTTGGCTTTCCAGCTGAAACTTTTAATTCTTAAAGTCCTTTCTGTGATGAAAATAGATTTTGTTTTCTCTATGGCAGCCTTGGCCACTATGGCCACTCATCTGAGAGCCTTGCACATCTTGGAGCAGATCAGAATTTACTGTTTAAAAAAATTAAAAAGCTGTTGATACCTGAAAAAAAATCTGTGATCGACAGATACACAATGGCTCACTTGTTCAGTAGCCTGAGTTGAATACCACAAGTCTGCTCTGTGGCCTTGGACAGGGTGATTATGTTTTGCAGGCTTGGGAAAACAGCCTCTGCCTGCTTCTTCAGGCTGCTGTGAGGATAAATATACTACAAAATATCAGACAGGAAAATGAGGCCATATGAGAATCTGAGCTAGATACATAAAGGATGAGCTGTCACTGAAGAGATAGCATACTTTTTCTCCTCATAGACTTGTTCTGCTCCTGGAAAGTTGTTTAAAAATAATTCAGAGAAATGTGAAATGCACCAAAAAAAATGTGAAAAAAAATGTGAAATCTCTGAGTTCTTACCTACATATGCAATATGTCTAGGTTATAGGTTGCTGATGGCCTTCTTGTTCTTTCTTTATAGAGAGTTCCTTGCTTTCTGGAAAAAAACCCTAGATTGATGTCTATTTTCTTTTTCGCATAATGCCCTTCCTCTGACTTCATGACCTTTAACTACCTTATGTTTTTGTTATTGTATAGCAGGATGAGTTCTCCCCAGAAATTATAAAAAAGAAGCTATGGTGTTATGAAGATCACTGAGCAGTAATCCAAGACTTAGTTCCCTATGGATCTTACCCAGTTAAACCTCTCTGACCTGCCATAGTCAGCACTGAACCAGGGATAATTCAAGTGCAAATTTTAAAAGTTCAATTACTTGGTGTGAGGATTTTGGTTTAACTTACTGCAGGTTCATTCATGCCTGGAGTAATAGTTCAAATTTTTATTTATGTGAATGAATCCAGATCATAAAGCCACTAATGTATGCAATATATTTGAGAGAACAGCTAAAAAAGGGTAAAGCGATAGTGATAGTAAATACTGATAGGGATTCATTAAAAAATGAACTTGTTCATTAAAAAGAACTTGTCTTTCATCAGTGAAATACCAATTACCATGAAGAAAACAGAGTGTTAATAAGGGGTGACTGTAAAATAGAGTGTCCCAATTTGAACTGATGAGAAAAAGCATTTATAATCATACCTGCCATCCTAAGTCTCGGAAACTCACATAAAGTTCATGTTTCTTACATGCTTGCTTTTGCTCACTTGTGTTATAATCTACAGGAAAAAGAACCAACATTAATAAATTGTTTAGAACCATTGCTAGAACTGACAAGATTTATCTATTTTTGAGATCCTGACCAAACTTACAAAGGAGATGAAAACCATACTGTCATTTATATTCCTGCAGTTGGTTGCAAAGGCAATGTAAAGTTGGAAATGCAGAATCAGCACAGTCAGATGGATACAATTTGTGTACACTGGCAAAATAATGCTTACAATTAGGGGAAACAGGTTTACATGATATCTGTTTGCTGGCTAACTTGGTAAGACCTCTGATAGTATTCATCCAGGTAATCAAAGAGGAAAAGTGAAAGCCTGGTCCAAGATATGGGCAAGTCATCTGTAGGTTGGCACAGTTTTAATTGTGAGGTAAAGAAAGTAGCCCAATTCTAAAGATAAATTAACAGTTATAAAAACTGTCCTGGAACAACAGAATTTCCCAAAGTCTGTCATTTAAACACGTATTAGGACACTTTATTCACCTTCATTTTTTACAATATTTACTGCAAATGTTCACCACTTGATGATCTCTAGTTGATAAAACTAACGAGAACAAGTAGATTAATAGGTGCTTTTTAAAGGATTGAAATTTTCTACACTGTTAGATATGCATCGGGATAGGACACAGAGAACCTTCCATAAATGCTTCTCCAGGACAATCTTAATCCTGGAGAATTCCAATACTTCTTCCTTATTGCTCCTTAGTAACAGAAAAAGAAGGGAACAGGGTCAGGCCTTCATCACATTAGTACCACAGAGATGGTTTATAAAGCTATTCAAGTGATGCCATCAGTGAGGTATGCAATAGAGCAGGTAGTATAGGCTGTCACCTCTGTTTCCAATTCAAGAATGCTTAAAGTGAATTTTTTGGAAAAAAATAACCATTCTGGCAAAAAGGAAAAAAAAAAAAAGCAAAAAATCACAAGAAGAAAAGGCAAGCAAGCAAACAAACAAGGAAGACATGGAAGAAGAAACAAAATCTTCAGTTTCAGGAAAAGAATATTTTAGGAACACTTTTTTAAACATTATAAAACCTGAGGCTGGAATGGGAAGGTTTTTGAAAAATTTCATGGTAATTAAGAGAGAGAAGCCTTTCTCACATATAGTTTTTCAATATCTTTACAGAAAACTCTTTCAAGGAGCTTTTCTGCAAATTTGACAACTGTTAGCTGTCCTGATCTCTTCTTTCATCGTTATCTGGGTTCTCTTCAGCTTCTCTGTGTCTTTCTGAAGATGTGATGGCCATAAATGAATACAGTGCCAAATAAAGTAAAAAAATTATTTCATATTATTTTCTAGCAGTATAACTCAGAATAGGAATTTTGCAGTAAAACCACACTGTCAAATGATCTCTTTTTTTATATTTTCCTGCCTAGTCACCTTAGGTGTCTGTTGTAGTTGTACAGATCAATGAATCAACAGACTGTAGGTGAGGGTGTTGCTAACACCTGCAGCATGATGAGGCTGCAGCAACAAACTTCTGAGGGATGACATCAACAACAGCATTACAGCCCACTGCAAGTCAAGAACAACAGCATTACAGCCCACTGCAAGTCAAGAAAGTATGGCATAAAGCCACCATGGCTGACTAGAAAAAAATTCTTGACTGAACTCAAATTCAAATTGGAAGAAAAAGTAATGTGAAATTGGGATGAACTACACAGAAATAATATAAACGCATTGCCTGGGCATGCAGGGACAGATGTTAGGAAAGCTAAAGCTTAGCTGGAGTTGAAATTTGTGAGGGATGTGAAAGTCATCAAGAAAAACCTCTACAGGTACATTCACAGAAAAAAGAAAACATAAGAAAAATACTGATTTGTTGTTCAGCAGGGCAAAGGACCTAGTGACAAGGACTCAAAACAGGTAAAGGTAGTCACTCACTTCTTTGCCTGTTTTTTTACTGGCAAGATTTACCCTCAGGACTTCCAAGTCCCTGATCCTAGTGGCTACCCATAGTAAAAGAAATAGAGTTAGGAACCAGTTAAACAACCTGATGATACACCAGGCCACATGAGTAGAAAGGATGAATTTCTGGGTGGAGAATGAGCTGACCAACATCATTTCATAGTCACTTCCTGCCATTTTTGAGTGTTCACACGCTGAAGGATTTTTCCAATGATTCAAAATGGAAAAGGTCACACCCATATTCAAGAAGGCCAATCAGCTTAACCTCAGTTTCTGGGAAGTCCGTGTAACAAATTCTTCTGGAAACTGTGTCCAGGCACATGAAGAACAAGAAGGTGTTTGGAAACATTCAGCATGAATTTACTAGTTCAAACTACGCCTTACCAACCTGACTTTTTTCTGCGATGGGCTGACTAGTTTTGTGGGCTTTTGAAGAGCACTGGGTTTTGTTCCCTGCGCTTTTAGAAAAGTTTTGAATATGGTCTCCCATACTATTCCTCAAGCCAAACTGGTCAATCCAATCAGTAAATTTGCATAGGTAAGAATATAATGGATGGAAACTTGTCTAGGCTGCTGGGTTCAAAGGATTGGAATTGGTGGTACAAAGTCCAGATGACACTGGTTTTTAGAGGTCACTACTGATACCAATACTGATTAACGGCTTTGTTAGTAACTTGGACAATAGAACAGGATGTGTTCTCCACAAGTTCATAAAAGATACAAGATCTGGAAGAAGTGCTCAATCATCCGAGTTACCAATAAAAGGTTGGACTGAACCAGATCCAGAAGAGACTCAGCAAGATGTAATGCAAAATACCCACACAAATTTTTCTTGTATTAGTAACATGCAATTTGAATAGGTTTTTTCTTTATTTTTTAAACAGGCTGTGTACCTACTTTCTGTTTAATACATGTGGGTCCCAATATGACTCCCCAAATTGTGTCTAAAGCTGTCCACAAGTCAAGATATGTGCATTGGCACTACTAAATAACCATCGGGGATGTTAAATTAGGTTTTCTAAGCTACAATACCTCAAATCCTCATACTTTTAAAAGGGTGAACGTTGCATTCTTTCCTATGGTATTTTCTTAGCCCTTCAGTGACTGTTGTTAAAGGATCTCCACAGATAGCTAGTTATGTGCTGCCATCTCATAATCTCAGTTGTCCCAGGGCATGCAGGGTCAAAATATGCACCCACATCCCATGACAGGTCTGTGTCTTTCTGGTGTAGCAATTGAAACCAAGGCAGAATGCCCTAAGACAACATATGTTTTCAAAAATCTATTTGCCTTTAATATAACCAAAACCTCCTAGTCACAGTTTGTTCTGAGATGTCTGTAATAACTCTAACTTCAAAAAAAAATATCATGACTGTATTTCACTGATCATTTTTCACAAAGATCTGTACACTCATTTTCACTAATATCAGTGCTCATAGGAAGGAAATATTGAGCTTTTCTGTCTCAGTTCTTAGCAGGAGTTTAAAATTCATATATATAAAACACAAGTCACTTTGCAAAAAAACTGTGACTGAAAAATGTGGAGAAGATATGCATGTGAGAAAGTCAGGAAAGTCACAATCTGGTTTTAGATAACACCCAAGCAGGCAAACAAATTAAAGCTGAAGACTGTGCTTTTGCCAGCTTTCTCTGTTTTGAAATTTTTATATTCAAGACCATGTACAGAAGTTTCAGTGCAGGATGTAGCAGAAGTCCCTACACTTCAAGGAGAAAGTCTAAATAATAAATATGTAAGTCATTGCATGGATGTTGCCATTGTCTTGATATTCTGAAACATTTGAATATAGGTTAACCAGAAATGGATGAGTGGTCACACTAGAACACCTGATAAAATGGTTTGTGTATACAGACTGAAAGCCATCTAACTCATTCATCTATGAAGAAACGGAGACTTCCTTGAATTCTATCTTTCATATATGACGACTATTGTGTGTAATGTAACATTTCATATAGGTATCAAATGTGACACTTATTATAAGATCTGATGCCAAGGATTCAATTTCACATACTGTAGCATCAAGGCCCATATGCTTATTCTGTCAATAATCAAAACTGTAGGCTATTGTAACTGAGAAAAGCTTGTTCCTCAGCTATTCAGGGACTACAGTTGGTATCTGCCCCTACATAGCAGGAAGAGTTGTGGAAGGAGGGCAAGAAAACAAATGTATAAAAGATTTCATAGTGGGTTTTTGTTGTCGTTTTTTTTTTTTTTCCCGAGAGGAAATAGACATATAAACATGCTTATATATACTATTCCAAATGACTCAATTTTTAATTAATTAGTGTGACACAAATCAATAAAATACAGAAGATGTAGACTTAAGTGTTGTTTTCTGGTTTTATCTGACTGCATTTTGAACAAAAATTTTTAGCTCTGTTTTGCAGTTTCCTGGTCTAAGTTACTATTCAGTATTTAAATGTGGATATTCTCTAGTGCCAAATGATACTGTAACTCTTTTTACAAAAGGTTAAAAAAAGAAAATTAAGCCAACTCTGTTTTAAGGAAGACTTATGTGATGCACTTTGGGAACAAGTTGTCTGATTGCAGTTTAGTTTGGGGTTTTTAATTATTTCTTTTTATCTACAATTTGAAAAAAATAAAATGTGGTAAAAAATAAATAATTCCATCCTCTGTGCATAGCAGGCAGGTGGAGTCTGAATCCTAAGCTTAATTCTATCTGTCTTTATGCTGAGTTGAAGTAATCTTCTCTAAAGCAACACAGGGATGCTGACCCCAAATCTGTCAACAATTTCCTGCCTGTTATAATAACTGATACATATGATTTTGTTTTCTTATATTGTGTCTGTGTTTATGACAGAATCATAGAGCAGTAGTTGGAAGTGACCTTAAAGATCATCCAGTTTCAACCCTTTGCCATGGACAGGGACACTTTGCACTAGGCCAGGTCTCTTCCAACCCAAACCATTCTACCATTTTATGACTCTGTATCTTCATGAATAATTCAAAAAGCGTCTTGTCAATTGGAAGGGAAGAGCAGAGTTGCCTAGTGAGGCTTTCCATTTTGACATACTCAGAATGCAGTAAAGCTAATTACTGAGGTTGGAGAACTTAAAAAAGAAGAAGGCAAAATGCAAAAGGCAAGAGGCAGATGATGACAAAAGGCAGACTGCAAAAGACAAGGCTTACAGAGGAAAAAAAAAAAAAAAAAGAAAGGAAAAAAGGGAAAAAACCCCAAGAAACAAAAAATTAAGGAAAAAAACCCAAACAAACAAGAAGAAAATGAACACATGATTGTAGCACAGTTGAGATTGATGCAGTGAGAGAAGTATAACCAAAGCCTCTGACATATGAATGACAACACACTTATCTGACATTTTTCACTGTCAGCATCTGTCTAAGATGCTGTAGGTACAAGAGTATGGAGCAAGCTTAGAAACAAATAACCTACATCACACAATGACCTTCTGCCCATCATTGTGTCATTTATGTCAAGTGTCTTGCATCAGCACGTGAATGACAATTGAATAAGCCTATTGAGTTTTCCATGAGAAGGATGATGGGCAGAATTATTTGGTATTTTCCCCCCAAAAAATTTGAGTTTAAATATGAAAAGATGAATTATACTTTTAAAGTGCTGCTTATTACTGGAAGGAGTAGAGAACTTGGAGAATGAGCTTTCTCCCACAAACCTGAAAGGATGTATCATATCCCCCGGTTTGTGGGGCTGGTGAAGAGAAGGAAAAGGGCATAGCTTTTCCCTGACAGCAGGCTCTCCACATGGAGGGACTACAGTCTGCAAAGTTTCAAAGATTGGGGAAACAAGAACATGTTCTCTACTCCATGTATTTTTTTGCACACTGGAGCATCTGGATAGAATCTTTAAATTGCCTTTGTAGCCTTCAGCATACTCATCCACGGTATGTAATGAGTGCTCTTGCAAAGCTGTTAAAAGGAAGAGTGTTCTGAACCACCTCTGATGTGAAAAGTCCCATCAGTGATCACTAACAGCACTTAAATAAAAGAAGTTTGTCCGTTTGTGATATGGGGATAGTTGAGGCAAACTGCAAGGCAGGACTATGGAAGCTGATTTGCTGTGGTGCAGGAGCTACACCTCCAAGCAGTTTTGCTACAGGGAATGTTGCTGTGTGAGACTGGCGGCTTATCTACTTTTCAGCTTTGCCATCTATTCCAGTCCGCCCATATCTTGTTGCCTCCATCTCCAGTCAGAGGTCAATGTCCCTCATTTTGATGCAACTCTCTGTGCAATTGCTTGTTAACCTGATTTTGTTTTCACAGTATGGTTTTCTTGAACTGCAATCTCTTTTGAAAGAGATCTGCCATGGATCAACGTATGTAATGATGCATCTCTACACTTTTGTGGACCTTAAAAACATTAAAGGAGAAAATTTTTTTCATGATGGACATTTTACTAGAGATGTTCTGATATTACTTGTTTTACAGCAGTCCTGGAGCATGTCTGGATGCACAGACAAGGCTGACAAGTGTTTTGAGACTTTCAGACAGCTCCTCCTGAGGTAATTCTCATGTCAATGCAACTTGCCAGCATGTGTTAAGGTTGAGTTTTTCCCAGGTTAAACCAGCAAGTAGCTTGTGCTCCACTTTCCTGCTATAATCAAGGAGGCTTAAGAAATCTGTTCAGTTCTCATTTCCTAATGCACTAGAAACATAGGATTCAGTCTGAAAGTGTGATTTATATTTAGGTATCATGTTTGTACAACGTACTCACATGATTTTCCCTTCACCCAAAAAAATGTGAATCTAAAAATCAGTAGACATTTTCCAAGAAATATGAAAAATTATTAAATAATTTCTTTGACTTCTTTAGCAACTCAGTAGTAGTTTCTTGGTTGTTATGGCAAAATTCATCCTTCTGCATAAGATGAGGGAAAGGGTCTTCTATGACATTAAAGGGGTCTTTAACCTGCCTCTTTTGAGGTTCTGAGATGGATATAAGTAACACATATTGTTCATAACACTGTTCCTCAATCAGATGAATTCCACTCCCAGACTAAGTTCCTTCCACTAAGTAATGATTTGCTTACTTATAGACATCCATGAGGTTTAAGAATAGCACCTATATTGAGGCTTTGATATGCTGTTACTAGGTCTGCCATGCTTCTAGAAAGATACATTTTCATACCACATTCCCAAAAAGTAGAAATGTTTGTTCAAAAGTGAGAATATTTAGAAAGTGACTGTGCCTCCAGCTGGAAAGCACATTCCAGGAAAGAACTGGGGCAAAACTTATTCCAGGCTCTAATGGGACTAAAAATGTTTTCATGTGCATTATTGTCAGTACCTTTCAGGTAGGTAAGGGACAAAATTGACTCCATTCAGAGATATATTTTATATTTACATCATTGTATGTCAGCTGGTCTAAACTCATAAACAGTTTACAGTTTCTCAGATTGGTTAAGCTTCCTCATTTCCAGTATTCAGATTTTTGTGTTGCATCTTGTCTTCTTCAGCAAAGAGGCAGTTTAACAAAAATCTAAACACTGTCCTTTGCTCAGGATTCCTAGACAAGTAGTTGGGGTGCAACCCTCCTCTCTACTGTCTACTTTTTTGTTAGGCATAGCAAAGATATCATCCAGTTGCCAGCTGTGCAGACTAGTCAAGCTCAGATACAGCTTTTCTTAAACTACTTGGTCATTTTACCCTCCTGGGCCCTATGACACATGTAGCTGACCTAACTTACAGATGGTAGATCATGCTTAGGGCCAACATAACAGAGGAGGAGTGGGAGCACAGTTTCTGACAGTTCCTCCAGTGAGCAGTATCTTTTTGAGCTGCTGTGACTCCACTGCATTTGAGCACTGCATAACTCCTATAAACAGACCAGTAAATAACAGCTTCATCTTACCCCCAACACTTGGCATCCTAGAAGACTCCTGTTGACTGCTGGATTTGTTGCGGTTTTGATTTTTCCTTTTATTGTTGGCTGCCCGGACAGAGCGGAAAAGCACCTCACTTGCCTTGAAGAATGCAACCATGAATGGTTGCTTTGACTGAGGCCCATGTCTTCCAATCAGGCCAGCAGATTTAACATTGATACTTCGACCTACAAAGCAATGGAAATTGCAAGTTAAAAGGTGAACTTCTGCCTCTCCTGAAGCCACAGTGGGAGTTCAACTGCTGAGAGAAGCATAGCATGGAATTTGCCATAATCGTGAATTTACGTGATTAAGAATCCTAACTGCATTTTGTTGAACAGAGCTTAAAAGACAAAAAATTCAACCATTTGCAAAAATTTCAACAGCTTTACAGGTAGTTTGCTAATGCATAAAATTGCAGTCTCTATGTGCTATATCTTATTCATTACACAGACATTTTAATTCAGTCTCATGCATACATCTCTAGAACTGAAAAATAAATGAGCCCCATTAAAGTCTATTTGCAACAGAAAGGATAATGTAATGCGGCCTTCTACTTTTTGCATCATTTCAGTGTGACATGTGGAACCGTATATCCCCAAAGCAAATCAGTAGCAAATAGAAGTGTAGATAACAAATATACTTCTGCTTTAAAAATAAGTACTATGCAGCATTACTCAGACTGAGGTTCATTCACCAGTAAAGGTAGGAAGCCATTCAGCCTTTCAAGAGAAGAGAGTTTGAAATATGCACATTATTGACTCTGGTTCTGTTCCCAGGGGATGTGCATATTTCTTTAAAATATTTGTTCAGTCAGGACTGTGTGGTAATCTCACTATATTATGTGGTCTAAACCTCACTGAAAGAAAGAAAAGCAAAACAAGTCACTGAAACTGCATCAGTGACATTTTAGCAAATAAACCCTTGCTCTTAACAGAATTTATTTTGGCAGCATAAACACTTTTGTGCGTATGTGTATAATGGAGAGCCCTTCAACCGTCAGAAAATGAGACAGTGTCATGTGAAGCTGTGCAGCTGTGCTGGGTGGGGGACACAGAGGTCCTTTAAACGGGGAGGTGCGGGCACAGGCACTGTGTGCACTACGCGGCATCGGGGCGCCTGAGGATTCTTATAAACCCACTGGAAAAGTTTGCTACGCAGGCGACGAAGGAGCATCTGCCTCACAAACGTATAATGCTGTTAACTCAATCATCCTGAAAAAGTACTTTGCAAACAAGCATAGGAGTAAACCTTGTAGAAATAAGCATATAGGTTTCCTTTTCAAACACAAACTTACAGTGGCTGCGTGCCAGAGTCTATATTTCTTAAAAAAACTCTATCACTGGCCTAAATGAAAGAGGCAGTTTGATTTGTGGTTAAAGTAGTTTCCATTCTACTTCCACTGTAACAAATGTATTAATTCAGCTCAGACTTCCTCTTTCTGGCAGCCCTTTTGCAGTAAAAGGAGAAATTAGAAGTTCCAGCCAAATACCATACCTTGAACTGACCCACTTCAATACATAAACACTTTTACAACATGTTTATTCAGGTGTAGCACTTTAAATTGGTTTAAGATGTTTCCAGTGACAGAGAGCCCAGAAAAGGCAAGAGAAGAACTGAGAAAGTTAGCAGTTATGGAGCAGAGTAATTGGCAACATATTCTGAACAATTTTGATAATTACTTTTTTGACTGCAAGGGAAAAATATATTTGTTGAAGCTTCTGATTTCATTTTAAATGGCTTTTTAGTCCTGTGTTTCTTTAATTCACCTTTTCATGTGTTTGAGTTACTATTAAATAATTCAGTAACATTAATTTCTATATGTTCCAAACTTCTATTGCAAGTCAGATATGAAAAACTGTACAGACTATTCTCTATTCATTGCAGCATGGACAAGCTAGCCTCTTACCACAAAGTTCCAGGTTTCCCCTCATTTCTAGAGGGAATATTTTTACTATTTTTCTTTATTTTTTGTTCCAATGACTTTCAGAATTTTAATTTTATCTGTAAAACATTCATGCCTTACTGGTGGGCATTTTAAGAATACTATTAGATTTATATGTTGAGGGCTGTAAAGATGTGTGAAGCTTTTCTGAATTTAAATCTAGGTTCTCTGAATTTACAATGGTGGATATTGTGTGCGAAGCAAAATATCCTTCAAACCAATGTGAACTCCCTTTAAAATAACTTTTAATATTATTAAGTTTCCTCTGGGTTTCCTTTGGACTTCAGCAATGAGATGGCTATTAAGATTCCACAAGTTAAGGCTTACTTGGTTATCCAGGGTATAGAGATATACTATAAAAAATTAATCCTGTAACCCACAGCCTTTTTACACACAGAAACAGCTTCTGTGACTTGATTCCTTTTTTTGCTTGATCTTCTAAGCAGCCAGCATGAGTTTTTAGGGCTCATTTGTTTAACTCATGAACTGTACATGCACTGGATCTGCTTCTGTGCAGTCAACAGGAAAACTTTTATTGACTTCTGTGGATTCATCACTAAACTTTTTTCTCTAGGTTTATCATATACCTTAGCTTAACTGCAACTTTCAGAAATTGAAGCAATCAAAATATACACTGCCCTTGAGACACTATATTTCTTTCAAGGAGGATCTCTGAACTCTTTGGTTTGGAAATTCAAACCACATATGTTGTCTCCATTTTAGGTTGCTGCTTTGCAAAAGAAAGCTTGCATTTACAGAATGACTATTATCCTTCGTTAAAAGAAAAAAAAATTACATGTGGGAGATTTCCTTCAGTATAAAAACACAAAGTTTTGCCGCTTCCTGAACAGGAGGCATTTCAAAGTATCCTACCTCTGAAATACATTAAGTTTTCTGCCACACCAGTAGCTCCATCTGTGTGTCATGGTCTTATTAAGTAGTCCCTGCCTTTGTCTGTAGTGTGAATTTTGGAATATACTAAGAAAAATCTTACTCTAACCTGAACTACCCATTATAGAAAAAAGCATTCATGGGCTTCATTTTTTTTGTATGGTTTTAACCTATTATTTCTTGCAAGTGTTTAGAAAACTCTTAGCTTCAATGAAAACTGAAAATCCAGATCTCTCAGGTATGCAGATGTTCCATATTGTGGCATCAGAGCAACATTTTCTACAGTCACCTGAGTGACTCAGGCTGACCTGCTGAACTACACTTAGAGCTTCGCCCAGATGAAACTCGTAAAATCGAAAGAGCAAGGTGTGTCTTTCTGCTTCTCTTCAGCATCTCTGAACAAGAATTGAACAGGTCAAGCATTTTGAGAAATGGGTTTGTTTTTATCCTTCCATGTCTTTAATTCTGAGGATTCCAAAGATTTTTTTTTTTAGATTTTAAAAGAAAAGAAGGTGCAAGAAACCTGAAAACACCTTGCTCCAGTGAACCTAGCATCTGCAATTGCCCCTACATCTAGAGGAAAGGAAAAAAAAAGCAAAAAAGGGCATAACAGATGGACTTACTCAGAGCAGTGACAGTTAAGAGTCTTTGTATTCTTCACGTTCTGGCATGCACTTCTCAATCCTGCTATGATAATTAATTATCTCTTCTACATATTGACACATATATTCGGGGACTAAGACTTATTTAAAGCATTATGTTCCAAATTTGCTGAACTCCTTAGTCCTTATTCATATGATACTGAGTCTTTGTCAAGATATATTTGTTTGGCTTGGCATTTAAACTTATATTTGGCCTCTGTACTGTTTGACAGTAAAGTGCTCTTAGCAGTTTGCATAGAAGCTTACATAGAAATGCAGGTTTGACTGACTGAACTGAATGAATATTATTTCTCTTCCAGTTCTGTCTGTTTCTCTTCTCTTTGGGTTCTGTCCCTTTATAATAAAGAAATCATTGCTGCAAAAACACTGGAGAAGTTCAACTTATGAAAAGGCTCTACCTCAGCAATCCTGATGATTTTATGCTTTTGCTTTTTTACTCACGAAAACTGCACTCTGGGTGATAACTGCAGGATTATTTGCTCTGTCACTACATCTGCTTTTGTGTTGTCACATGCAGTTATATCATGCAATTCTTTTAATGAAATTTTCATCTCAAAAGTTCATTTCCCCTTCTGCTGCTCCAAATGGAAATGCAAGAACCCTTTAAGCTTTCAAAACAATTTGCCTCGCAGTCCTGACCTAGAGACATCCCCTCGTTTTTCACAACATTCAGAAAGCTCAGTTTTTCTGAGATTGCCAGTGTGAATGACAATGACAATGGTAAGATTTGTGCCTTGGCTGTCTCTCCTCAGGCAGTATATATTTTATGTAAAACATTGATCAGACACTAATTTTGCAAGAGCTTTCAGCCATTATGCATCTTGGCTGGATTTACACTGGCAACGCAGTACAATGAGTAATTCCAAAATCCATTATTTTGTCCTGAGTCATCAGACTGCAGCAAACCACTCATTTTGTTATGAAAAACAAGCACTTATTTACTTTCAAAAGTGTTCAAGAAGCCACAAAAAACGTTTTACAGATTAACCACTACTGCTAGGTCACAGCAGTTATTTTGGTAATAATTTTACGTATTTGTAGTTAGCAATGAAAAATTTAGTGATGCTGAGAATTTGTTTCAGAATGGTTTGCAGAAAAAAAATTAAACTTCCAATGCCACACCTATGGTTTCCTCCTCATGGGGAGTGACATCTGAAATGAGGATTGGGAAAGGCCCTTTGGGGAAAGGACCTTTGGAGTAAGACCCTGATTATGCAAGGTCCAATAAAATCCAGCGTTTGAGAAAAAACTGCCCTGAGGCTCTGAGTCTGAAAGCACACAAAATTAGATAAAAACTTATGTGGTTTCTCATGCCTGAACAGTGCTCTTGAGAGCACTGGAACTTGAAACAAAAGAATTTTGGTAGAGTTTGGCTACCTAAGCTTGAATGAAGGTTTATTTTAAAAAAGAGAAAATGACCCTAACAATATAAATGTGATGATCCATATATAATATATTCTCAACACTCCAACTCCAAACTATTTGTTACTGTCTCTATTGTATCTCTACTTAAACTGTTAAGCAAAATTTTCCTTTGGTGGACACATTTATCTATATCAACATAAAATATGCTTTTGAAACAAGTTTTATGTGTTTTATTAACTCTTCTGTTCCTTGGAGGCTTTAAGGAATTCTGACAAATGGGTGGCCTTGGATGCTCTGCTCTGCCTTTCCTAGGTTTCACAGCTTTAGTCAAAAATAAAGATTCAGCTTTTGTTCAGCAAGTCTCACGTTAAATTACTTTTCTTTCAGTTCAGCTGAAGAAATTTTAAGTATCTTTTTATGTTGATTTTGGTATTCATAAAGCTCTTGAAGAAAGTACTTGGAACATGTAAGGAACCCTGATTTTCTATATAATGTGGCAATACTATATACACTTACACGAAAAATCAGATGTAACTGTACACAAAAATGCTGTCTAAGTAAGTACTTGATTTATCCTTTCAAGTTAATGTACTTAAACTATGAGTGGCTTGTGGGAGTCCTAGGGCTTTTCTGCACCATTAAAAAATGTGTTCAGGAAGACAATAAAACAAGGAGAGATTAGATTAATTGGTCATCCACCAAGGAATAAAATGGATAAAAGCCTTCCGAATGGAATGGAACACAAATGCCATTATCTCTAAAATAATGGTGTTGAGAAGCAGATGTATCATTCATCTGTCTGGGGAGCAGGGTGGAGGGGAATTTGCACAGCTATAGCCAGGACCAGTGTACACAAGTATGCAGTGGTGGCAGAAGAAGGATCATGAGCCGATTCACTGACCTCCTTGACCCTTCTGCTTAAAATTAATGTGCCCTTACTAAGGGTGTGTTCACTTGCTACAAGGAGACACAATAATGACTGTATTTCTGACCCAGCTGGAAACAATGGTTACACCTATCTGAGCAAATTAGAGTGCTGGAGATGGATCATCTGCTCTGCTCAGGGTGGGAGTGTGCTCCTTGTGCAATTACATCCTATGCCAGCTCCACCGCAGAGTCCCCAGCACCTCAGGGCAGCGCTGCAGGGACCTTTCCCACAGGGACAGCTGCCATGGGGTCACTCTGTTTTGGAGACAGAGAGAATCATCCCTCCAGCTTGTTTCACACCACAGTATTCCTGAGCATGTTTAATTTACTAGTGCAATTTTGGCCAAAGTCAGCTCTGAACCAGAATGCATGTAGCTGTACTTAGGCAGTGCTTGAGCCCAAGCTAATAAAACCTGCTGAGGGGCAGGATGTATTAGCTTGGGTTCAGTGCTGTGCTAACATGGCTATATGGCTTCCAGATGGCTTAGAATTTAGTCAGACCTCTTGCCTGCCAAAGTCCATATATATATATATATATATATATATATATATATATATACACACTCACACATATATCCTAAGTTCCCCCAATATAAGGACAGTAATGAAGGTGAATTTGCTCCTTGTAAATACCAGATCCACCAAGAGATTTAAAGATGACAACCTAGCAGCATCCCCCAGAGTACTTTCTAGCTGCCCTGGTCATGTAAGTTAGGTGCCAAGGTTGTCGGGAGCAGCAGTATGGTAAGACTGATAACATTTTGTGTGGTAATGGTGAGGCCAAGACCAATGTAAAATACAGGTACATGAAGAAGGCCAGGGTGCTGCCACAGGTTGCTGTGGGTTGAAAGCAAAGCAGCCACTCTGTGCAACACTGAGAATAAGGTCATGCCGTCTTTCTGAAGGCTTAGTAGGAGAAAGGGACCTTGAAAGATGCAGGCTAAATGGAAGACAGGCTAAAAAAGAGGGAGCATGGTTTTTAATTCCTCCCCATCATCTCTGGAGAACTTCAGCAATCCTTCATGCAGCATGTAGGGTTAGGATTCAAACATGGGACACAGAGTGTACCCAAATACATACTGGAGGGAGAAATTACCTTCCCCAGGCTTCACTTCAATCAAGGAACCTATTTCTTTCAAGTTTCCCTTTGCTCTGAGGAAAAGAAAAATACCTGAAGTAAGAGTCAGAGTCAGGGAGCTGCAGATTCCTGCTCCCTGCCCACCTCAAACAGCAAGAATGCCCAAAGAAACCTTCCGTGGGACTATGTAATAACAGAAATCACCTTAATCAGCTTTGGCTTTTCAAAGTTGCCAACAGTTTCTTCCCCTCTGACATGGATGGAAAATAACTGAGAGCTGCAGTAATCTAATAAAAGGCGCAGAAATACGTGGCTGTGGGGCTACCCAGGATATTGTACTGAGAGCTGTGTATTTGAGATTCAGTGGATCACCAACAGTCATTGTTATCTCCCTCTCCCACTTTCTGTAAACAGTGCTAGGTTCTCTTCAGCAGTGACATAAACAGAAAAAGGACTACTCTTGCAGCTGTTTATACTCCTTCAGCAGAAGTGATGGTCAGATCATTGCTAACTTCCGATTATAAAAATGCTAAATATTAGTAAAAAGGTGCTGATTCACTGGAACATGCTTTAATTCTTAGGAGACATATGGTGTATACACAGGAAAAGGGTTGCATGGAGCTTTTCAAATTGTTTCTGCATCTGCAGTGATTTTATGTTGCAAATAATGTTACACCGCACATCCATCAGTGCGAAAAAGATCACCTATCATTTTAAGCAGCACAGAGAGTTCTGGTGTCAAAAGGAGGGAATTGGTCAAAAGAGGATGCTGCAGAATGTTGAGGAGACATTAAAAAGGAGAATCAAAAAAACCTGATCCTTAACTTACCACAGCCCCAGGGAAATAGTGCATTATATGTTGACAGCTTCCATATGTGTCATGCAAACCTTTATTCGTACCGTTTGAAATAAAACTTCCCATTAAGAGAAAAAGTCTACATTACATGCTAGAATGGGACGTATGATACCAAATACTGTCTTAAAGAAAAAAGAAAACACATTCCAGTGTCATGTGGGTTTTTGTACTTTTTCAGGATTTTCAAAGGGAGAAAAATGTGAATTGCAACAATCAGACGTTCTTCCAAAGTTGTTTCTTCACACTATTATATTAAATAACTACAATTTTTTTTTGTTTCTTTTATAGACATTATTATTATTTATGCACCATCTTCAGGGATCAAAAAAAATATATCTACACAAGTAAAAGCCTCTGAAAAAAAGTCTCTGCCTAAAAAGTCTCTGAAAGATAACTATAGGAAATATTACTTTTACTGGTAATTATAACATTATAGTAGCACCTTGGAGACTCAGTAAATATTGGTATCCTATTTTAAAGGTGCTTTATGGATAAATCTAAAAATTAGTATGCAATTAAAGACTTGATTATCCAGGACCCCAGCGTAGCACCTGAATAACTCAAACAGGGATCCTCTCTCACTTTTCATAATCCCATTTAGTTTAATGTTCTGTTGCAGTAGAAAGGTTAATGGATCATGTCTTGTCATAAATATCTCTCAAGTTATGGGGGCAGAGCTCCTCTGCCTCCTGTGAACTCAATTGACAGCTGGAGGCATGAAGAAACTTGCTTCACTCGCACGGCCCAGAGTTCACTTGAGCCAAGGGAAGGCTTTTTGGTTGATTTGAACCGGTTTCTGAGCTTTCATAGAGCACTGGTTGCAGGGAAGGTGGGTGGGGTTTTCTGGGTTACAAACCAAGTCCACTACGTACTGAGTCATATATAAAAATTCATGTTCCATCTGTACACAAACGTGTCATTCAACTGCTGGGGTTTCTAATAGCTTCCAGAAGTAACAGCAAACCAATAAAAATAATCAAAGCCTTAAGAGCAAAATTGTAAGAGCATGAAAGGATGATTTTCCTTATGCTAATCTGAAGTGGTAAAGCTCAGGTCTTTCCTATAGTTTTGAAAACTTTACTCCCTAGAAGGGCACTCTTCATGCATGAATAAACTGAAAAGGGAACAGAAAGTGAGAGAAAAGGGGAATTCCCTTCTCAGTCAAACAGCTGTGTTGAGAAATTCAAATATGTGAGGTGCAAAAGGTAAAGCTGCTTGTGGCTTTGGAATTTAAAATAAATTTTTTTTTATCACCTTTCCGATCGTGGGAGTGAGAGAGGGGAAATATTTGTGTGACTATTCTTTTACAATTTCTTCAGTGTATTAATCTAAATATTTCCTTTTACCCATACAAACTTTCTGCTGTTTACCAGACAGATATAATTTTGAGGCTAGAATCAACCAATTGGTGGTTCCAGGGTTTCTTAATGAATGGCTTTCATGGATATTTTATTTTCAATGATTTATGTATTTGAATCTCCTGGAAATAAAAAGGTAAAGAAATTGGGTTTATTCTGGAGTAGAAAAATTGGCCAGAAAACAGTCCACCTACTTTGGATGCCTGACAGAGATGTCATAGCCCCAGAATTTTAAGGTCTTTAAAATGGGTTCCCTAAACTAGGCTGCCGAAGAGATCCACTCCCCATGCAGCCCAGACTCAGGTGTGGTGCCTATGAAGGCTGGTTGAAGGCAGGAACAACATAGTCTACTTTGCATTGCTGCCTCCCTCTTCCACTGACTGTACTCCAATCATACAGGTTATATCAGATGAAATGGTCATCTGTTCTGGTGCAAGCCTGCCAACTCTCTTTTAAGCATCATGACTAAAGGTCAGCTTTTGCATAACTCTTGGGCAGCCAGAGCACTTGCTGAAAAAGTATGAGATGCTTTGTTCACAGCCCAGCTGAGCCCGAGGGAGAATTTAGATCAAAACCAATGAGAAAATGTAGACAGAACAAAGAAAGAAGAAAAAAATATTAATCCTTACACCAGGGTTTCTTCTGCTACTCATTAACATTATGTCAGCTAAGGTTTAGATTAACTGGCATCATAGATCCCTTGACCTCTGACATAGAAAGCTTTTTGACAAGAAAGAGCTAAATCTGAAAGTTTGCTTGTAAAGTAGTATGGATTAAGTGAACCATCACAGAAAAAACAGTATATAAGTCTCTTTTTATTACTTTCTAAAGAAGTCTAAGGAAAGAACATTTCTTCTAAAAATATTATTTTGCATTGAGATACATTTTCAATTTTAATGAAGAGTGTAACTGTGAATAATGCAGTAGCTGAGTAAATTTGTTTTAAAACTTCCACAGCTCTGACTTCAATTTTCATAGAGGTTTTCCTAATTTTCAGCTAATTAAAGTTCTCAAGATTTCAAATTTTTAACCCATTTCAAGACAAAAAAGATTCCTAGAAATATTTTTTTTTCAAATTAGAGAGACCCAGTGCCCACATTACCCTATTGTTAACCTTTCTTTAACATCAGTATCAGCAGCTATGAGATACCTTCTGAACCATCCTGAGGTTATTTTGCAACTTTCTCGATTCTTCACCTCCGAAGGTTCTTTAGAAATTTTCTAAAACAAAAATTCTGCAAATCTGCCTGAGTTTCCTGAATGTAATCATCAGTGGAAAAACATTAAAATGAAATTTCATTTTATATATAGAAGCTTTTAACACAAACTTCATTTAATTTTGCTTGATACAGTAATTGTCATATTCTACAAATTAAGAATAATAGAAAGTTTGCAGACCGTAGCTGCAGCAGAATGAGACTTTAGTTCTTTGCTCATAAGCTTTTAGTCAATTGTCACCCAGTCAAGTTAATAAACACTGACCCATAAAAGATTCCAAGCAAGATATGACAAGACCATACAGGGCATTATGATCTATAGTTTCAATCTTACCGTCCCCCATTTCAGCGCAGAGTTGCAAGCCCAGATTGTTCAGTGGATTAATCACCCAGTGGTTGCTGGTCACAGTAATGTCAAAGACAAACCAGCCCACATCAGAAGCTTGAGCCTTTCTTGTGTCTAACAGGAACAAGTCTGCATCCCTAAGTTAAAGAAAATAGAGGGTTAAGGTATTCAAATATTATTATTTTTTGCCCTTAATTTCCTTGCTGACAATAACTTCTTGTAATCCAAATGAATAATCCTTTGACATATCCTCATCATAACACAGTAAAGCATGTGCTGGAGCTAACAAGTAATTGTTAAGTATAATAAAGGTATTTGCCCCAAGAGACCTTTCTGAAATGAGCCTCAGCACATAAAAAGTACAGATCTGGAAAATTGGAAGAATCCAGCTTCCCAATATAAGTACACAAAATATATAACTGGGGCTGTGTATAAAGAATTCCTCTTTCAGCATTAGAATATCTCAGGAAGATTAACTTTTATAAACCTTTCAGTGTAAAAGACAAAATATGTCAAAACCACGCTCCAATTTCAACTAAAATTCAAAGGCATAATGTTGCTAAAAAGATCTGTTGTTAATAACATGTGACAGCAGCTGTATCCTATGACAAAACATGAATAGATGACAGTTCAGACCATTTCCCATTAGTACTGATGTTTATAAAATGTCTCTATATCAAAGCAGAGATTAAGTATCTATTAATAAAGTAATTATTACATTTTAACCCTCAGTTCCCTGGTATAGTCTCAATTTTTTTCCCATGAAACCTCCCAGTAATTCAGAAGGGCTGCTCAGAGGAGTTAGTATAATTGTGTTTCCATATTTTTAGCATGGGTCGTTTATTTGTTCTGTTTTCACATATCTCCTAACACAATTGGTTCCAGAACAACATCTGTATTACAAATAATTTACTGCAATGACCACGCTAAACCCAAGATATTTAACTCTCATCAGTTTTGTTGTATATGCATCTACAAAGCAGTATGCACTCTTAAAAGCTGTTTTCACCATTTATAGAAACCTATTTATTTTCTTCCATAAATAGTAATCAAAAAAATAAGATACAAGAAAAAAAATGTTTTATTCTAAATTTTAACTATACAAGTCAACTAAAGACAGACTTGGCTTACACAGATCTGGGAATTGTATTGCTGCCTTACCGAGAGACTGACTTAATAGGAAAGACAGACAGAAATAATAGGTTTTGAGTCTAAAAGTTGGTTTAAAATTCCTGTGGTCCTGCCATTGTATTCTTATGGTGTTTAATTGCCATGACTAAAAAAGCAAAAAAAGTTAATGTCTTATCTAAATTAAACACATTAATGCTCCTAGAAGATCTGATACTGAGAAAAGCATCACTTGTAGCTCTTGAAACTGTGGTTACTCAACACTGAGGAAAATAAAGCCAAAAGAGCTATGACAAGCATACATTTACTTACATGCGTATTTATGACAGATATGTCTGCAGAATCGGGTTTAAGAGCTCAAAAGTTATAAAGGACGATTGTTTCTAACAAAGCAATTGAAGTGGATTTCTATCAAATCACCTTTTTTTCTTCTGTTAAAGGGTAAGGGTAATCTGCTGGGCTCTTATCACTTCCATTCTAGAACTGTGCTAATGACCACACAAGGAGAAAACACACATTCCCCCTCTGGAGCTAACATGAAGAAAATCTTACAATTCAAAAGAGTCTGACCTGCTATGCTAGCACTGAACAAATTAACAACGTACCACAAGCTCATAAATAATACTCTCTGGAGTCTTAAATGCCAAAGTTTTTCTCCAATAAGCAGTTTATCAGAACTTAAAAGTGGAGAAGATTGATTCTGACTGAAATAGTTTTTGAGATGTTCATTTATAAATATTTTTTTGTATCACTCAATAGATTTAATGGAAAACTGTAAAATTGCTCTTGGAAAACACTAAAATTTCTCAGTGCTATAATTCCACATTTCTCTCCTCCTAGAATCCATAATTGTTTTCTCATATAAATTCTTTCCATTCCAAATTTTGATAAGACTGATACAAAATGTTCTCAAAACCTCACATGCCAAATCAGAAACAGTCACTATTACTGCTAGAGCCCAGAAATTCTGAAGAAGGACAAATTTTCCCTGTGGATCTCTCCTCAATGTGATATTATCACTTCGTACTGCAGCAAAAACTCACACCAATGTATTTGTCATTGGTTTTCTTGTCTATCTTCCTATAAACATAGCGAAATGGCTAAGGAAATAGATTCAAAAGAGGCAGATTGCTATCACCCATTAACTCCACAAATAAAACCAAAATGAGTTGTGGATACCTAGAGAAAACCAAAATTTATTCTTGAGAAGACATAGTAGAACAGTCAAAATGTCTCTGGGCCAATACTAATGATTTAGCCCACATAACAGCAATTTACTACAGAAATTCAAAGTATTTGTCAGGGGGAAAAACAACTTCTTTTACAATTGATACAAACATAGGGTGAAAACTTGACCCCTGAGTAGGCAGTGAGAACTCTGGGATCAGGGTTCCCCCATTAGCTCAAGTCATTCACTCAAACTTCTCATGACATTTTGTGGCATTTTTAATTTTAAAGTTCTCCTTTACTCCATGAAAAGAAAAAAACAGTCACACTTAAAATGAAAGACAGCTGAAAATTTTGTATCTAATTTTAAAAAAATATTTATATTTTAAAAATAGCCCACAACACATAATAAAAAAGTTAGACATGATGTCGTAAATAGCCTGAAATGCAACAGTGAACACATTTGGGTAGATTAAAACTAGCAAAGAGGCTGCGGGCAGGATGTCTGAGAAGCTCCACATGTCCTGGTTCAGTTAAAGAAGTAAAGGTGGAATAGACCATCTGTATGTTCCTTGAAACCCAGAACAGTCTGTGATCAGATCAAGTAATGATTACTGTGTAATAGGCCATCCCAATAATGCTGTTTCACCTCTCACCTCACTCCAGAAAGCTGCTTCTGTATCTTAATGCCACTTGAGGATTCCCTAATGTCGGAAGAGCCCTTGGGGTTTACCTAAATTAGTGGCTAGCTGCCACCGAACCATGAGTGAAGATTTGTCCTGTTAGATTATATTTACTTTCATCATGAGAAAAAATCTGGGTAGGAGTACATTGGCAGGGCTGCATAGGAAAGTCATGGGCTGTGCTGTACATGCTTCTTTAGAGCAAAGAGAAAACTTCAATCCCTAAGACTGGAATTTCATCAAACTCCAAGGGAATTAAACATACACACATTTCAGTAGCCATGCTGCCACAGAGACAGAAAAATGCCCGAGACTACAGCATAATCCTTAGTCTGCAGTTTGGAAACCCTGAACCCTGCCCACTCTTTGCCTGAAAGCACAGCACTACTGTGTTTGGGATTGCAGAGCCCTGTCAGACTGTCCTGTATGAAACAAAGGACTCTCACCCACTCTGTGCCTGGGCAGGTTATTTAGTGAGCTTGGACATAAACCTGGAATAAATTACATTTAAGATAAGTTTTATTCTTGTTCAGTGTTTGTGGTTGCCTTGGGTGGTGATGGTGATAGCAAAGATGCCTTGCCAGGTGTATGCTCATGATCAATTATTGTCTCCCAGCTTAAGACAGACACATGAGATGCTCTTCAACATGTGTTGCATTCATGCCAAGAGGGTACCTGTTTGGATACTCCTTGATGATCTGGTATATGCTAATCTGAATGGTTTCATTCTCAAAGCGGCTGTTGCTTCGATCTTTGTATATCCGGAATTCGGCTGCTGTCACTGCCTCTCCTTGTGGGATCTGAGTAAGGTCAAAGCGAAACTCTTTGTAGTGCCTTCGCTGGTGGGAGAAGTCCTTGTCCCTTTCAACTGTGAGAAAAAGAGTTCAGTGTAAATTAGGGATGTGAAATGAATGCCCATGTCCCATGATTAATGGAGCGTTCCCTCTGCTTGGGAGTAAACAAACACGACAATATAAAACTGTTCAAATAATAAAACCACAAGCCCAGACATACTTGCAGTTAAAGGAAATTCCACCAGCCCAGTGTCTTCAGTTCAAAAGAAAAAAAAAAACCTTGGTGGATTTTATATAAATTCCAGAAGCTGGAGTGGAAAGGATATAAAAAAAAGCTGAAAGGGGGCATGTTGTAAAGTAACTAGAAATATGGACAAACTAAAAGCTATGAAAGGATTTAGGACTTCAGTGTAGTCATAAGCACAGCCGTAGCAATGTCAGAGCTATAGATGACTTTGGAAAACACTAATTGCCACTAACAACCAGGCAGATGAGAGGAATGCTGTTCATTTCCGCTTAACATAATAAATTTTAAAGTGGTACTAAAGTGCACTGCAGCAACTATATACTTAAGAAGCAGTTAAGTCATATAAATTAACACAAGTTGTACTCTAATGGCATGCATGTCATCTTGCTAGTGTAAGAAGAAGGAGCCATGAGCCAGGGCTGAGTGGTTCTGGCACCCCAGCAGCATAGGGAGAACAGTCCTGGCTTGAGAAGTCCCCTCAAACCTGCTCTGGGTGGACAGGTGCAGGCTCCCACTGCTTCTGACATTACCACAAACTAAAGTTAAAAAGTAAGCTTCATTATTGCCTAATTCAGAATTCTACAGAATTTTAAGAGGGAGTAAACAGAGGATTTTAATTTATTTAAGTTTATAACTGGTTTAGGTCTAATTTCACTGTCTGCTGCAGTTCTGACTCTGAGTTATGAGCAACTTTTGCAATGGAATATATGTTTTGATGTGGCAACGGAAACTACAGGCCACAGTTCTGGCTGATGACCACCTTATGGGATTAATACTTTAGATTTTAAGGAGGTGGAAAGGAAAATGATCCGTGGTTTCCACTGCCACTGAGTAAAACATTATCATTGGCCTATGAAGAAGCTGTGCTTCACTGGAAGACAGAATTTCTCTCTTTTGGAGAAGTTCTATCTGCCTCATGAGATAGGTGCTTCAGTTTACTGATGGTGGACAAAGCCTAAAACTCAGAGCTGGGATTCGGTTTAGATAACCAGATAAACATTTATGGCTGCACCCAGCTCCACTAAATGCTCCCTCCTGTAACCCCTGCTCTGTTATTCCATTTTAGTCCTCGGATCTGAGGCAGGAACAATGCCAGTTCTGAAAAAGCTTGCATTTTTGTTACTAAATATTACATGTGCAAGTAATGTGCAAATTATTACAATATTTATATATATTTATACTTACATTCTCATATATAACTGCCTTCCAAGCAGTTTTGTCTACATACACAATGTGTATGTGTTTGCATGTATATACATATAATTATGTCATTTATATATAAACCTGCATATCTGTATTATTATAATGTATATGTTGTCTTACAAAATGGAAACGCACTAAAAGAAAAAATAAATTATTTTGGGCTTGCCTTATAAGAGTACAGACACATTAAAGTGAGAGCTATTGGAGGAAAAGTATTTAACATTATTTTCAGAGCAGTAGATACCAGTTAAGTTACCAGTGGTCATGTAGTAGTGCTTTACAGCATATTTCCCTTTCACCCTTTAAAAAATGTAAACTCTCCTTGTTTTCACTAGCTTTTATGCTTTGTTTTGTTTTAAATGTGCAAATCTGTGTTGCCTTAAAAAACCACCAAAAAATAAAATATATGGGGTATAAGAACACTTTATCTTCAGTGAAAATGAACTTTCTCCTGGCTGACAAAAGGAAAATTGTCTGCTAACTGTGAGGTTTACTTGGCTCAAGTGCATATTTAGCTTACATGGGCTTGCCATCGAACACTATGTAGCAAAAGTAAAGCAGAAAAGAGGCAGAAGCATGTAAACTGGCTGCTCTGTGCCTGAAGATGAATGGGCTGCTGCTGAAGAGAAACAGGATAGAGTCTATTTAGCAGCTCCACTGACCGGTTCTAAACTGTGAGATATATACAGAGATCTGACTTGAGGTTTGGGAGTTGTTTGCTTTTTTTTTTTTTTTTTAAATGTCTATGCAAAGCCTTTCATTTCAGAGGGAACTTGGCAGAGATTAGCATATGCAAAAGCACTGGGCCGGCAGAGTTTTTTCTAGTGCAAAGAGCCTGTTGCAAGTTTCTGAGGCTACAGCCGAGCATTTCAGAACTGATGTGGAACAGATATGTCAATAACCTTCAAATGAGCACTATATTAAAGACAGACTTAATGTAGTAACCCTTCCTGCTGTCTCTGGATAGTATTTATTCAAGAAGAATTTGCCAGTATGCACGGGTGACTAAGCATTACTCACTATGAGTAAACCTTGAAGAATTAAAAACTGAATAAAAGTGTCCAATGTCATGACATAAATAGTGCCACAATAAAAATTAAAATGCCACTACTCCTGGTCTGATTTATTTTTATTTGGATTTGACATTTCCTTTTTTCTAGTTTCTACCAAGTACTTTCTGTTTAATAACATTAATTTGGAAATGGCAGTTGTCTGCCTATATGTTATTGTTTGGACAGAATACCCTCTACAATAACCTTCAATACAATCGATGGGGTTCCCTCAGGAACTCTCATGACTGCTGAAAGAATAGTGATAGCCACTTCCTCATGGGCCTGAAATTAATTATTACAACTCACACAGATAGTACTTATCTGTGTTTCCCTGTATACCTAAGGAAGACACAGCACTGTTATCTGAAAGGGACATAAGTTCAAAATTTCCTTGGGTCAAAACAACCTTTACAGACAGGCCAGGCCTTCAGAGTAGAAACAACCTGCAGAAATGAAGGGTTGCAGGAAACAGGCACTGAACACTGAGAAAAACCCTGGGTCCAAGAAGATCTTACTCTCCACAATGAAGCCAGAAATTCTAACTGCAATTTTCTGTTGGCCACTGTACAAAGCAAAAAAAAAAAAAAAAAAAAAAAGTAGATAAATTAGTTTCTTGCACTATATAGTAAATTGTAAAATAGCAGAGATGGGGATGTTGCAAGAATGACTAATGGTTAGAATGATAGTCAAGTTTAAAAAGCAAATGTTATTTAATTATATCGAATATTTTAATACTGAAAATAATACACAAATTTTAATTCCTTCTGCGTCCATTAAATACTTTGTAAGGGAAGACTGTGAATGCTCAATAGGGATCCTCTAAGATCCTTTGTCCTGCTGAAATAGCACGAAGTACAGGGAGGCATTATATCCCAAATATTTTTGTTTCACAGGCGAGAGCTTTTCAACCCTGGCAGCCTGAAAAATACAGGTTAAGATTTTTAAGTACTCAGTCTTTCCAGAGTGTTTTCATGTCATTCCAGCCCTGCTCAGTTCATCTGCCAAAATGTATCTCTGTGGGATCGATTACAGGCTCTAAAATCCGGTTGACCAGAAAATCAGTAAATTTTTAATCATTGGATGAATCCAATTCTTCTAAATAAAAATAACTAGAATATTAGGGTCAATGCTGATTACAACAAAATTCTTCATTTGCTCTCATTGCTCAGGATTCTTAGTATCAGCTTTTAAAAATGGCATTTTTATACCACCTGAAACTAATATTTGCAGCACTACAGTTGCATCAGACAAATCACGGCTCAGGGAATATCACAAACACCTGTGTGTAACATGGGAAAGAATGATATTTTCCACCCATGTGGCAAACTGATTAAACATTCATACTGTATTAACACTAAGTCCAACTCTAAGAAGAATGAAGTCAAATTTGCACAAAAAAAACGTTTGGCCTTCTTTTACACCAACAGAAAATATCATGCACTGATTTTTATTAACAAAAGTGTGTATTTTATGGACGGGTAAAAAAAAAGCACAACTAAAATACACCGAAAGCACATATATGGATGGACACTATGACAAGTAATCAGGATTTTACCAGTTCAGCTCTACATGTCTGTTTATGTTGAGTGAACTTAAAAACTGTAAAAAGTGCTAGCAATGAGTTTAGGTCATAGTGCATGAGGGACTATTAGACATGTTCTCTCATTACTGACTAGCTCCCCACTGATAAGAGCTTCTCTTTTCCTGAAGAGGTTGGTTTGTGGCTGTGACACATAGGGAAAGTGAAAGCTGCTTTGGCAAACCAGTAACAAATCAACAATACGTTGTAATAAGCAGATTTTACAATATAAGACCCCAGGATCCCAAATGGATTCACAAATAGTGAAGCCTCACTAATCAACTTAATGTCACTGTTTAACTACTAAATATACATGCCAAGGCAAAATGGAGGATCTTACAGATCTGTGTAACTGTAAAGGGCCATTTACACTAATCTCACTGAATTTCACTGTTTGACTTGAAATTCTTTGTGTAAGTACTAAGTAAACCAGTTAGTTTTAATCACTTCAAGGTGATAAAGGTTACAGTAAGCTGATACACTACAAACGACACTCATTTACATCTTGAATATAGTGAAATGATAGTTTATCTACAGTGAACACTTGTGGTTATCTGACCAAAACAGGTCAAAGGTTCCAGGCATTTTCTCCTGAAATTACTCAGTGCTGCCTCTAATGACTGATAATTGAAAGCAGAGACTGGAAATATCAAATGTGGTAGGTGACAGATAAGCAACAGATTAATGCAAGTACTCTGTTACAGGACACTAAAAGGTCAGAGGCCCAAGGAATTAGCTATTGTGCTACTGTGAAAAGACAGACTTCAAATAGCTGTTTACCTTGCTCTTCTCTCCAACATGCAAATCCTAGTAACATAAACGAGACTGTTTAGAGTGATTCACTTTTTACAAAATAGGGTAACAAATGTTTTGCAAGGTGTGTGGCTAGGAGAAAAGTGATCCTAGAGAAGCATACAGGGATAAAAAACCCCACCAAAATAGAGCAGCCACACTAGATGTAAATATTTTAATGAAGTGCATCTGAGAGAATTTAAAAATCACATTTTTTCTGAACATCATTGTCAGTTGAGGAGACCAGATAACAGATTCTGAAATATATATTTTAAAGCCTTGTAACATTTTAGGCTTTCAGGTCATAGAAATGAATATCAACTTCAGAAAATCAGATTAAGTTTATCTTGGCAAGCATATATTTTATCTTTTTTACTCTGGAAGTCCTAAAAATATAAACCCTAATTAATACTGAAGGAAGTGTCAGCCCTTTCCTTTTGCCTATTAACCTTTGAATAAAGACTACAGTATTCTAAAAAAAGTTTTAAATCCAGTGCATTTTTAAAGTCCAAGTGAGAAGAAAAATACCTTCCAAAAGAGGTGATTAAAAAAGGGAAAAAAAAAAACTAACAACAAAAAAGCAGCAGACTATGATTCTCTTTCTCTAAGCACCTAAGCACTACTGTTTTACTAGCTTTAACCTACTTTATAGAATGGTAAAAATCCTGATCTGGACTTAGAAATTCTATTTTGAGTTAGACACTGAAATTTTTTTTAAAAGTCACCTGTCCCTCAAGTACTGTTTTGGACGCCACAGACAGCTGCCTGGTACAGTCAGTAGAGAGACAATTCTGTTTGTTAAAGGTCAACTGCCTTGTACCAGCCAGTAAGCAAAACAGAGGAGTTTGTCTACATTTCCCTTTTAGTCCCCTTTAGTAGAATTGGACTAAAAGATAGCCCTTACTCTGTCAAAGGACATTTCAATTCTTATCAGCTGATTTCGGGGACTGTGTTCTAACTGTCAGGATTCTGAGTAGTCCAGCAGTGGAACATCCTGGACTATTACACAGAAGAAATGTAGGGCTTCATGGCCAAAATGAGAATTAAGTAAGTTTTCATTCCCACATCTGAATTTTTTTATTATACACTTACCAGATAAGTGTTTCAGCTACAAAACTTCAGAGTTGTATGTTCCATTGCTTGTTCTCCTTTTAGTACCAAGTATTTTACATTTCTTTTTACCAATTTTCATCAGAATATCAAGGGAGGGGTGGTGACCCCATGCATATTCCATAACCAGTAGTAAGGGAAAGGGTGTGATTTGCAATTCATAAATAACCTTTCATCTCCTTCCCCATCTACCTCCTCAGGCTGAGGTGGGAAAATACATTGCATGGGTTTCAGTCATGTATGTCCATGTTTCTTGTGGAAGTTCACAATTCACATTCAGAACTGAGACCTTTCAGGAGCTCGTCTCTGATCAGACTTATAAGAATCACAGAATCAAAGAATATGCCAAGTTGGAAGGGACCAACAAGTCCAATACTTAGGCCTGCACAGGACCACTCTGTAGGGTGTCATCGTGTGTCTGAGAGCATTGTTCAAATGCTTCTTGAACTCTGCCAGGCCTGGCCCTGTGGCCACTCTCTTGAGGAGCTTGTTCCAGTGCCCAGTTACCCTCTAGGAAAAGAATCTCTTCCTAATATCCAATCTAAATCTCCCCTGACACAACTTCAGGCCATTCCCTCAGCTCCTGTCACTGGTCACCACAGAGAAGAGATCAGTGCCTGTCCCTTCTCTTCCACCCACAAGGAAGTTGTTGACTGCAATAAGGTCTTCCCTCAGTCTCCTCTTCTCCAGGCTGAAAAGACCAAGTGCCCTCAGCCGCTCGTCATACGGCTTCCTCTCAAGGCCCTTCACCATCCTCATTGCACACCATCCTTTGGACACTCTTTAATACCCTAATACCTTTCTTATATTGTGGTGCCCAAAACTGCACAGACACCTTTTGCAATTACATCAGCCAGCTTTTTGAGGATTCTTGGATGGATCCCATCAGGCCCCATAAATCTGTAGAGATACTGCTGGAGCAAGGTCAACTGGGAGTTGATCATTCTCATAGTCATGGTCCTCCAGCTCAGGGCACTGAGACCCCTTTGGTCCATCATCCATGTTGAAGACAGAGGCAAAGAAAGCCTGTGCCTTGTGTCTGCCCTTGTTTGTGAAGTGACCATCTTCATCATGTAACAGGCCAATGATATTTCTACACTACCTGCTTCCTGCTCTTATAATGCCCTCAGATAAATATCCATTATTGATATTTTCAGTAGGCAATGATGAAGTTGCAACAAGAAATCTGAGGGTAATCAGGAGAGACTTCAGAGCTTTGGGATGACTGGTTAAGGGATCAGGAGTACAAGCAGTGTTCTCCTCTGTCCTTCCAGTTGTAGGGAATGATGAGGGATGAAACAGGAAGAGCTAACAGACCAATACCTGGCTCCAAGCCCAGCATCACCAATAGTATTTTGGGGTTTTGACCACACAACACAAGGCCTACTGGCAACAGACGCAGTACACCTGTCTCAAAGAGGAAAAAAGGATCTTTGCACAGGAGATAGCAGGACTCAATAAATGAGCTTTAAACTGTATTTGAAGGGGAAAGGGATAAAACCAGGCCCCCTAGAGAAAAGCCTGGGAAACGCACACCAATGTTGTGTGCTACTGAGGTCCTTTGATTTACCTTCTCAGTAGAGGTAAGAGGTGGAGATCCATGAGGTCATAAAGACACAAAGGTTATTGAGGTATAAGAAACCACAGAAGTCCCTGAAAACAGTCATTTAGGAATCAGAGCTTCTACCCCCAAAAAGGTGGGGAGATAACTGCCCAGCTGAGATGCACCTACACCAGTGCGTGCAGCGCAGGCAATAAACAGGAGTAGCTGAAAGCCATTGGGCAGCAGAAAAACTATGACATAGTTGTCATCACAGAAACATGGTGGGATGACTTACACAACTGAAGTGCTACAAAGGATGGCTATAAACTCTTGAGAAGGGACAGGCAAGGAAAGAAGGACAGGTGGGGAGGTAGTTAGGGAATTTTTGATTGTCTAGAGCTTAATTATGGTGACATCAGTGTTGAGGGTTTATAGGTAAGAAACATGGGGAAGGCAAACAAGGCAGGTATCCCGGTGGGCTATCCCAACTGGGAACAAGAGATAGATGAAGTGTTCTACAAGCAGCTGGAAAAACTCTCCCAATTGCCAGCCCTTATTCTAGTGGGAGGCTTCAACTTACCAAATCCTTGCTGGAAATAACAACACAGTAGCAAGGAACTAGACTAGGATGTTCCTGGAGTGTGTGAAAGAGAACTTCCTGACACAGCTAGTGAGGGATTCAATTAGGGAAGGTGCCCTACTGGACACGCTATTAGTGAACAAAGAAGGGCTGGTAGAGAATCTGATGGTTGGAGGCCTCGTGGGCACAGCAATCACAAAATTATGGAGTTTTTAATTCTTGGAGAAATAAGGAAGGTGGTCAGCATTACTGCTCCCTTGAACTTTCAGAGGACAGACTTTGGCCTGTTTAGGAGGCTGGTTGGCAGAGTCCCTTGGGACGCAGAGCTGAAGGGCAAAGTAGTCCAGGAAGGACAGACATCCTTCAAGAGAGAAATCTTAAAGGCATAGGAGCACGCCATCCCCATGTGCCAAAAGACGAGTCAACAGAGAAGATCAGCTTAGCTGAACAAAAAGCTTTGGCTAGAACTCAGGATAAAAAGGTGAGTTTTGCCCTTTGGAAGACGGGGCAGGCAACTCAGGAGAACTACAAAGTTGTCAAAAGCTTATACAAGTTGAAAATTAGAAGAGCCAAAGCCCAGCTAGAACTTAATCTGGCTACTGTCTTAAAACACAGTAAAAAAGGTTTCTCTAAATACATCAGCAACAGACAGAGCACAAAGGAGAATCTTCATTCTTGATTGGAGGTTAGGAAAAACATAGTGACAGAGGATGAGGAAAAGCCTGAGGTACTAAATGTATTCTTCACCTCAGTCTTTAATAGCAACACCAGTTGTTCTCTGAGTACCAGCCTCCTGAGCTGGTAGACAGGGACAGGGAGCAGAACAAAGCCCTCATAGTGGTGGACTCGGCAGAGCTGATTTAATGGTCGAAGTCAATGATCTTAAAGGTCTTTCCCACCATAAATGATTCTATGATTCTGTGACACCTTACAGAAAAAATGTAGTAGGGATTGAAAATGTGTCCCCAAAATTCTGTTCTACGCATACCTTATCTTATACACAAAAAACATTGTCAGAAAATTAATCCACATTCTGATCCCCCTCCAACAGAACCAAAACCATTTCTGCAATCAGTGGGGATTTTGCTTAATTAGAAAGGGCAAGTCTGCAGAAATTTTAATTTTTTTTTGTACTTGCAACAGTTCTGTTTTTTAAGAACTGCATTATTGCAGTACTGTGTATTTGAGTTTCTCTGTATTTATTATTATTATACTGGCTGTATTTAAAGTAATTATAGATTTACAGATGTGGTTTTGAAAGAATGATGTAAATTACTTTAACATAAAGTATACTTTCTTATTAAAACAGAAAGCAGAAAGTTTGATCAGTCATATTCTAAAGTTAGACACACTGTTGTAAAGTTAGATTTATTTCACTGAATTCTTTATTTTCCGGTCAGCTACTGACATCAATAAGCAACATTTGCCTATTTTGCTTAACTAAATTAGGCACAGTTTGAAAATTTTTTGATGGAATACTGTGAAGTTAGTGACAGTTTTAATAAATGAAATATTTTTTATTGAATCTTTGAATGGTAGAACATCCCTTCCATAACTGAACAGAATTACTGAACTGTATGAATTGCAAATTCAAATCAAGAAAAAGTCAATGCAAAAAACATACCAGAACTGCAACAGAATCTAAAGCAAGAACAAAAGACAAAGTGTAATAAAAAAAGTCAAACCAACAATTAAAAAAAATAATTGCCCATCCTTTTTCCACACACATAATACACTTACTGGTTTTCTTTCTTTAACCTTCAAAGAAATGCATTTCAATATCCCATACTTTATAAAAAAGTAAGTTAGAATACTCATATACCTTAAGCAAGCATTTAGCATTACATCAGGAGCACTGTTCTATTATTAAAATATTCATGTCTTCATTTTGTTGTTGTAGTAAATAAAATCTGATGGATTCTTACCAACTCACAACAAACATATTTGAAAAACTCAAAATAGTGTAAAACACTAAGATATGATTAAGGTGGACCTTGAAATGATGTGATTTCTACTTTCTAATCCACTCAAAACATACATGCAATGTATTCAACTTCAGTAAGTGATAGGGAGCACCTAGGCAAATAATGAAAGTTACAAACCCATAGAATATATTGAATATGTAAAAGGATGTTTCCTTCTTTTCCATGAATTATTTTAAGAATTAGAACTCAGTTATTAATTAAAAGCTTTCAACATTCTCCCTGAGAAGGAAAGAGTTCCCAGGAACATAACAGTGCCTGCCAGCAACTTTTATAAGCAGACCTAAAGAAATGCCTCATTTAAAGAGGCATAACTGTGCTTGGCTTTCTCACACTTAATCTCTCAGGTGATCTGTACACTGTAAGATTACTCATAACACCTTCGTGTTACTTTACACTAAAAAATAGAATAAAATAGATATTTTAATGAAATTACTGGTCTTCATTCAATAGCCAATGTTTTGCTGAAAATGTAATTGCTAAACATGTGTTATTCATTCAATTTGCTCTTCTTCCAAGTCAAATGCACTTGCTCAACAAGTCAAAACAAGTGCTGTTCTGCAGCTGCTCCAATAATAATTAAATGCTGGAAAGCTTTCAGTTGTTGATTCAAAATAAGTAGAAAAGCAACACCCTGCTTTTCTGATGCTGGTTTGAACACAGCCAATGCGACCAGAACAAAGAGACTGAGTTTTGAAAGTGAACATATAAGATATAAAAGCTGGTTGGCAAAGCTATTCCTCAAAACCTACTCTTTCCGTTGGTTTTGACACTATAATGCACTGTATCCTTCAATCTCCCAAATGCAAAACTTTCACTCAAGTTGTTCAGCTGTAGCATGAAGCACAACAAAAGACACAACAACACATCTGTGCTTTTTAATTTTTAGTCAGTAAGGACCCTGTGATTTTTCCATTATTTTAAGTCACACTATATTACAAAGGCACTGCAATCACAAATACCTATGTTAATCTGAATCTACTAGATTTCCAAATGTGTTCAGATTCATCAGTGGTAAATAAATCTTTATTTGAAAGAATAGATTGAATCAGAGAGTTCTCTCTATCACATAGTTCTGAGCGAATACATAGCTATAAATTAAATATGTGCAGATAACTTATCTAATCCTTACACTGCTTTGCCTCAGGTTGCTAGTTTTGTCTGCATTTTCAATGATATCTATTTTTCCTGATCTTTGGCAAGGCCAGTAAATTTTGATACCGTCTGTCAATGCACTTCCATTTTTTCTCATGTTTAATTTTGTTTTTCTATAATCACAGATCATCACAAAGAAAACTAACAATTATTGCCAGGTTTCTGACTGTGTGTGAAAGTCAGAATGTCAGATCAACACAACCTCAAGGTTAACAAATGACAGAAGAAAAGATCCCTCTTGGGTTCAACTGCAACTGAATAGAAACAAAAGTTATACCTCTGGGATCCAATGGTCAGAAAATAGGTGTAAGTTATAACTGTTTTGACACTGTAAAAGTATACAGATGGAACATAACTTCTGAGGAGGGTGAAAGGGCATATATCATCATAGGGCAACTGGCAGGGGAGGAAAAGCTAAACATTAAAGCACACTCCATCTTCCCACATCTTCTTAGTTCCTGCTTGTGTTAACCCTCTGCTCACTTCCACTCATCAGTGACAAGTCACTTCACCATTTACCATTCACACATGCCATCTAACAAACTCCATCTATTTCCGGCTGTGGAATTTGTTGGAAATACTTCCATGGAACTTTTGTCTGCATGCCAAACGGGATACAACTGGATAGGCAGTATTTTCTGCTTACTCTGTGCTCACATCTGAGTATTTTAATATTACCTATATCCATTAACACTGACTAGCATTCCATAAAAAAATATGGAATGGCTGTAACAAGGATGAGGAAGGAAACCCCCAAGATCATCACATTCAGAGAGTCGAAAAAGGCTTCATTACATATAAAAAATAAAAACTTATTTTCCTAGGCTACATTATAGATAAAATATTAAATACATTCTCCAAAAATAGCTGCTCACAGGCCATGTGCTTAGCTAATGTGCCAGCCTGGCTCAAAGGAATTCAGAGGTCCTCAGATTTATAGTTTGGTCGCACAAGCACATAATGGGGCTAATCACTCTGTAATGAATGAGTCATCACCATAAAATTAAAAATGTAAAGAGACTGGAATTTCATCTTTTATAAACTATTAGCACTTATTTTGGAGGTTTGTCCTGTGCCCTCTCCCTGTTGGCCAACACCAAGGACCCATCTAGGAGAGCCTAAGCAGTGGTGCTGAGGAACAGAGAATTGGAGCCAGAAGCATGGCAGGGACAGGCCGTTCAAGACATTATACCTGAAGAAAACAGGAGGAAGATGAGGAGGAAGAGCAGACAGGAGACTGGCCAGCAGCAGTGAGGAATGGAACTTTCAGACAGCAAGTTTTAACAGCCAGTTTGGGAGCTGGCTGTGATTTTAACAGACTGTTAATACTGATTCAAAATGCACCCTCTCCTCTGCAGCACCATCAGTCTAATCTGATCATGATTTACTCTCACAGAGAGAGATTATTTCACCCCCATATAACTGCTCATATGGAATAAGTCCCCTCAACAAGAAGGAACTGAAAAAAAAAAGTGAACTTCTTTTCTTCCTGAAAGAAATTTAAAACTTACCAAAATTAGTGAATATTTTGACCCTCTTTCAGGGCAGAAACTCTCTGACTGTTGGTGAATAAAGTATCTCTACATTGGCCATCCAGCATTGCACCTGAACCGCCAGAGGAAAGGAAAGCTAATCTTCACAAATAATGTTTGTGCCATGAAAGAGCTCACATTAGCTCCAGGTAACATAACAGTAGGTCATGATCCCTCACATTAGGTTACTTTGGACAGACCCAGGGAGAAAGACACAAGATTTGATTTAAGTCCTGTGATGAACCCTTTTTACATAAGGCCTGTTCTATACACGCACATGCTAGTAAGCACATCCATCCTTTGAACGTTGCATTTCTAAGGAATACATACAAATATGGAGAAAGCAAAAAACATAGCTGTTGGGAAACTGAAAAGGTGGCAATATGCTGTTAATCTTAATGACATTACTCCCTCCATTCTGACCCAATCAATTGCAACATGAACTCAAAGTACTTAGAATTCACTCTGAAGCATCAACTGACTCTGGATTTTACATTACCACATACATATACACACATATATTTTATAAACCAGCAGTTAAAATATATTTACTTAAATTAAAATTTTGATATATATAAAAATGTCTTTCCTTGTAAATAAATAAATAAATAAATAAATAAATAAAGGAGCCAAACAAGGAATCAAAGAAAAGAAAGAACTTCATTCTGAAATAATACCCAATTTTAAATTATCATGATAAACAAAACTATATTGTGTCACATTACACTACCTTTCAAAATTCTGAAAAGTAAACCAGCCCTCCATGAAAGTCATCATATTTCATTATATGACTGCAGTTATACTTGCTATTGCTTAACACCAAAGAGGAGTTTAACATTATGGTCTCTTGAATACCTTAATCTGACACTCAGTTGTTTCTGTATAATCACATAGGCTTGTAACTTACACCAGTACATAAAAATATTTAACTACATAAATTCAATTGTGTCTAGTTGAACTGTAGGTTTAACCTTTGATACATGAAAGATGGTGCAGACCTTTAGTTTTCACAATACTGTTCAGTCCACGGTGACAACCACGGGCAGTACTGCCTCAGCCTAGAGGATCACAGCATAACCCTAAGTAACTTGCCTTTTTTATCTAGAACATGACTCATGCTGGATGATAAATCATTACAATAATGTCATAATTATGTGCAGTTTACCACTACAGACAATTAATTCTTCATGACACTTCATTCTCCAATAAGTTTAATTATCAGTGTTTTAATAAAATAAAATAGAAATAAAATTCTTTGCTTCATGCTCCTTAAAATCTTGGGACTAGACTTTCACTTGGTAAAAATTTTATAGCTTCTATCCCCCTTTTTCTTCATTCATTTTAGGAAGTCAAGTTTACTATAATATTATAAATCAGTTTTGCGGAAAGTGAGCTATGGAACCACAACAGTAGAGGAAGCGTTATATATATCTCATCATTAGTGAGAAGAGAAGCAATATGTTCAATACCATGTGTTTCAGCATCCATCAGCTATACAAAAAGTGTTTCTGAGCCTTCAGAGTGCCCATTTTCAAGAACTGCAGCTCTTTCTGGATGATGATTTGTTTTCATTTTTCTTTTTCTGCAGCTACAGGAGATAATTGCTGCTCTTTAATGAAGCTTTAGATGTGCTCATATGTTATCAATGCACAGAAAATCTCATTGCAAAGATAATATAAGTCTCAAAAAGCTTGTAGGAACTAGCAATTCTATGGAAGCATAAGGAACGCTGCAGTTTTGGAAAATCACAGAGAAATCACTTGTGGCAACAGGGGCTTGTCTCTTTTATATCATCATATATGAACTTCAGCCCTTGCAGTACTGTTGATAGGTCTCTTACTCCTTGCTTGATCTCTTTGGACAAATATCCAAGCTGTTGACCAGAGAGGAGAAGCCTTTCTCAGAACAAAGAAAATTGTGTGATTTTATTCACAGAAGTACCAATGATCCTAAATGGATCCAATTTTTCAATTGACTGGACGAGCCATAGCTCTTACCGACCTAACTACAAGACTACTCAGCACCTCATACCACTGAATTCTGATGCTGTTTTATGCTTCAGGTCTTTGGAGCAGATCCATAAACTCTCCTCCTTATTTCAAAATGTTACAACAGGATGTAATTAAGTGCAATTAACATGGAGGTCAAACGGTCATCTGATAAACACTGGTCCAAACAGGCAGCTTGAAAGGTCAGGGCTGCTAAAGCCACATAGTACGGATGGGAAAGAATATTATGATTTAAGGGGGAAAAAATCCCAGTGACTGAAACTGAAGAGATTTACATGCTTTCTATATTACATACACAAAACTGTGCACACAGACTGATATGCATGCACACATGCTTCAGAGAGGCACAAACCTATATTCTGAGAACAAGAGCTAAGCTAGCCGTACATCCTCTCTCCATTACACCAGGACACAAAACTCAGTTTTGGTGCTTAAATTCATGTGTTTCATTATTTTGTAAACTGTCTGTTCTAAAAACACTAAACTTCTTGTCTTTATGGAAGGGCTTTTTTTAGCCCTTTCTAAAATAACTCTTGTGGTCACCATGATGAAATGCAAGGTGTTGTGAGGTTCTTAGTAGTGAAGTATTTTACAGAGCGCACAGCCAGAGTAAAAAGAGGCTGTGCAAGAAGAAAGCTCTACCAGTTGTCTGCAAGGTCAAAGAATGACAGTACACAGAAATTAAAATGAACGCAGGAGTATTTGCCCATCCTCATATTATAGACTGGAAAACAGAGGCACACTGTTTTCCTTCTCTGTCTGAGTCTCTTCAGGTTTTTCCTATTTGGCTGCTCAGACATTTCACTCTGTGACTTTCAATTTTAGGCTAGTCTGCAGCCAGGACAGACTCACTACAAAACCTTTGCACATTTCATGTATGAGGCAGCATGACAACCTGGTCAGGAGCAGCAGATTAACCTCTGGGATCACTAGCATGTTATGACTTGTAGTCACTGACAGATATCCCAGCTGAGGTAACCTTGGGAACAACCTTCCCAAAGCTATGTTCCTGCTGTATCTCTGCCATCATAAATCACCACAAAGACTACAGCTGTCATGGGGTTGTATGCTGGGCTTGGACTTGCTCCCACAGAGTTATCATCCACATTACTGTTCTCCCACTCTTTCAGTTTCTCAGGTAGTGTTTTTGTAAACTACACCACTAGAATCACATGGCTCCAGGCACCAGGTGCTATCAGGCACCATCTGCCCACTGCGCCAAAATGGGAGTCCCTGCTTATTCAGTGTCAGAATGGAATTTTTTTTGCTAGAATTTTGTTATTAGCCAGAACAAAATTTAACACCTCTACTTCCAAAAATGGTGCCATTCACAATTGTGAAAGTCCAACACAATATATTTTTGAAATTATTTTGAAGTACCTTATAGTTGCATATCCCACTGCATATCCAGTTGCATTCTTCACTTTTAAAAAATGAGTGTTTTAAATGGATATGCTTAGCCATTGCTCTTAATTTATAATAATTACTCTGGAATAGGGGTACAGCTTTACCAGTTCATAAGAATTTAGCTTAATTAATTTGACTACAGTCAAATACCTGTGAATTAAAACCACAATATTAATTTGACTACAGTCAAATAACTGTGAATTAAAACAACAATAAATTCATTTAATAGGCACAGTCTACAAAGGGATATAATTACAGAATCACTGAAGTTGGAAAAAAACTCTTAGGTTTTCATAGGGTCTGAATAGGTAATATTAAGTCACATAAAGATAAACCTAACAGAAATTTCAGCTGTTCAAATTTCTTCCTCTTCCTGATTCTCCTTGAAAAGGAGAGTTAGGTGGAATTTTACTTCTGCAAAGCCACATTGTTAGCTACGGATACATATCATGTACCAGCACCAGCTATTCTCGTTTATTTTCTAGGTTCTGACTCATTAATAATTGTTGTCTCAGTTTGCCCTGAACTGCAGTGGGAAAAAAAATAAAACTGTGTTTTGGTGAGGTACCACACATGCCATTGAGTTGTGGTTGATAAAGCCAAGTTCTTGATCTATTGCACCAGAGCTGTTGCTCCAAATGAGCTGGAAACTAAACATTTAAATTCGCCTTTTGGATCATCTCTCAATAGCAGCGGGAAGTTTCTGAGTAGATAGCTGAGTTGTAAAACCTTTCCTTTTCTACTTGTTTTACAGTCATGTTTTGTATAGAAACAAATTCATAATTCAATACAAAACACAAACCAGCTCCTCCTTGGTGTACCCCACCCACAAACTTAAATAATGTAGTTGTCAGGGCTGACAAGGTCTGCCTGCTGTAGCATTTCTGTGTTTTATAGGAAGTTTAACCAGGGGTGTTATTTTAAGAGATGAGCAAATGGGGAAACCCCATGGCCTAGCCAATAAATATGAACTTTAGGTGCAATGGAGCACTCATAAATATGACTCAGAACAAGGGGATTCATTGTTTCTCCCGACCCCTTTTAGCTGCTCCTCTGATCTCAGCCTCTCTGTGTGCGTCATGGCAGCCCTTATCCTTTAGCCTGTGGTTTTTAAAAGCTAGCTTCTAAGTTATTTATGGCTGCAAATGTTAGTAGCCTGTCTGTGTACTCCCTGCACACACATACTGAAGGGTGGGGGGAGCTGCATTTTATTTTGCAAGGATGAAAAGTTTTGCCTGGGGAGCCAAGTGCCTGTGGAGGTTGAGGTAGTTGGTCTGTCACAAGGGGTAGAGACGAAAAGCGCTCCCTTTGCCTTCAAGGCTTACTGACAGAAGAAACCCATACCTGGACCCATTTTCCCTTTCATTTGTACATTTTTTGTCTTTACCATGTTCTTTGCCCTTTCCCTGCATACACCTTCTTCTCCCTACCATGATGAACTTTCACTTTTCTAACCCTGCTGGTGTGGGAAATGCTCTCAGTTCTGCAACATCACTCTCCATGTGAGGAGCAGAGGAGCAGGACTAACTCTTCCAGTAATACCAGTTCCTGCAGAGGCTGTTTCCCTGTTGTGAATCTTTCCCATGCCCAGCAGGTCTGTATCCAGCCCCCCATGTTCCCTGTTAACCTACTAAGAAGAAGAGGGATGTCTTCCCTGTAAAGCCTGGCCTGTGCTTTGCCATTTTCCTCTCATGCCTGCTCCATTTCCCGCACTGTCGCCTAGTCTCACCCCTTCTTGGCCTTTAATCCTTTCTCCAGCCAAATGCCACTGACATAAAACTAAAGTTCAGTGACCCTGCCTAGACAGTAGGGGTTAGAGACAAGGGAAAGGCCAAGAAGGAGAGGATAGAGAAAAGTGTGGGAAATAATTATGAAGTCTGGTAGCAGCCAGAGCCCTCCTGAAACCCTGGGGAGTCTTTCTTTAGCTGGAGGCTGCAATTGGCACTTCATAAACTGTTCATTTTCAGCTATGTGGAAACACCAGACGACACCTAGAATGATCAGACTGCAATCAATCAATTTTCTGCAAAAGTATATTAGTTTGTATGCCTATGAAAGCAAACTGAAAGGAACCACTATGGCTAAAAAGAGAAGAAAAAGGAACTGCCCCTGGCATAATTACCTACATAACTCAGGCAGTAAGCAGGCAGGTAGCCATGGCAAAATTCTTTGCATAATTTAACATTCAGAGAAAATAATAACAGGAGGAATATGTGTGGGAGATCACAGAGATGCCAAAGTTGTCCTGTTATCTAAGCAAACAACCCAGAGTTTAGGGAGCAAACCAAGAGGCTCTCCATGTACTCCATGGCAGGGTTCCTCCCCTAATGCCCTCCACACAGAGGTGTCTCCACAGGCCTCCCTCTTTCTCTTTCATGGCTAGCTGGAGTGACTGCAAGATTGTGTTTGCCTGGGAAAATATGCATTGTACAATACATACAATCCCCACAACCCCACCCAAAGTCTGTGTTTAGTCTGGAAAGGAGCACTTCCTAAAGGGGAAGCGGAACTGGGTCAGCCGTTCTTCCCAATGGGAAAAATATTATTAATAATATATATTTTTATATATCCATACATATATATAGCTTTTCACCATGCACGTCTAACCATCTGCTAAATCAGTTTCTCTTCAGTTATCTGCAATTTCTTTCAAACCTGTCGGCAAGGAGAGTCAGACAGTTTTATACTCCAGTTAATGGAGAGCTTGACATTTTTTTGGCTGGGTAGATACAATAATTTACTTGGATTTAAAGTGTTAACTTTGGCAAAAAATTTAATTGACAGTTATAAAAACATTATTTTGTTAGATGATATTTATGGATCACACACAAACCTATTTTGAGGTAGAGCTATATAGTTCATAAGATTCATGTAACTTGAGAGATTTCAAAGGAAATATAAAATATTTCAAGATTAAAAAAAAAAAAAACAAAACAAAACAACAAATGTAGTGTAATTCCAAAAAGTAATATGAAGAATATTTCTTGCTCAAAATCAAAAGCAAACCGTAACAACCTACTCTGTCATCACACAAAAATCAGTTAAAACAGCCTAATGATTTGTAAGGATTGCATGAGGATTTTAGGTGTGTCATTCTGTAGGTTAAGTCCTTTTGTTTTAGAAAAATAAACTCATTTTGCAAAAAGCTGTCATTATATTTAATTTGAGCATAGAAATTTTTTTCAAAATTGATGGTTATTTCTAATATCTGAATACATATCTAAGTCACAAGAAATTCATTCCACTCACTGATTGGGTGGCAAAATTTTATTAAGGGAAAAAAAAGTCTTAGGATTTCAAGATGCCAAGTTATGCCTACTTTGGATGAAGGTTAAATGAGACCCGTTTGATCTAATTTACTTTAAATTTTATGTAAAAGAGTGAAAAATGACATCTTATTGACTTCAGATTACTATTCCAGAAAAACTTCATAAATGTTTCCTTGTTTTTTCTCAGTATTGGGTCCATTTCAAAATTAAAGGCATGGAGTCTATTTGTTATTTAAAAAATTTTTTCTCTGTAACAGCATCCTTCTGTTCAAGGCAAGACAATAGTGGTATTTCCATCACACCAGTTAATGCTGTGTCAATATTTTCATTAGAAGCCTGCATTTTATGGACTAAAACTGTACGACAGCCAAAGAAATTCATGTACAGTTAAAATTAAGACAGCAACATCTGAAATCCTGTGGAAAAGGAAGAAAGAAAATGTGCTCATTTCTCAGCTTTGAGGAGAGAAGTTAATGATCCTGAGGCTTTTTTGTGTGTATCCTTCAAACCTAGCTCCCCTTCCACAGCTCCTGGCATTTTATAGCTTAGCACTCCATATCCCTCACTGATGATATGTTAGCTGTGAGTGCAACGTTATAGAAACCAAATTAGTTTAATTTAAGAAATGAGCTACTATATATGCTCAAGGTCTGATTGCAGTCAGGAATCCTCTCTTTTTTGTGTGTCACAAAAATATATTGGTTCATGTATTTGGTGTGGATTGATATACTATAGGTTTTTCAAAGTAGCTGTATAAAAGTTGTTATATGCCAGGTCAGCATTCTCCAATGTACACAATGGGCTGTAAATCTTTTGAAGTCACGTATTTTCTTGGTGATTCGGGTTTTAAAAAAGAATATGAACTGTAAGAAAGAGTACAAACTTGGGTTAGAGAAGATGAAGAACTATGAAATGTCCTCTGTTCCTCAGACCAAAATTTCTGTTGATTTCAGTGACTGATTTAACAACTGAACACAGCACGTGTGGCTTGAGGATTATTATAAGATTGTGGAATCACATTGCGTGTGAAGAAGAAAAGCTGTCTTTTGGGGGTGTACCAGTTTAAAAAATCTCAATAATATCATATCCTTATAAGCATGTGTAAGTCAAGGTCACAAATTTTATTGCCATCTTCACATTGAAGTTTTTGAAACCATTTTTATATGCTAAGAAAGAAAAAATCATGGAAAACCACAAAATTTTTATATATTAATCCCCTATTTTATAGAAGGTTCATACGAATTAACAGGAAAATATGAAGAAAGTAAACAGACTTGCTTATCTAATGAAACAATCTGCTTGGAGAAAAATCAACAGATGCGTTGCAAACAAATGAAAATACAGGCCATTTGAATTGCCTGAGAAGGAACACTTAATTATAGTGGATTTAATGATCACTTTGATAAAAATAGAAAAATTAGTATTTGAAATGCTTAAATGTAGTTTACAAAAATGCTGCTTTCCTCCAAGCCTCAGTCATGTACATATTGTTTTCTTAAATCCCCCCCTTTCAGTGAGAGATGAAGAGTGGGAACACTAACATTTATCTTAAAAAAGTCCTTCCCTAACTAAATTTTGAGTGAGCAGAGAAGTGAGTAGGACTACATGAGTATTATTTGCCTGTTCTCTGAGGAACAGGGTATCCTATACGTGTCATTTTGGGAGATCAGCCAAAAAGAAGATGCCAGAACTCTAAACAGTCAGGGCTTTACAATAATATAATAAAATCTAATAACAGGATAAAAACACCCAGTGAGGAAAACAAAGTTCTGAATTTGTAGGTGATATAATCAGATCTTTGAAAACCCTAGTGTGTTTAGTGGAGGATTTATTCTTTGACTGCTGGACCAAACCCAGTTAACTCCTCTGTTACACTCATCAATATTTATGGAGAGTTGCCAACATACACAGTCTTATACAAAACACAGGACAAGACATAGTCGCTGTCTTGTTGTATTTTTCAAGAAAGAAAGAGATGGAAATTCTGATATAAATACCAGTAGAAAGAGCAGGTGTTTACAATTTTACCTTCAGGAGAAGTAAATGCATTCTTATTTTTCTCTCTGGTTGCTTGACAGAATTATGATTGCAGTTCCCTTGATGATTATTTTCTTTTTTTTTTTTTTTAAGTGAGTTATTTGCAACCTTGACAGATTGATTTTTTTTAATTTAAATTAACTTATGTTTCAATTTTTATTCTTTAATATAAAATTATTTGTCCTTGTCTATTTTTTAACTTTACTTTTTAACCTGTTCAGTCTTTCCAATTTTATGCTTAATTATTCCTATCCAACATCTCAGCTACATATTTCTTGTTTTAATTTATATGTCTTAAATTGTTATAACTGGCTACAACTATATACAAAAGTTTCAATTTAAAATATCGTGATGATTAGTAGAGTTTTATAATTACACATTATGTAATTAATTGTGTGCAAGTATGAACATGGTGAATGCTATTTTCAGAGCAGATTAATTTGATGCAAGTTGACTGAGGCTTCAAATCTAAAACAAGTTGAGTTATTACTGTGCTGCATCAGCATTTATTGATTTAAAAGTACAGCATTAGCATTCACTTATCACTGCATATTTTTCCCCATTCTACATTAAAAGAGCTTGCCCTCATCTGTCACAATCTTAGACTGCATAAATCATATAAAATGGTTACTTGTTTCCATGATTTATTTCAATTTTATGTTAATTATACTGAAACACAGGATTGTTTAATAAAAATGTTGAAGCTAATCTATATTGGTCATCAATATTTTTTACGCATGTTACACAGTGGAATGTGTGATAAACCACCGTATCCAGCATGTATGGAAAGGCGTTTAAAGTGAATTAGGATTTAGGCTTAGAGCTGAGACACATTTTAATTTTGCAGATGCAGAATAAAACCTGACATTTATGCCGTATTTTCTTATAAACTAATTATGTATATTAATCACAATCACTAGAAAAATACGGCATCTCACCCCCAGTTTTCACAGTTTAGAAACATAAAATGCGCTTTAGCTTCTCAGAATTACTTTCTTAAGGAAACATTGGTTTCCCAACAAAATGAGATAAATATTGGATACTTCCCACCCAAGGTAAGACACTCAGTGGAAACTTGCATTCTTCCAGAGAGGGTTTTGTGCCTGAGGAAGTTCAACAGGATCAGCCCAGGACATATCTGACACTGAGCCTTCAAAGACTTCTACTCATTCACTGCAAGAAGTCCTCTTGAAATCAAAGACATTTCATTAAATCAAAGGCTAGGTCCCAGGTAAATAGTCCTCAGGGCTGCTGATTGAATGGCCTGTGACATATTTATGGAGGGTATTTCTCAGGACACACAAGGAAAATTTTTGCATGATCAGTGCCTTGACTAATTCTGAGGAGATCAGAGCATTCTCTATTTTCCTGTATAATGTTGCCATTTTAAATTCAGCTGACTCCAGATACTCTGGGTAAATCGAGTAATCAATGTTAACTTAAAAGTAATACATGAGAAAAATGTTTCTTAAGGATAAGGAACACATTTCAAAAACCAGATTCCATTTTTTCCTAGCCTGCTATTTCAGGAGCTAGAGCAACAAGTAAATCTATTTAGAGGTGTGAACATATGTTACTCTTAAGGAAAAAGATCTCAGAATTGAACACCCCCTTATCTGCCAAATAATTAACTAAAAGAGATTTTATTGTTAGGAAAACTGAACTCTAGAGTGTCACTCTCTTAGACATCTCTGTTATTGAGGATTTTAGTGTTTGGGAACATTTTTAATACTGCAGCAAGGATTAAAGATCTGGTAGACATAAAAGGTACAGAATGTGTGTGATAATCTGAAAGTAGTTTGGAACATGTGTCATTGTACAGAAAGTATTATCATCAGATTTGTACCAGCTTATTGAGAAACTTCTAGTTTTCAATTAAATCTCTTGCTAGTCATGTCAAATGAGAAGGATTTTTTAGCCAAATTTATGAGTCCTGCAGCATTTAAAATACTTATAAAAATAGTAAATGCATTTCATGAATTATTTGCAGCTTTCTAAATGAGATTTAAGTTGCATTTTAATAAAGAACTCCGTAACTGCTTTTTTAACAACACTGTAAATGGTAAGCATGTTTACTAAAATCAGAAGCCAATTTAATTAGTTTTATCTGGTTTTCTGTCTGACTTGATATAATTTTCAAAAGCATTCCTTCCTTGCATGTTTCTGGTGTTTAATACTCTACTTGTTATTCCATTTATTTATGACATAGAAAATAAGAACCATTGCAGACTCTGAGCACTATGGCAGTATAATAAAACACAGTCTGTGGTTATTAAATAGAAATAACAAAGAAACAGCAACAGATTATTTAAAATCCAGCCATTCAGCTGAAAAGATAATAAAACTCTGGCTTTTACCAACAGAAAAAAACTCCTGCTAAATAACCTAAGATTTTTTTTTTTTTTAATGGCTTAACTTTTCCCTCTTCATAACTTTCTAGGCTTTAAAATATTAACAACCAATGTTTGTTCATGTGTGAGTTTTAAGGAAAACAGTGGGGGAAATAACTGAGCAATAGGGATAAGCGTTTGATATTTTGAGATTTAAGGAAAAAACCGAGTTAGTTGGCCTAAGGCTAGAATTTTCATTACATCAATGAAAGAAAGAAAACAGAAGCCAGCAGAGGCGAGTTATAGAAACTGACTTTATATAAACAGTGAGAAAAATCTTTTTCCATGGCCACCTACAATGTAGCTGCTTTACCATCAGCACGATTTTTCTGTTGCCAGTGGCAGAGCAGCCCGGGCCCGATCCTGCCGTCTTAGAACAGGTTACAGCCCAGCCGAGAAGTTTGCCCCTCACAAGACCCAGCTAACAGTTTGTCAGAGAGAGTAGAAACAAAAAAAAATTGCCACATACCTAAATTGACAAAGCTCATGACCATGTCAGCATCATTCAGAAAGTTGGTGTCGTGCAGGCTGGCTAAGGGAGGATTCTGTGTGGTCAGGGGGGTCATGCGAGATAATTGCATTCTCCGCGAATATCCATTTGGAGAGGCAGGGTATCCTTTCCGTATCCCTCTGCTCTCCCCTGCCATTGATCCCTTTAGTGAATACTCCAGCTCCTCAGTATTCTCGTCATTTGTCATGGCATTATACAGGTCCAGCATGAAGAGGGGTGCAGAAGAAGCCTGCTTTCCTGGTGAAAATGGTCTGGGTCTGTGAGGTAAACCCAGGATAGAGAGAATCTCTCTCTGAATCTCCCTTCTCTCATGGTTCCGCAGCCTCCTGTAAATAAAACTTGAATGGACATGATTGTCTCCTAAACCTCCCTGTGCTTGACCCACCAGAACCCAGCAATTCCAGAGCAAGCCCACGAAAGCTTTGAGTGCAGTTAGGTTCATCTTTGAAAAGAAAAAGAACAAGGAAAAAAAAAATCTTTTCTCCTACTTGTTCTGAGTTCCTAAGAGGTCTGCTTTCCCAGTAGCTGAAAAACAAAATTTACCTATTCTTCATGTCAATGTCATCTCTAAACGTAACATCTTTGGTGATTGCTCTCCCCCCACCCTGTTTAAATATTATGGAATGTGTCAGGTTGCAGTTATTTCTAAGAAAGCTGAAATTCAGACTTCCAATTTTCCACTGTTGTTATCGGTTTTTCTGCATTTATGGAGCAGAAGACCAGTATTTTGTCAGCTGACCTAGGCATTCCTATATAAACCTTAGATAACCAGGTCTTTGGTGGGGAGCTGTATTAGCAAGAGCTGTTCTTCTGACACATTGTAGTTCCCAGAGTTATCTTCCCTTGTTATTCTGAGTTCTTCGTACACCTTGCGCTCTTCCCAAGATAAAATCCTGAGTCACAGATTTGTCTTGATCTGTACCTTGGTGGTGTAACACATATTTGTCCAGCAGCCTGGTGATAACTTTAACATCTTTTGAATCGCTTGAGTGTAAAGTAATTCTAAAGCATGTACTAATCAAATTAATGTGTTGCCATGAATTTACTTGCAAAAAATAACCTTCTGTAAATCCATTCAACTCTTTTCAGCTTCCGAACTCTTATTTCCAGTGTAGCAGGCACAAATATAACAGCTCTCTTCAAGAGAGATCTAAAGACTAATGTAAGCACAACCCTGCTGGGAAAGAAGAGGCTTCTCATTGTAATTTGAAACGGGTATAGCAAAAAAGTCCTTAACCCTTCTCTTGCCAGACAGAGCTTTAAACCTCTCCCCCCCTCTCCAATTTACAGCAATATACCTAATTCTAGCAATTGGCTGTTTTGTTCCTTACAGCTTGCAGAATCAATTTTAACTCTAACAACTTTAGGATATTTAGATAGCTGAAGGCATGGCGTAATACAGAAGCTCCTGTGAGTCTTATGAACCTATGGTTTAGGAAACTTCAGTAGGAAACTCTCATAACAGACTAAAATAGCATCTCACTAATCCAAGAAATGTTTGTGTTTTAGATAAGTTTAGCAAACAAATGTGACCTTTTAAATGAATTCTGTAGGAAATTTTGTCAGTGAGGCTTGATTCACTCTTTTCTAAAAATGTTGGGAATGCAATCTGAATGAAAACAAATTTATTCAGCAAGCAAGATTTCAAATTGTACACAGCCAGTGTTGTAATTATGGTTATAGACACAACTTTCATAAACTGTAATTTGCAATGATAATTTATTCAAAGTACATTTTTACCCATAAATCACTATACTACATTTCCCAGTAAATGCCAAAAGCTAAGATTTAATCCCATAGCCTGCTATTAACTGGAGAAGGAAACAGTTTAACTGAAGAAATAAAAATATTAAATAGATTTTAAAGCTTCTACCCACGAAGTTAAGGTCCAGTTTAGAAATTTTTGACTGCCACTAGCTGGTGTTTTCCTCTCACTAAAACAAAATCAACACGTTAAATTTTATTCTGCTCAGATTATTGGTGGTCATTTTCCTTGCTGGTGTAATTTGCCTTAAATCTTGAGGAGATTTTCCTTTGATGAAGGGGAGAAAAAAGGGACAAAAAAGATCTTTTGTCAACATGACCCTGGGGAAAAAACCAGGTATATAAAATCCATCCCGTCGGGTTTTCCCTTACCTGACACCTACTCAGCAAATCACACAGTTCTTGAGTAAACTTGGGAGTGTGACAGCAAGTATAGTCACACCCTAAGAAGCCAGGAACAATTTATCTACTATATTAAGCACAAATGAGCTTTTCTCATATTTGTGAGTCCTAGTCTATATTTACAGTCTAGTCCAGCCATCATTAAAATACAGCTGAATCTCTCTCATAAATCAGCACATGTAATGAAACAATGATTCCCCTAAGGAAGGATTTATCTCATGCTAAACAGGCTGAATTAACACTAAAATTACAAAGCTGTTTAGCAAAAGTCTTGTTCTTCTCGGGAGAAGAGGAATTACAATCAGCATACATTTTCTTTCCTCACTGGGGTTCTCCCTCAAAAAACATTTGTTGTAAGAAAAGTATTATTGCCTTTTTTTCTTTCTTTCACTTGCCCTGCTCAGACAGTTGTAATGATATGTAAGACTTTACCATAGATACATATTTTTTTGAATTTGACCACCACATATCCTGCAAAAAAGTTTCTTCCTCTTTTCCAGCAATATATTTCCTTGTCCTCCCAAGCATTCATAAAAGCTGGTGGATTGATTACTCAGAGAATTTAAGTCCTCAGCCCATCAGAATTTCCAGCAATAGACACTTCCTATATTATTCCACTAGCGTGTCTGGAGTTCCACATTTTGTTAATCTTTTTGCATTAAAAAAGCCAAAAATGCCCTCAAGTTTGAGGATGCTTTTATGAGGTAAATATCTTTTGAGACAGACACTGAATAACACACATAAACTAGTAATTATATGTTTGAGGAAAAGAGCTCTTGCATTAACCTACCCTACAATGAGGCACTAAATATTCTTGGTTGGAATACAAAAATTAGAAGTTTTTATTAATATAAACACAATGTCCTTTTCTATAAACCTATGTTTCATAAACAATCATTGTTAGTCTGGGTTTCTTACACAGGGCAGACAGCTCTAAAACTGAAAGTCTGCTAGAGATATGAAAGCTATCTTTAGAACCTGATAGATTCCATTTTGCATTTCCAATATTAAACAACGTACTTCTAAAGAATAAATACCATGTGCAATTCCAGCATGTCAAGATACACATAGATAGACCTTCTTTCTTCCCTGGATGCTCAGCCTGGTAGCAACACAAGAAAACACCTGACCAATCCTTATCTAGGCCTTTAAAAACAAAAGGAAGATTAAAATTGCTCCAGAAGTGATCTCCCATTAGGGGTAGATATCTGGCAGAGAAGCACATAACCAGTGGTGTACCTGGGGAGCAGGGTCTCAGCGGCAAGAAAGCAGCAGAGCACCGTGCAGGCCCCCCTGGCAGCATGAGATAGGAACCAGCTGCATGAATTTCTTAAATTATGTGGCATGTATGCACATGATGAGTGAATTCAGAGCTCATTACGTTTGTATTAATCTAAACAATGTTAGAGAAACTAACATAAGGGAAGTAATGAAACCTGGGAATCCAGATCTTGCCAATCTTGAGTTCCAGTGGATCACCATTCACTGTAATGGTGAAAAGACTGGTGGGAAAAAAAAAGTGAAACAAAGCTACTGAGTAGGTCACTGTAATCATTGAAGGTGCAAGTGTTTTTGTGGGCAATTACCACTGCTCAAAAATATATAAAAATCAGTGGATGGCTACTGAGTGCAGATTCCCTCTGTTTCTCAGTACCACATCAGCTGAGGGTGATTCCCCATAGCAATGATTGTCTGCAACCATTTGACAAAATAAACTAAAATGCAGACCCTTTTCAAGACATTTGCAGTCTAAATCATAAACCCATGCATGCACATTGAACGATTCTTCTGGCTCTTTCCCTTCTTAATGACCAGCTAAATTTGGCATTCAGATCAATATTATGCATAAACAGATGATCGAGCATTAAAAATGTTTAAGTCTGTCCTTGTTATCTCTCTGCATGGCTATTGTTGCAAAAAGTATATGGAGAAAGACTTTTACAAAAAGCTTTCATGAGAGCAGGAGAATAATTGGTGGTTAAAACTACAGATTCCCCAGCAAAAAGAAAACAAGTAATCCAGACTCTTCCTGGGGCAAAAACGTGACACTGACACCACAGTTTGGCAAACGTTATATTACCTGTATCCAAGCTGGATTTACAGGGGTATGGACTGCATGAGGTGTACATTTTAGCCTTTGGACATAAATATGCATATGTCCATATTTTCCAAATGTCCAATCAACAAAACCCATATGATAGCTTCCACTTAGATTTTTATTTTATTTTATTGAATTACATGTTGTATGGAAATTCTATTCTTGCCCTTCTAATGTAAGAAAGAAACACAAATATATTTTTCTGAATCAATGAAAGATGTGACTCCTAATGCAAAGGGAATTCCATTTGTAATGGACACAGTGTGAAATTTGGTAGAATTAGCTGCAGAAACTGGCAGTTGAGACATAAATTAAGTGTGATGCTTGTAAAAGTTGCATATTGATATAAACTCCTTTTATTCATAGTATTATTTATTTATAGAGAGAGTATTTTCATTTTATGCTACAGGAAGAGGAATGCATTGCAAAATAACACTTACTGTGTGGAAGTGTTCAATACTTAGATTATAGTGCTATTTATTCAGTTACCAACCAGTTTCCTGTAGCAAAAGAATTTTTCATCCAGGTTTACAAAAGCTCAGGCAAAGTCACAAATCAGCCTAGGAGGTAAACACTTTTCTAGAGAAAGAGCTCCAGCTTAAAGTATAATAATCTGTGAAGATTTTTTCTATTCATAGTACATGCACAATGTTGTAAAACAGCACAGAATACTTTGCAGCATTGAAATTATACTTTCCTTTAACATTAAGAAAACTGAGAAAAATAGTTTTGCAATCTGCCTGCAGACTTTTTTTGAAACTTATTGTGCTCAAGGACTGGGGGGGTGGGGGAGGAGGAAAAGCTTGTTTCACTCATATGCTTGAGAGTATGTGAGCAGCAAATTATACAATTAATATGATCTAACATCACAGTGCTATCATTTGCATAATTCAAAAGCCCAAAGAGGTCCCAGAAATCCCCTTTGGTTTACAATAAGGAAAGAAGAAAGATAGAGAGAGAGAGAGAGAGAGAGAGAGAGAGAGAGAGAAAGGAAGAAAGAAAGAAAGAAAGACAGAAAGAAAGAAAGAAAGAAAGAAAGAAAGAAAGAAAGAAAGAAAGAAAGAAAGAA
>JAWWEE010000105.1:91971014-92043518 GCA_035221455.1 Xenops minutus | reverse complement strand
AAAGAAAGAAAGAAAGAAAGAAAGAAAGAAAGAAAGAAAGAAAGAAAGAAAGAAAGAAAGAAAGAAAGAAAGAAGGAGAAAGAAAGAAATAGAAAGGTGCATTGAGGTGAGTACAAAACACTAGGACAAGAGTAACATTTGTAAGTAGCAAAGCACTTTTAAAGAAGATTATTCTTGGCTCAGCTTGTAGAAGGGTTTTACTGTGCCCCAGCTGCAGACTGGTACCTGCTGGTCTCCTTGTTCTCTAGCTGCAGCACAGCCAGAAGTACTTTGTGCTGTTCCCAGGCTGGCTGCAGCACTTTTTCAAGGAATCTCTTTCACCTCTTGCTGGAGGTCTTTTTGTTTTCAACTGCATATATATAGAAATTAATTTCTAAACAGATGGTTTCTAGATAGCTGTACTGCACTATTGTTCATCTTGTGAAATGCTCTACCTATCTAAATATAGGAATTATTTCTTCCCTTGAGCATTTAGCTACTATGTTCCATAGCCGTGGCTTTAGCACCTCTACTGGCAATGAGATGATGCAGCAGTCTCTTAATCTCTCTAAATTAGTTTTGGGGGTTTTATACCTTTTCCTGGGCTTCGTTTTACATACGTTCTCCTTCTCTTCCCTATACTTTCTCCCATTACGTCTCTACATTTAGTCTGCCACTTGGATAGGCTGCCTCTGATCCCACATGGACTTTCTTTTCAGCTTTTTAAATTTTAAATATTCCCCCCCACCACCATCTCCATTTTCACATTTCTTCTTTCCTTCCCCACATATCTGTAGACAGATGTTATTTTCTTCTTTTAAAATTACTTCCTTTGTTTAGCAAAGTTTCCCCTTTAGTAAGAGATCAGCTGGCCTCTCAGGCAGTAAAAAAGGAACTGCTGCTCCAGTACTTTCAATTGAAAGTAAGCACTACCATGAATCATGCAGTCCTTGAGAGACTAGTAATCTCTTTCTGTTGGAGGAAGATTGTGAAAGAAAAAGATGATCATGGGACAACTGCTAGACTATGCACACCCTAAAATCTTTGCTGTGTACTAGCTGATCTTTCTACATAGAATCATAGAATCATTTAGGTAAGAAAAGACCTCTAAATTCATCAAGTCCAACCATTAATCCAGCACTACCAAGTCCACCACTAAACCATGTCCCTTAGTGCTGTGTCTACATGTCATTTAAATACCTCTAGGGGTGGTGGCTCAACCACTTCCCTAGGGCAACCTTTTTCACTGATTGACAGTCCTTTTTGTGAAAAAAAATTTTTATCTAAATTTCCCCTGGAACAACTTGAGGCCATTTTGTCTTCTCCTTGTTTTTGTCATTTGGGAGAAGCAATCAACCCCCACCTGGCTACAACCTGCTTTCAGATAGTTGTAGAAAGCAACAAGGTTCCCACTGAGCCCTCTTTTCTCTATGCTAAACAACTCCAGGTCCCTCAGCTGCTTCTCATAAGACTTGAGCTCCAAAGCCTTCACCAGCTTTGTTTCTCTTCTCTGGATATGCTCAGCAGCTCAATGTCATTCTTGTAGTGAGGGGCCGAAAACTGAGCACAGGATTTGAGGTGTGGCCTCACCAGCACTGAGTACAGAGGGACAAACACTGCCTTGGTCCTGCTGGCCACACTATTGCTGATACAAGCCAGGATTCCACTGGTTTCTTGGCCACCTGGGCACACTCCTGGCTCCTGTTCAGTGGCTGTCAGCCACCAGCACCCCCACAACTTTTCTGGCAGGCAACTTTCCAGCCACTCTGACCCCAGCCTGTAGCACTGCCTGGGATTGGCATGGCCAAAGTTCAGGACTCAGGACTTCGCCTTATTGAACCTCATACTACCAGCCTTGGTCCATCAATCCATCTCCAAGTCCTTTCCTACCCTCCAGCAGATTGGCTCCAGTTTCCTCCTGCCCAACTTGGTGTCATTTTCAAACTGACTGAGGGTGCCCTTGATCCCCTTGTCCAGATTATTGATAAAGATATTAAACAGGACTGGTTCTTGGGACGCCCATTAATGTCTGGCCAATCAACTGGATGTGGATCAATACCACTCTCTGGGCCCAGCCATCCATCCAGTTTTTAATCTAGCAAGAAATGCACCCATGCGAGATGTGGGCTGCCAGGTTTTCCAGGAGAATTCCATGGGAAACAGTATCAAAGGCTTTACTGATTTACCTCAGCCTTTTCCTCATCCTTTATCACTATGTTTCCCCTCACATCCAATCAAGGATGGAGACTCTTCTTAGCCCTCCTTTAGTTGCTAATATATTTATAGGAACATTTTTATGTCCAGTTTAAGTTCTAGTTGGGCTTTGGCCCTTTTAATTTTCTCCTTGCATAACTCCATGACATCATTGCAGTCTTCCTGAGTTGCCAGCTCCTTCTTTCCAAGGGAAAAAAAAAAAACAAAAAAACACCTCTCTGTTCAGCTAGGCCAGTTTTCTTCCCCACCAGCTCATCTTTTGGCACATGGGGATGGCCTGCTTCTGTGCCTTTAAGATTTCCTTCTTGAACTGTGTCCATCCTTCCCGGACTCCTTTATTCTTCAGATCTGCCTCCCAGGGGACTCTGCTAACTGGTGTCCTAAATAGGCCAAAGTCTGTCCTACAGAAGTCCAAGGGGGCAGTTCAGCTGACCCGTGTGACATGGACTTTTTCAGGTGTGGGGATCCATCAGGGAGGCAGGCTAGACCCAGCCAAGAAATTGGCAACAGCCCAGCTACAAAATGCTGTAAGCTTTTCACACAGTGGTATTTTCAGGAAAACAGACAAGACAACATCATACTCTGCTAGGTTTCAACACTATGGTACCAGAGATTTTGTGAATTGTTTAGTAATATTAGCAAATAGTGTTCTGCTTGCACCGTTTCCATACTAGTTCAGCCAGAAAGAACATTATTTGTATCCTGTGTGTTTGTACTAAATTATCATAATGAGAATCCTAAAGATGGTAGTAAGCAAGCAGCATTGAGACAGGCAGGTATATGAACACATCATGGAAGCTACTTAAACTCTCCAGGGTTGAGTCTATTATAACCCAAGACAAGAAAAGTCTTCCTGAATTTCTCTCATTTGACCATACTCTCTTCTAGCATTTAATGTCTTAATCTTGCAAAATGATTACACTTGGCCACAGCTGATGAAATTTATTTAATCAACAATGGGGAATCATTGCCAGTATTTATTACAGCAGTCTATTCAAGCCAGAATTTGATAAGTTGGCAAGGCAAAAGCATAAAGTGAAAAGCCAGTTTATGCTGCTGGTCTAGAAAACCCATTTGTTTCCCTCAGAGTCTGTTATGGTGGTTGAAAAAAAGAAATACTGGAGAAAGTATATACCTAAAATCTGCAGTAAATTTGCACTAACATTGCTACGTTGAAGCTGAAAGATTATTGTAGCTGCTCGACTTGCCTTTATGTAGCCAGAGATCTGAAAACATGATCTGCATGATGTTAGAGTAATCCATGTCTCCTGTAAAACAGGCTTTTGCAAGAGGAGCATAATTTACATTGCAGCCTTAGCACCTGAAACTGCATTTTAATCTAAACATGGAAGATACACATGAGCAGTCCTTTGTTTCTGCTTCTTTACCTTTACTATTTTCAATGCTTGCTTCTTAGCATTTAGACCTCTAAAATGGGAAAAATGGAATTTCCTGAAGGAATACCATTCCTTCAGTTAAGTCATGCAAATTATAAGACAGCTACAGACGCTGACTGAGACTACAGAAGTCTTTTCCTTTGGAAAGTGGACTCATAATGATATTTTCATAGGTTTTGCCACTTGCTTTTCAGTGCTACTCATCAAAAAATATATCTGCCTCTCTAGAAACACAGCATTGAATCATAAAAAAACCCAGAATTTTGTTCATTATTAGTTTAGATTAAGATGAAACACATGATAAACATATTTCTGCATAGCACAATCACACAGGTGTACCTTCTCATGGCAGTTTCTCAGAGCAGATGCCCAATATTTTCTGTGCTGTTTTTTTCATCTTTTTCACCTTTTGGTGATATAGTGTACACTGAGACAAATTAATGAGAATTTTCTATGACTTTTGGGTAGACATTTTCTATGTGCTTCCGTGAGCATTGCTAGAAGGAGCAGATGCAATGGCCTGCCAGGAAAGCTTCCACCTTTGAGATGCTGTTGCCTCCAGCTCTGACCACATCTTCCTCTGGCATCAGAAGGAAGCTGTAAAGAGAAGAAACATTGTGCAATGATTTTTTTCCAAGGCCTAAGGTTAACTAAGTTCTCATTTCTTCATTGTAATTCAAAGCTAATCAGTCTTCACTATTTCTGTAAAGAACAGTGAAGTTTGTTTTTCTATATTTGTGAGCCTTCAAAAAAATGAAATTCTCTGCTTTTAAGCAATGAATGATCCTCTTGATGCAGATGAAAAAAGAAAGTATATTTATACTACAGAATGGCCAGAAAGCTTCAAAATCATAAAACATCTGGCTTATTCAGTGCTTTTCTAAAAAATAACCCCCCCAAAAAACCCATAAAGACTACTAAACAGATTATTTGCATTAAAAATAAAAATAAAAATAAAGAAACTAAACTTTTCAGTCTAAGAATTTCTTTTCCAAGTTACAATCTGAAATCTTGTTTTATGGCTACATTATAAATTGCTTAAAAATGGGGTTTATAATGGAAATGGTGACAAACTTAACTATGGCAGCACTAGCAGGCGCCAGCATAATTACAGTCTTCTCAAGACATAACTTATTACAGGCTTCACAGCAGAGCCAGTATTTTGTATTTTAATTAAGAAACCTGGATTTTGTTTGTAATAATTGACTGTTATGCTGCCCCTCTTGCCAGGACACTCTTGTAAAAGAGACTGTTGCCTCTAATAGTCTTTCTTTGTTAAATATTTTAAATACATTTTATATTTTTGTCTGGAAGATTGCATGCATTTTATAGGTCATTATTAACTGTCTTTTGTTGACTTCAGTTGTTCTATATTTTTTAATGGAGATTTTTGTTCCCCTCGTCTGTGAACAGAAACGGTTTACAGTTTAGGTCTCTCAGAAGTATAATACTATAACATCTGTGTTATCTGCATTAATCTGCAGCATGCAGGCTTTCCATAAGAAAGCATGTGCTTTGGTGATGCTCTCCTAATGTCCTAGGCAGGCACTACAAACTTTGCTACCCAGAGTTAGACTGCCTCTGTGCTGTCCTGACAAGGGTATCATGTCATCATGTGGCATCTCTGCTGAGATGCTACAAAGAATTTCAGTTCCTGGCACCAAGCTGTATTTCCTACTTGCATACAAGCTACTTTTATGTTGCTGAAATAAAAAAACCGGCACACACTAGCCTGAGAAACATCAGCTGTTTGTCAGCAGTGGGGGGAGAACCAACCAGGCAGTGGGCTGATGCCACATGGGTTGCTGCCACCTTTCAGCACGGCCAGCCCTCAGCGACCGCTCCCAGCCATGCTGCCTTGCCTTGCCCTCGCCCTTTCCCTCTGCAGCAGTTGTTTCTACAAACATCCTTCCTTAGTTTTCTGGCTTTGCCTGTTTCTCGACTTCTCTCAGTTGTTCTTCGTGTTGCAGGAGTGTGTATCTTCCACAGCCAACAGTGACAAATGGCATCAGATCTTTGCATGCGTGGTCCACAAGTGCTAAGTATCTCATTTTGAGAGGAAAACTGTGAAGGTAATTAGATATTCAGAGAATGACCTTGATATGCACAAAATTAAGTAGGTCACACCAGCATATGTGTTATTTATCATGCTGTAATTTAACAGGCACATGTACAAATGAGATTTATAGAAGCATTTAGCATTTTTAACCAAAACCAACATATGAATTGAAGCAGTTCAGGACAAACAGAATATTTTTCTCAAATTATTAATTTTCCTTCTATGTCTGACTGGCTCTGAGTACAGCAAAGACTCAGCTAAAAGAATTGTTCACAGACTCTTTCTCTCTATTTGGCCTTGGAACAACACTGTTCTAACAAACACTATTCAGTCATTTTCCCCCAGGACTATCTACCAACTGGAGAGATTATCAAAGTTAATTATGTCACTTCCTTTCTTTTCTCCAACACACTTCCAGACTAAGAAATGACAAAAAGGAGTCAGCCTTACCAGCAGATCTCTCTCTGCTTCCTCCGACAGAAGTTTTCCTCCTGCCAAGAGGAACTTCAACAAGTCTTTGCTACCTTTGGATCTTCCAAATGGAGCACAGGGAAAAGAGTATAGGAGATACCGTTACATAGTATGGAAGGGGGGGAAAAGCTAGGAAAAAGTGGCATTGTCTTGTGATTCTCTTCTGAGTCCTGAAACAATTACCAGTATTACATTACCAAAGACTTACAATTGTGGCCAAACAGATGAATGAAAATGGAAAAAATTTTTTTGTTTTTATTTTGTGTCCTTGGAGAACAAATCCAATGTGAAGAGAAAGTGAAGGGAGAAATAGACAGCAAGAAAACTGATAGAAAATGCACACAAATTATACCACAGATCTCTTCCAAATATCTGTATTTGAGGTTTCAAATATCTAAAATACCATTCTTCACCAGCTATTTATTCGGCAACACTGACTTCAACTGTGTGAGGAAAAAAGGTTGGAAAATATGCTTCAGTGATAATGCTTACTCAGAAATACTGATGAACAAGCAATAATCTGTGGGATGACTGGAAAGGCTGGAGTCTGAGCCTAGAAAGCCCACATCTAGCCAAGGTTCAGTGAGGTCTCAAGGAACAGCAAAATCTGTTCAATGCAGTGGTGGATCATTTTCTGGATGCTGACTTGCACTCTGCTCAATCATGAGACAGAGGGAAGCTCTTAAGGTGAGATTTCAAGCAAGTTCTAATCAGCTAATGCTATGTGAGGGAGCACCTTTGTGAGGGAGCACATTTGTTCAGGCTGTCCAGGAAAAGATGCACCCAGCACCTCCCAAGGAGGGTTGTGGAGCTGAGAGCAAGGAGTCAGGGTGGGGTATAACCACCAGGATTTAGAAAAGCCAGTAGATTTGAGGACTGCTTATGAAGAATTATTGCAGTAGGTGTTGCTGTAAGTTCAGTTCCACAATTTTTTCTCTGCTTTGGTTATATGTTAAAACACCTCCAAATACAGCTCGAACAATATTTCATTATACAAAAAAAATGAGGGGAACCAATAAACAGACTGTGTGTGACAATGAAAAAGGAAAAAAAAACTAGCCACATCATCTGACTCTTTTATCCAAACTGAGTGGACTGATTGCCTTGACATCCTGTTTATCAATTCCACATGTTTTCTGAGGTTTTAGGCCTTTTTCTGATTCCTAGAAAAGGATGCCTACAGAGGTGAAAACAGAAACCAGTAGAGTTTATCTCCTAGGAGTATGTATTTGACTGCAGCACTTTGTTATTTTACACTACAAAAATGAAGTTAATAAGGCATTTTAAAAGCAGAAACCCCCCCCCCCCATATTAAAACCCCCATGTATTTCAGAAATAAAACTTACAGAAAAGGAGATGTGTCAAAAAAAGAAAACAGAGTATAATTCTGTTTTCTGTGGTCAAGAGACAGAAGTCCTTGAACACAAACAGCTTAAAGCATCTTTCAATGTGAATCTGAGTTATTGTCAAGATGTAGGCTACTCAAGAAGGAAAGAGAGATAATCAAAAGTACTATTAGGAGTGATAGAAAAACCCAAATTATATATCAGTTTGACAAGAAAGATATACAAATAGGGGACTAATGAAGCTAAATCTCTGCCACCAGTTATCAATAACAGAAAAAATGTAATAAGCAAAATAAAATGCCAAGGGATTTAAATGAAAATATATTACTATTTTTTACAGGATTTGTCAAAACAGAACTTCCTATACAAAATGTATGAGAGCTAAGAGCAAAAGCTTAATTTTGTTTACCTCACAGGAAATCTTTTCTGTGTAATGTCATGTGTAAATGGAAGGGTCATTAAATCTGAGAGTTAAACAGGAGCTGAGCAACAGGATTATGTGCTATCACTAGCTATTGTCAATACATGTTCAGGTTCTGCAGTCATCTTCCATTTGTTCTCCTAATGCAGTGTGGAGCATGACTACTTCTCAGCTGGAATTGTTCTGGCAACTTCTGTCATAACGTTGGAATGGTAGGAAATGTTGGCCAAATCATGCAGGCTTTAGTCAGGCAGTGCACCTAATTAAGTCAGTGGGAGATTTTCCCTTCATGTGAACTGTGGAAGTAGGCCTGTTTTCTTTATTAACTCACAGAACATGTTTCCTATCTTTTGTGTGTGTGTGTGTGTGTGTGTGTGTGTGTGTGTGTGTGTAGTACTGGAGGATGACATGAGCACTGTCTGGCTGTTTAATGGGATAGCTATCCTGTCCACAATTACCAATTCTGCCCTGCGTAGAGGTGGGGTAAAATACAAAGGGGTGTGTTACAGCACACATACAAACTCATTCTAACTAGCAGTGAAAGGTACTCTGGCTCCATTCCAGCAGAGAACTCAATCATATGCTTATCAGTTGAAAGGGTAACTCAAATACTCCAAATTATGAACATGGTTTTATGCCCTGTTGCATCACACACGGAATGTTTGCACCATTAGCATGGACTAATATTAACCAGAGACTGAAAGAGATGAAATGGGAGAGAGAGATTTAGAGCAAACTGACATTCCAAGCACTGCAACACACAACTGCAATATTTTAATCCTACTAATACTTTTCAAATGGTTTTGTACAACCACCTGCTTAACAGATGAGATCTCTGATTTGAAACTTGCATCTCTGATTTTCAGGAGTACTATTTTTTTTTTTTTAAATAACCTTGTTTTTAACTCATCCCAAACCACTCCACTTGCATTGAAGTTGGTGTCATCAATATTTCAGTTTCCTGAGCTGCATACTGAGAATGTCCTGAGATCTTTCCTTTTTCTGAAAATAGTTCTCTTACTTGTTGTGGATGGACAACATCCATAAAGTGAGGAACTCTTGCAGTCACATGGGGTAGCCCCAGCTGCCTGTCAGTGATGACCAAATGAGTTTACCAATAGGTCTACTGATCAGATTGCAGTCTAGCACAGCTTCTTTTCCAAAGCTACACGCACTTTCTGAATTACAGGCTTGCCCTACTTTTACCCATAGACCTGCTTGTAATGAAATAATATTCAAAGTCTAAGACATATTTGTATGATAAAGTAGTAAAGAAATGAGCGCATTGTATGGATTATATAAAATAGGTTGATTTTTAGTCACTGTATTATTTGATAAAAGGTAGTAAAAGGAATGCATCAAGCCAGATAACTTCAGGCACTAAGACTTAAAAGACAGTGGCTACAGACAGTTACATCTGCACAAATGTATACAAAACAAGATTCAATGATAAACACTTGGAAAATTATTTAGAATGGGAGAAAATCAGAAGTCTATTAAAAGCAAAAGTAGGAGAGCAAAAAAGGGGAGGGATTCCAAGGACACCTGAATGAGAAGATTATTTTGTATGGAAATTTTTTCATTGTAGCTCAAGAAAATACTGAGAAGTGTAAATAATCGTTCGGTGCAAGTTTCTCGGGGGAAAAAAATTAAATCAGAACTGATGTTTTAGATCAAAGCTTGTGGTTGTCATCATTCTGCAAATGTCATCTTTAGGTTGCAAACCAATACATATTTTACACCCTTGAAAAAAAAAAAGCAAGTCTCCACTGTAACTTTTAATGGCAGTATGAGGCAGATATTAATGAGAGTGGTTCACTCCCATGCTCACTAGACATATTTATCAAAAGAACCAAGAGTAAAAGCAAAGATATCCACACATAATTAACTCAATAAATGAGAAGTGAAAAAATAGCAGTTGGCTTTTACATGACATTTATACTTGTGAGTGAAGTTTGCACAGACACTGTCATTTACATTTCTTATTTCACCTCCCATTTACAGCAATGTGAACTACCTGCCATTTTATTCAGATTATTAGTAGCTGGATAAAACAATCTATAAATTGCCCATTACTTACATGTCCTCTTATTTCCCATGGAGGTGACCTGAACAACTGGAAACTGATCTCTGTTATTTTTCATCTTAACTTCACCGTTACAGTACTGAATTTGATTTGACAGAAACAACCTTGCTCCCTGTTGGTGATTATTAGGGAACTTTGTAGGACAGACAGCAATTTGTCATTGGGCCACCATCTCTCTGGAGGTGGCTGGAGCTCATATCCATCCTGTCTAAAGGCAAGCACTGCATGAGCTCAAAATTATGATCATCATAAGGCTATGCTCTTCACAGTCAAAAGAGAGAAATGGGTCTAGCCAGGATACATTTCATGCCTCTGGCATCCCCATCCTTCTCAAGACATACAAGCCACTAGAATTCTGCAGTCCGTAATTCTCCTCAAAGGACAACACTGCTCAGCAAACACTCCAGCTTTTCTGTTTAACAGGAACAGGGTGTATGAATGATTACATTAAAAAACCCAAACAGTTGTGCATGGATTTCTATCATCTGTTTTTTTCCATATAGAGAAAAGGGAACTAGTGAAATATACCATGTCAGCAACCTGGATTAGCAGAAAGCATCTATCTGACTTTATCCAACACATCCAGAGGTAATTTTCAACACGTGTGCCATTTATTGTTCACTGTACAAGTATCAGTGCATCCTAGCTAAAAAAACTGTGCTACACTTACAAACTGGATATGTCTAGAAGACAGGATAATACTGAAAATTAACAATGTCTCATAAAAGTCACTGACATTTTGATTAAGTTAATTGAGGAAACTATTTACTAAATATTGCAGTGAATTATTAAACCTAATATATCAGATATCTAAAATCTATAAATAATGAATTTTAAATCTGTCAGAGTATGGGTTAAATATATTATATGATAAATATAATTCATTGCCACTCATAAATTTTCTTCAACAATCTTAATTCTGCTTGCTGGTTTATGCTAGAGTAATATATGGCAACCACTGTTGTTTCACTTTGAGATTGGTTTTTAAAATAATAGAACTCACGTTTTTGGAGAAACACAGATTTACAATCAAGGAGACAGCTATATGACAATTTTGATGGAGAAACTGGTCATACTGTGGGTATATTTAATAAAGAAATAAATCAAACATAAAAATAATTCTCTGAGGAAACTTACTTCATTTGACAGGAGAAATAAAGGTTCACCAGTAACCATAGTGAGTTCATATTATTGCCATTGTTTTTATAAGTTGTTGCCATGACTTTTTTGACTTTTGGGCTAGGTTGGACTTAAAACACAACAGATGGCTACAATTATGTGTCTGTAACTCTTTTTTAGAATAACTAAACAGAGCACAATAAAATAAACAGGCTTATATTCCAAAGAGACTCTCACAGTTTAAGAGAGCTATACATGGTTATTAAAAGAAAAGTCCAAAACATTCTAGACTCTCTATACAATAGGAATTAAAGCATAAATTAGAAGTTAGTTTCACTGCGCTCTATTCCATAGACACGTGATTCATACTTGTAATCTAACTCCTTTGACTAGGAACTTCAGGAATAAAATGAAATTAGAATATAATTTTGTGATTATTTGGAGTTCAAGCATGCATTCCTTTTAATGGCACAGGTTCCCCTGGATTTTGTTTCAATAGGAAGGCTGTTTGTAGGGTAGGATTTAAGTAAGTACAACTTAATTTCAGTATTTATTATCTAGAATAAGTATTGAAAAAGATTTTGGCCCAATTGCTTCCTAAAAAGAAATTTATTTAATTAGCCCACAATACTTCAATTTGTGTATCAGTGGACTTAGTAAAGGGAAAAAAGAGAATTTAGTAAGGGGATGGAAAACTGAATGGAAAGGAAGAAAGTACTGACTAAACAACACCCCACTGAATCAACAACACAACATAATTTTGTTTTTAATGCTATGTTATGTAACAGACTACTTTTACACAAGGTACTTTGAAAAGTATAAATGGCTTCAACTATTGCAAAAAGCAGAGTACATCTGAATATCAGAATTTTCCAGCATTTGAACTTTCTAACATTGTTCTTTGCTCTTTTATTTTTTAAATGAAGCAGTTAATTTCTTCTCTATAACTTTTCAGCTATGAAGGTATTTCTAATCATAGATTTTAGACACATGTAGGTTACTTAAGACATTGGATGTTACTAACAGTGTCTTGGTTACTTAAGACATTGGATGTTACTAACAGTGTCTTGGTCATGCTCTGTCTGTGTTGGCCAGCAAAGGAACATTCACGGTCCAGGATGAGCCTTTCTGCTCCTGTCATACTCCAGGCTGGTAAGTGCAATCCATAAAGCATATTCCCACAGTTCTGTGTCCCATCTATTACTGAGACAGCAACTGGGGTTTTTTTACGAAATCACTGCAACCTGTTCACTGACTACATGGCCATACCTGCAAGATTTATATGTCAAACTGAAGTTTTGCAAGTTCAAGTCAACAGCTTTGCCCACATCAACAGCATAGCTTAGCTAAACTTCATGACCTGTGTATCCTGTACACAGATGCACAGTAACAAAGACTTGGACAGGTCAGTCTCAAGCACCCGTGCTCTGTTCATTGTAATCTTCTACTTCTCTTATGAAAAGAAACCATAACTTGCCCAAGAGGAGTATTGTGGAGGTCTGGATCTCTTAATGGTGCAATGTCTTCATTTCTGCAGGTTTGTGTTACTCTGAACTCATCCCTGAACACATTTAGAACATTTTCAAAACCATCCAGAGAGCTCTGAATAGATCACACTGAGGAGTTTTTGACGTGATGGTGGCAACACACTGAGGGATCAAGACAGTTTGTAGAAAAATGTCTTCTTATCTCAAAAGATAGGAAAGCAGTTTCTTGATTTCAGTCCTGCTGACTCAACAGTTCTGATTGATTTTCTCATCTTTTGTTTCTCTGTCCTGTTTACACAATTTCCATGGGACACTTTCTGCTTTGAAAAATGACATTTTTCACTACTTATCAAGACTGAAATGAATTTTTAAAGTAAGGAATTATCTAAACTGTGAAAGTAAAGGTGACAAGCATGAGAAACATAGACAGCATAATAAAAGCATGATAAATCACAAGATACAAGCAAGATGTCCCGTCTGGGAAAGCCCTCCAACATATGCTAGCCTTTAAACACACGCAGAAATTCACTGAGGCTAATTCCTCTTGAGGACTTTATTGGATCCAGGATAAGTTGTAGAACACAGTAAGTAACAAAAAAGGGTAACAGACATGTCATATATTTCAAGATTTATTTATACATATATACCAAAACTTTGTACACAAAACAAGGTAATTCTGCCTTCATGGTGTCCAAAACTCATTATTATGTTGATACCAAGCTCATATTTGATGTAGTGCTTTAACTTTAGTCAGAGTAAAATTCTTGGCAAATCTAAACAGAGACAATTTATTCAGTCTGGCTATAAATCTATTCAAAAATGCTGAGAAAAATGGGAAGAACAAATTAGCTGTACTAACAACATCTGATTCAGAATTGTCGTGGAAAACTGCACAGGGCAAGAGGCAATAGTACTGTTTAACATTGGGTAGATCAAGACTGATTGATTGAGCTTAATCACCAATAAACATTTTAAATCTATAATTTGACTGTCATGTTGTCAGTATGATTCATATAAAAGTCTTTGCGGAAGGATATTCACATACATTGTACCGAGTCAGTTTCTGCAATTGATATTCCTTGAATTATGAAGTATAGCTTTTGCATAGTTTGGTTCATTTTTTAGTTTAATACTGATTTCTAATGTATCAAACATGTTTTGTTCCTTACTTCAACAGTTCTTTTAAAGTCTTCTCTTCATTTTAACGCTGGCTGGTTAAATGTTTCCCAAGAATCTTTATAAGCAGTTGAGGACTACATGAAAAAACATTGAGGATGCCACATGAAAAGGAAAACTCTACTTCAGTTCCTTCAAACCAAATTCCATCAGCTTGTGTTAAAATCATGAACTCACCACTTTCTTTATGAGAGTAAAGCTGACACTTGTGAGCCCAAACAGACTCCAGAAGTTTCAGTTTATAAGATCTGATGAAGGATGAAACAGCGAAATCTTAGATTTGTTTAATAGGTGAAGAGATAGGACCACACCAAAGTGTAAGCAGGAATTGCCAGGTTGGTGCAAAGAGTTTCAGTTCAGTCTTGCTGCGCTATTTATATGAGACTTCTTTCTCCTACATGAAAACTAATGGGGGAGTTTTCTACAACTTGCTCAAACACTTCATGGAAAGGAGATTAGTTTGGCTTTAATTTAACCAACTAAATTGAGTGTTATTACTGGAAACAGCTCTAAGCTTTTCAATTCCCCTAATGAGGTCCAAACTTCTATGGATGCTATCACCTGAGACTACTGTAATATTTTATTTGGATTTAAATCTTTAACTTGGCAGCACTGCTGCGTCTCCGTGGACACCTCTCATTTTAGTTTTATATTCTCCCAGGTGGTTGATTACTTATCCCCGTAACAGGATTCCTTTTCATATCGAGGAAGCTCTGACCTCCATTCTAGCACTGTACTGAAATTTTAGCAGACACAGGATGTTGCTAGTGTTTGCTATGTTTTGGTATCAAGACCAAACAACCCATTATATTGACAGATTTTTCAAGGCACCTTAATTTGCTGAGCTTCTTTGATTCTTAATATCATTTGGAACTAATCTCTTCTGCTAACATGAAAGCAAACTGAGAGCCAAGATTTTTATGGGAGACAGGAAACATATATTTAAAGGAGTGCTGTGTTATCTTTTACAGCAACAACAAAGGGAATATAGACCCAAATATACCCCCAAGTGACACAGTTGATTTTTTTAAACTGGTTTCAAACGTAATTCTTCTTGGAATATTTATATGGTATCAGCAAGAACATTAAAACCTGCATAGAACCACAATCCCAGTCTGCTAACCTGCCCAGAACCATAGTATATACCTGATCAGTTGGAGATGTCATCAGAAGAAGCTATTTCACAGAAGGAATTTCCCTGTGTTTAACACTTGCCCTTTGTTTTACGTTTACAAATGGAAAACTATAAAAATATCACCCAGGCAATTTTTTCAACAAAGTTTTTTAGATATATTAAAGTAGCTTTTCCTACACAAGAAAGGCATTGATACTATTCTGTGTGACAGACCACACTGAAAAAGTTCCTTAAAGCAATGTAGAGAGTAATGGCATTATACTATTCAGAGAATCTTCTTCCAATTTAGGAATAAAATATGTTCATTTAGCCTAATTGGTCTCTATGAGCTGTTGAGGTCAAGTTGATTTCTACAGTGCTGTTAAGATATTGATTGATAAAATAATTGTTTCCTGAGATACATGATTTGTGAAATAGTAGATCTGAAAATGTTAGCTGAGAAGGCAAGGTTGAGTTCACTTAAATATAGTCAACAGAAAGCAAATTGCTTCTACAAGAGACACGAGTTAAAACAAGGAAAACAAGTTTGACAATGTTTATATTTTCTGCCTCATAAAAGGACAAAGAAGTGACAGAAAAATCCAAAATAAAGGGCAATTTCCAATAAGTTACAAAATAATTTACCTGTATCAGCGTATCATTTCAGTAGTTTAGAGCAATACAGTCAACATCCTCAAACTACACAATAGAGGGAAGAGCATCCTTTAATAAACCATTAGTATTTTGTTCTTCCATATGCAGGAATTTATAAGTTCTGGGATAGTGTTAGAGTAGTTTTCTCTGACTTCATTCTGCATGAGACAGTTCTTGCAAGAACATGATCTTCTCAGGCTCACAACAAGCTAGACAGGAAACAGCATAGTTAAATACCAGCAGCATATCACTGTCTTGTCTTTTCGTAACTGTTTCCTTTCATCTAAATAAATCTTTAAACCTTTATCTTAACAGAATAAGAGACTTCTTCCATTCTTAAAGATTTGTGGTAGTTTAGGAATTCTCAAGGAATAAAGAATTCTTATTCAAGATGGACCAGTATACTCCAAGGAAACTGCCCTTTTCAGAAACTTGAAGACAGGATTGTCAGTAAGCTGCAGGAGCTACTCTGGGGACTGCCTGATGCCAAAAGTACTGAGATGCCTTCAGGTACTGTCATGATGTCTCCTTTGTCAAGCAAAACATTGTGCCTGAAACCAAATAATGCAGAGAATATGTAGTCTTTTTATGCTCAGCCGGCGCACTGTTCCTTCTGCAGAACTGCATATCTGATTCTCTCACTGGAATCACTGGATCAGATTCATCCAGATTAAATATATATATATATGAGCTGGGCTACCCCACCCACCAGCAGGAGATTTTAAAAGACAGAGCAGGTATTATGCCTAAGAAAGCCTATTTAAGGAGCAGCACACAGTGGCTGACATAGATGTAGACATCTGAAATGGGGAGTGATGAATCCAGCCTGCTTCTTTCCCGTCTCTGACCACAGTCCCGTGGACAGAGGCTAGCATGTTCATGCATGCTGTGGGGGTGCTGGGTGTCCTCCCTGGCAAACCTGTAAAGCATAAGTATGCTCCAGGGAGACCTTCATCTGGGAAAACAAGGGAGATTATACAGCCTATGTGCAAGAAAGATTTCGCAAAGGCCTGTAACAGATTTTCCCATGCTTAGCAAAGGTCATATTCTGACTCTAAAATGCTTTTCCTTGCTCATTCTTTCTCAGTATAATTTCAAATCCTAACTCCAGAGCACAAGGCAGCAAGAGTCATTCAAAGAAAGATCCCAGACTTTATTTTATTTTTAAAAAACATGGAACAAATAACTCATTTTCCCCAGGCTTTCCTGGAAATGGCTGAACCTTCTTAGCCAAAAATTTCCAAAAAGTTCAGCCTGAGGCACAGCCAGGATATAAAATGCTACCCTGAAAAAGTGTTACCATTCAGAAAATCATAAGGGGCTGAAAAAATGAAGGATAGAACAGGCAATATTAAAAACATGGGTGATTCAACTAGTGTCAATAATAAATAATTTACATAATATGTAGGAAGACAAGTAAAGTAACTATCAGCTAATTAAAGCAAACTGTAGTCCAAGTGTATTGGAAACTCTGTACTGATATGCAGTAGTTCATCTGTCCCATGGATATAAAACAGTAAGTTTTGCTTGAATTAAGATCTTTTACACCCTTTTGCTTTCCATTGACCGTTTCAGAATACATTCTATTACCCTCAGCCTGAGAGGTAACTAGGTTTTTCAGTATTTCCAGTCTGCAGACAATATTGAAGCCAAACCTGTATGGAAAACATTCACAGTAAGTGCTTGCATTAGCAAACACAGAGTTTGCCTGATGCTGAGAGTCAGACTCGATAATCCATGTGAGTCCTTCCAACTCAGCTTATTTTGTGAGAGAAACACTTAGGGAAAGATAAGTCAAAGCATAGACACGTATTTAAATACAAGCATGCTTGCAAGAGAGAGGGAGATTTCCATGTATATGTGAAGTGTGTACTTGCTGTATTATTCACTGAAGATTCCAGCTGCTGGAGCTGCAAGTGCTCTAGGAAGAGCTGGCAAAACAAGGATTACTGCCTTGTCACAGTGTTGTACCTAAACCATATTAAACTGAATATCCATGCAAATGTTAGTGAAAACTATTACAGGATAAAAAGCTTGCAAATTCATTCTGCTTTGTATTGACAAAGTACTTAAAATACATATAGTATATTATATATATAGGCTCAAAATATGATAAACGTAATGGAAACTTTGTAACAATAACATTTGCATCAGTTCCACTGCACTCTCACAGCTTCTTTTGGATAAGTAGGTTTTTCTATACAGATTTCTATAAGCCTTTCTGATTTCAATTCCACATGAGTGACAAGACAATGTTGCAATCAAACCTTTGCAATTTAAATTTACTATTCGTAGAGAGAGAGAACAGGGCTGTATATCCAGAAAAACTTTATTTATTAAAAGTGTCTGGACTTGTGGGGAAAACCTAGTGTTTAAATACAGGAATTCTGCATTTTCTTAAATATTGTTAGATATTCTGGTCCAAAGTATTTTCTGCCATCTAGTGGGAAAAGCACCTCACAGGCTGCTTTCAGAAATGCTGCTTTCCTGATGCTGAGAAGCCACAGATAAATAGTTGCACTGACTGGAAAAGCAAGTGTAACTGCTTTAGCAAAAAAAATAGGCTCACTTCTGAAATCTTCTTCAATATAAGTATTGACCCAGAAAATTTGTCATTAATACTGCACCCTATAAATGAAAAATTTAAACACAGGATGCATCTATTACCATAACTGCATCTACTGAAGTACTTCAGGGTATGATTAGATTTAAGCATATCAGGTACATACCAAGGACCAAAGTGCCACAATATTAGGCAATCTGAAGGATGAAATCAAAATAGTAGCTTCAGCTTCAACTAAAAGCCTGAGATGGTTTGCTGTCAAAATCCAAAGGATTAAAACTCAATGTGTCTATATACTGGTTAAAACCTCTCTCAAATAATGGTAAACTGCTTTCAAAAGTCCTCTGTTTCTTTTCTATTATTACACCCAGTATGTGCAATCTAAAAAAAAAAAAAAAAAAAAAAAAAAAAAAAAAAAAAAATTACTCCAGTGTACAATGAGATGAAAATTCTACATTTAGTCCAAACCAAACCAGAAGACATCACAACTATAGCATAGTTAATAATTAGTTTTCCTCTTAGCTGGGCTTCACAGAATCACAGAATCCATGACATAGGCAAAGACTTCTAAGGTCTTCGAGTTGAAACTATGACCGAACATCTCCATGTCAACTAGACCATGGTACTAACTGCCGTTCCAGTCAAGGAGGTTGTTCTGATTCACATACAAATATGAAGAATTGCAGTTCAGACCTATCCAAACTAGACATTTTATTCCTTATTGTGCCATTGACTAGATAGGTGTTATTTCTCTAAAATCCCTGACTGGCACCACAACTGGACCAAATTCTGGCCACAGGGCTTCACCCACAACATGAAGGTGTAAGACACCTTGATGTCACAGCAGCAACCATTAGAAAAGGGTTTGTGTCGTGGGTTGGTCCCGGCTCTCTGGTAAGCTCACACAGAGCCACATGCTTATTCCCCCAACCCTGTGTGACCAGGATGGAAAGAGGAACAAAGAGGAGTGAGAAAACCCATGGGTTGAGATAAAGACAGGGCAATCAATTATCATGCACTGTCCTGGGAAAAACATGGGGAACTTAATTTAGTGTCAATTAAAATAAATATTTAATAACTGATTCAGATATTGGGGGGGAAATGCAAACATCCAAATACAAAAAGGAAAAAACCCAATCCTTCATTCTCTCTCAGGCTCAGCTGCTCTTCAGGCACCTCTGCTCCCCTCAGCTGGTCCTCATGTCACTCCTTCCCTCCAGTCCTTTCTCCTCCTTCCTTGTTCTTGCCACAGGTCCATTCAGTCCCTTAGTGGAGGTGATGGGTGGTACAGGTGATGAGGTTTAGTGCATAGTGGTTCCTCTCTGCTAATCCCTCCTTCTTTTAATTTTCCCGTGCTCTGCTGTGTCCCCTCCATGGGCTGCAGTCCCTCTGGGCTGTGCCGTGTCTGCCAGAGTGTACCTCCTACTGCTCTGACCCCGCGTTCCCTCTGTTGTCTTTTCCTCGGTTTCCTCCTCCTCCTGTCTCCCTTCGAACCCATCAATCTCTTCCTCTCTGTGTCCCACAGTGGTTTTGTCCCTTTATAAATACATTTCCCTTGGCCATGAGCTCGGTTATACCCTGGTGGGTGGGTTGGGGCCAGCTGTGCCCGGCACGTCCATCCCTGCTGTCCCACATAGAGCCCTCTGCTGCTGCCAGAACCTGGCTACAGGTAGGGGTTTAGAGGAGCTGACGAATATTAGTCTAGGTTTTAATTAGCTATCTTTTATAGTATTGAAAGTAGCAGTAAAGGAAATCATATATCCTACATGGGAAGGTTATTTATTACAGTATAAATAAAATTAGTCCTAGCATAAGGCTAACCATGCATGTGTATGTAGTACTATTTGTTTTCCTTCCCGGGGGTCCCTAGTAAGCATCAGGGAAATATTTGTTTACTGTTTCTGTCTGGCTCAAAGCCACATTTTTTCAAGGGAAACAATGGTTTAAGCATTTATTCTAAATCTTGCAAACAAATGTAAAAACAGCAACAACAAATCATATATACTGGTTGAACTAATTTCTACTGGATGATAAAATATCTGTGCCTTGGGTATGATAGCAGTATCCAGCTCTCTCCTCTGTGACCATCTTGTCAAGTCTCTAATCCTGAAACAGGGACAAGAAAAACACCTGAAACTCTCTTTTCTGAACTTTTGTCTTTCAGTCCCTATATACTACACAGCTGTTCCTTCCAGGCACAATTACGTTTCAGGTGGCCATGTAGGGGTGGAGGCAAGCAGATTTAGTGGACAAAGTGCACACCAGAAGATGACTTGAGTTACCTTGCAACATTCAGATGAGGATTACCCAACTGTTCTGCATGCCAAGGGGAGAAAAGAGAAGAAATAAACTGCTCTATACTTACACCTGAACTTTACTTCATATATTTTTCTAAAGAGAAAATGATAATGAGGAAAAGGAAGGGACAGCCAAAGTTACATTAGCTTATGTCTCAAAGCTTCCATCCTCTCAAGTCACACAGGAGGGTACATTTTCCACTAAGGAGCTTCTTGAGCAATTTACAAGTACTGTCATTTACAGATGTAACATTATAGAAAACACCCAATTTGTTAGTGGACCTCAAACCTACAGACTTATTCAGAGCATAGGTATTCAGAGCATACCTAGAGCCAAAGGTCAACACAAAAATATTTGGGAGATTCATCTGGTATGTGAATACCTGCTACAGATGGTACAGCTCATGTTTGATTTAGAGCAGAGGCTTAACTGACAACTATTAGTATTTTCTGGTTTTCACTGGAAAAAAAATCCTAGACATTAGCTACCTAAGCAGCTGGTCTGAATTAGGATTTTAACTCCAGAAGAAATATAGATGAGGGGAGATCTAGATCTGGCTTTAGCACGTTAGATTAGGAACAGCACTCTAATATTAAAGTTATTTAAAGGTATAGTCCCAGACAAGTTTACAGCTAAAACTACTAGGAACACACAAAAGGGAATATAATTTTAGCAAAGCCTATGAGAAAAGTACTATTCTTTTTAATATGATCAGATTAATTAAGACTTTTATTTGGTTAAAAATCTGAAAACAAATGAACTACCTTGCCAATCAAGGCTAATTACAAATTTTTGACAGAGAAGTATGAATAGTTACTATTCACAGATAGAATGAAGGGAGGAGTTTAAAACATTTTTTGCCTCTGAAAACTATGTAGAAACAAAATGATAATAACAACAACAACAACAAAAAAAGACTGAAATAATAGAAATTACTAGTTTATTCCATGATCTGAAGTTTTTCCAATTTATGCAACATGTTTCTAGATTAACATGTCACTTTGATTTTCTATTCTCCTGAGAACATCATTAAATGTGTTTCAATCATGTCTGATATGTTGCAAAGCTTCATAAGATAAGACTTTTAAAATATATTGAAATTGACCGAGAAGAAAAGGTGGAAATAAATCAAGATTTCACAGCTTCCAGCCTTAGCTTCTGTCCCAGATAAAAAGGTAGTCGAGTGAGAAGACAGTTTATGCCTTGATTTACTTCTTATGATTCCATGAGTATACTGCAAAAATACAGAATGCTCTCTTATTTAGAAATTATAATGTGATCATAAAATTAAAGATAATGTTGCAACTCATCCTGATGAAGCAGAAATAAAAGTCTATACTTGATCTTAAAACCAACATTTTTTCTTGATTCTTTTGCCTAATCAAACAGCTTTAATTTTCTTACTTATAATTAAAGAACTCTGAGTTGTACCAAGTTTTCTTCCTTATTTTTGCCTGACTCACCAGCAATCAGTGCAAAACATAGTTCAATAAGGATAAGATACAGATGTCCTAGTAAGATGGGAATCTGGGTTACATTAGGAGGTGCAAAAATTCACTGTCTTCCCACACTTGTGCAACCATATCTTTATATTCTTATACACAGCAGGGACTAGCTTCCCTTGAAGTATTAATTATGCCAACAGAGAATGTAGAAAAATCAAAGCAGCTCTAGCTTTCTGCAGCATGTGCCAAAACATTTCTTTGTGTTGAAAATTACTGTCTTTTTAAGGGTCAACTTTATACTGAGTTCCAACCTGACTGCAGAAAGTGGTTTCAGGGTGAATAATAGGAAGAATTTTAAAATGCAATTCACTAGAAGTTTACTTTAGACAACTATTTTTTTTCTTAAGGGACTGTAATAACTATTTTGTAGTTTTTATTTGTGCAGTGCTTACTCTAGCTTATACATAGCAAATAGTAATAACCACTATAAGCAATAGCATAAACTGACCTTTAAGTTCCTCAAGTCATACTGAACAAGAACTGGTCATAACTGTATTTTTAATTACGTTCACTTTTTAATTGCCATTTAATCAAACAAATGTCTTTTACAATACTGCCCACATCCTCTTAAGCAATCAGTATAATTTTTTTTTATATACAACCTTACCAAAAAGGTCACAACAAAAGTAAGCCATTAAGTTATCACAGATAAGTCTGGAAGTAATTATGTAAAGCCAAACAAATCCTGACAGATGAATTAAACAAATCAAAGTTCATTGTTACAAGAACTAGAGCCTGACCCAGTAACCTCATGTGTTTGTTCCTCAGATTCCATGAGAAGAGAAAAAGAGGTCCTCAAAAACACAAGATAAGAAAGGTTAGTATTAAACATGTTTATTAGCCTGGCAGTCTTTCATGACCAAGGAGAGCCAGACCCCATTGGACTAGATATTGTGGAGGCACAAAGCAGCAAGTATAGTGCCATTGAGAGAAAGTCACTCAACTAGTTTACCTTAAAGTTATCCAAACTAGAAATCAACAGTTTAAATAAAAAAACAAACTTTTAAAAATTTCATTTCAATAATAATTAAGAAAACTCTTTACATGGAAATTCAGAAACAATCCCAAAATTATTCTCGTTGGTCCCTTCAAGATCAAAATATTCAGTGATTCTCTGATTGCTCCATTTCTCATCTGACTGGATGTAATTGGGGATTGGGTGTAGACTGGGTTGGAGGGCTGTGAGGTTTTTTTTGCTTTTAATATGCTTCATAATTTTCTTTACACTTCAGAAAAATGTATGTATTTAAGCAAGCCATCTTTCCTTTTCATTTTTTTTTTCAGATTGCTTGTATTTTTAGTAAGAAAACCATTTTATGGTGCCTACCATTTGACAAGTGTGATATTTGAGGAGCCAGCTTTACTGGCTTTTATAACACCATGATGACCATTGATCAATGCTTATGGAAGATCAGAAGCCATATACTAAAGAGCTAATACAAACTCAGAGTTGCTTTTTATGAGACCAAATGAAAGTCACTATTCAAAATCTGCTGTTTAATCAAACTAGAAATTAGGAATCAAACCTTTACTTACTTTAAATCAGTGAAACATCCTCTGAAATCTGTCTGGAATGAAGATCTGCTTTTCATATTTCTAAACTTCCCTTTGCACAAGGTACAAACAGTAAGAATGCTGCACCTCAGTGCAGTTCCTGTCTTACTAATATAAGCATAATTTATTTTTGTAGGATTATGTTTGATTTCCTCTCTTAGCTTAGAGATAAGATAGATATTTCAGTCATACAACAAACCAATAGTGCCTACATGTAAGTAGTCTCTGTAGCAATTTAAATCTATTATTTCCATTGAGTGAATTCACTAATGTTCAGAAAATCTTTACAAAGCAATTGCATTGAAAAGTACAATAGGTTTTAGTTCCTTAAGGTCAATAAGTTGATTTCAGGAAGTTAGTAGCAAATGATGGAAGATTTTCTGTCCAAGGACATTAGATTTTAAATGGTAAAACTGACATATTCAAAATTTTGTACACCAGATGGCAATGTATTCTTAAAAATGGCTAAATGAACTGTTTCATGGAAATCATTAGTCCATCTCTGCTTATTGTTGACTACTTAACCTGTCACTGGAAATAAGAGCAATCCATGGAAATAAGATGACATTGAGATGACAATCTGCTCTGATAGCAGATTCCACCTGACTCTTCAACTGATACTCTCAGCAAAGACATTTCTAAAGGTTGGAATTTCCACTTCATATTTTAAAGGGCAGTTTTTACTATTATATACTCCAATTGCTTAAGTTGAGATTTCAGGTTTATATGAGTAGTTGTATTGTAGGAACATTTTATTTCAGAATTTCTAAAACAGTCTTATGAAAAAGGATTCTCAGAACAAAAAGCTGTAGTAAAAGAGAATTAGTGTTCAGATTCAAGTTAGCAAGTCTACAGGGTTACATCTGACAACATTCTAATCCTTGTCATCTCTAAAAAGTTGTCAAAGAAAGGTGTCTAACACTATTCAAAAGAAGAGGTCAAAGTGTATGTGAAACCCTAAAAATCTTCTTGTACGTAAAAAAAAAAACAAAAACAACAACAACAACAAAAAAAAATAAATTAAAAATCTTGAATGTATTTCTAAGATTTTTCTTCCCATAGTAACACAGTTAACAGTTTAATGGTGTGTGGTTTGTGTGGTGATTGTGTGTTTTACAGTCCTGTAAAGAGAAGTATAATCCTAAAAATCAATTTGAGTACTTAGCAGTCTACTATAATAACTAAAACTGTTTCTCACAGAAATTCCTTTTTTTGTCTCCATCCAGTGAATTGTCTTTAGCATTATTCTTCCTGTGATGAGGAAAACTGAAGTGAGTCTTCAAACATAAGGATGAGAACTCCACCATTCCCCACGAAAAGAAATCCAAACATATGTTTCTTCCAGCAACTGAAGTGTTACCATCTCCAGACACAAACATTTCCTTTACAGTTCATGTGATCTTTGTTTTTCAGTAGCAGGGACTTAACATATCATGAGATACTGAGTGTGGATCCAAGCTTTTTTCCAGAGTCTTGATCAGATCTCAGTTTTCTCCAGTCATGGCTGGGAAACTGCCTGGTAGTATCTTTCAAGGGCCCCATATTAGACAGGCAGCTGGAAACCAGTATTAATCCACCCAGCTAGACCATAGCAGCCCTGCTTGCCACAGATTCGTATTCTGTCCCATATCAGACTACCATTCCAAGAGAAAACAGAAATCCTGCTTTTCCCTTAGGGGATCACTGCTCGTCTTGTGTCTTAGGTGTTATTCTGATTCATAGCACATCCAATGCTTTCACTGAAGAACTGCAGGTCTCATTGTCTTCCTAATTTATACCACAGGTATGGGCTTTACTCCTATTTCTGATTGCTGAGGGATGCATTGTTTTCTTGCTATTTTAGGTCCACCTAAAATTACACCATTTCTAAAAAAAAATCCTTTGCAGGGCACTATGTCCAAAAATTCTTCATTTGTCTATGAATGCAGTGGAAAACTGTAGCCATGTTTATTTCTCTTATCTTTTGAAACCAAAATCATGGGGGTGTGCATGAAGTTAGGAGCAGAGCATCTCTCTGGGCTTTGTGGAACAAGATAGAAAAGGCCCCCCGAGATTTTAGGTGACATGAATTTCCTTCTGAAACTGTTTTACAAGTAATAAGTATCTCTATTATGAGCGTAAACTTACCTCTTTTCCAAAGTCCCTACGAAATATATATATATAACCTGAAGGTAAATAGTCATGGCTGCAGAGGAAAAAAAATAGGTAGCTAAATCCATTGCAGAGAATTGTGAACATTTCTCCCACTTGGAAGATTATACAAAGAACAAATCTCCCCTCAGGAAAAAAAAAAAAAAAAAAAGAATATTAAAATCTCACCAGCAACTGAAGTGCTTTCTATTTGGATTTGGTTTGAAAGTGTCCAAATATATGAAATACAAACTATATGTGTGACTTACGGTTTTGATTCAGTGGCTGAGGTCTCCCCACAGCAGTACCCACAGAGATGTGTACACCACCAATTTCGGGTAACTCCCCATTTTGTTGTGGGGTTTTGTTCTCCAGGATGCCCACACTTTCTACAAGTTATCTTGCTCCCGACATGCCTTTAAATGTTAATCAACCAACCTCCCTTGCTCTTCAAGAGCTTTGTGGCAGCATACAAGTTAGCACAGGAACACTGCAAGAGATTGCAGGGGTGGGATCTCAGCAATTCTTTCTTTGTGAAATAGTTCTAGGTCATGTGAAACTACAAGAAATAAAAGAGCAGTAGAAACAATTCTGCTAAGAATGACAAGGTACCTTTCAAAATACATCAGGTACCCTTCAAATGCAATTATTTTGAGACTAATCTAAATCAGGATTGATTATGCCTTTAAACTCATGTTCCTTTCAGAGGTAGTTCATTACAAGATTAAGACACCAGGAACTATTGCTAATGTCATGATGTACCTTGCTCAAGTCATGACTAATTTGTGGAAGGAGCATCTTAGAAAATAACACACAGTTTTAAAATTAATAGCTATGCAAAAAGATATCCACTATTAAAACCAAACCCTGAAAATCCCCAAGCAAACTTGCTTTTTAAAAGCATGTTCATTTTCCTCCGTTATTGCATATATTAAAGTATATTTACTTTTTGTTTTTCTTACTGTTTCTCTCTCACAATATCACTCTGTTATCAAAAAATTGGGCACTGAAACTGAGATGTGTGGGATACCATCTCAGTTTTGCTAATACAAGTGCTGATTCCTCCTCCTTACTTTGGTCAACAAACAAATAACTGAGTTTCACTGATATGAAGAAATAGATCTCATAGTTATTGGCATAAAAATGCATTTACAAAATAAATTTTATGTGCCTGGACAGTGGAAAATACATACATGTTTCAGCTAATGTGTGCATATGTTGTCTATATGGCTACAAGTTTTAAGGCTGTCCTGAACACTCACAAGTATTTTCCAATAAATCTGTGTTATTTCACCCTCTCTGCTATTCCTAACACAGGGATTTTTTTTATTTTTATTTAAAAGCTAGATATTTTTAAAGCATCAGTTATACATATTCGAGGACTATATTGTATCCTACTGTGAGTTGTAGTTCATCTATCTTGATTCCTCTGGCCACTGTGTTTTAAAAATTTGTAAGCACAGTTCTAGAGTCTCTGGTGAAAGCCAGGCTGCAAACAACTTTCTCATTGCTGGCTATTTTACCAACAAGAAAATTGCTAGTCTCCTTTGAGGCAAAAGAAGAAAATTTTCACTGGAAATGATTTTGCATGCGAAATGTAAGTTAAATAGTACTCACTGAAGTTATTGCACTCTGACCTCCTAAGTTTACATGAATCATGGCAGTAGGTTCAAGGACTTAAAAAACATCTTGAAGGAAGCAAAATTCCTCATTAACTGAATCCCACAGTCCATGTGAATGCTGTAATTTCCCTCATTTTAATTTCTATACTATTCAGAGTTCCCTTAGCACCTGCAAAAGAGTTCACGACACTTCCCCGAAGCAAGGAAATTCACACTGCCAGCAATTCTGAATAGGAGCAATGGATAACCTGCAAGAGTAGTGCCCCTCTTTTACACAGGAGTCAAATTTAAGCATTTCTGTTTGAAGACCTTCTTTCTCTTAGTATTTTCTATATGGGAAGACATAAAGACTACTCTCTATCTTTAGGAGATGCCTACAGCTTGACAACACAGGATGAGCAATAAGTCTCACCCTCAAAACATATTCTAGTAATATAAGAGTATGTTGCACTTTTATGGCTATAGCTGAAGATAATTTCACTGGTTAGTGACAGTCTTTGTCACCAGAGTATAAAGCAATAACTCGTTTTTCTTTACAAGTAGAGTAAGTGTTTCTTCAGGCACATTTTGTTTCTATTGATTGTTAAAAAAATGTTAAATTTATTGAAAAATGAAAGATGAGAACACACTACAGTGCAACCAGGTATATCCCTATAACAATTTAATTCTAGTCTTCAAAACCTGTGTGAAAAGAGTTACTATTGTCTACAGTAATATTAGTTCTTGAACCTTCCTCTTAAAAAATGTGAAAGGATTGCTCTACAAATGCAAGTTTGGACACAAAACATCTTGATATATTTCAAAATGATCTCACAGTGGTACAGAAAAGCAAACACTGAAGACCTATTTTTGTCCTAACCTTTTGGGACATTGCTGCTGTGAATAAGAGGATCTGGGTGCACAAAATTTTTCCTACCCTTCAGGCACTTGCTTCTTTAGTAATATTGGATTAGAGTTCCCTATATCCTTATTTTGCTGCAGAAGTAAAAAGCCTAAGTTCTAAGCAATCAGCAGTTTCATTTAAATCACCTTATCTGGAAAACATTAATTACCAAATAAATTATATTGCTAGTAATAAAAGTATTGATCCTGATGCTCAGGGCTGTGGTTTGACAATGATATCCCTCAATGCAGCTGCTAGTTCTGAGCTCTTGGCCAGAAAAAAATGACGCTGACACAGTAAGTACATCATGTGGTTTAGACAACTATGTTATCTCTGTTGCAAACACAAGTGTTTAGTGCATAATATATTAACTGTACATTGTTAAACACAGAGCAGTGGAAACTTGCATCTAACCATGTATGGTAAATTGGAGTTTATATTTCAGTTCATTTGCAAAAGTACGGGAAGAGGAAGAGCGTTCAGTAAACACTTGTCCACTTTGTTAAACATCATCAATAAATGACCCAGCAGTGCAACTCCTATTTAAGGGCATAATGTTATTATGTACAGTTTCATGACAGAAAAAAGTCAAATAAACCAGGGGCCACTACACACTTCTCTTGTCTCCAGTCACTCTTCTCACTGATGTCCACATACAACCACGTTGGCCTACTGCTGGGAACACCTATTGTCCAGGGTGTGATTGCTTCCAAGTGCAGTAAAGTAAGCAGTATTATCACTCAGCAGAGAATGCACTTTGCCCATAACAAGTATTTAAGAGTCAACAAGAGGAAGTACTTTTTCACACAACACATAATTATATTTTGGAACTCGTTGCCACAGGATGTTGTTAAGGCCAAAAGTATAAATGGACTTAAAGAAGAGATTAGGCAAATTCATGGAGAAAGAGTCCACCAGTGACTATTAAAATATGATGGCCCAGATGCTGCCTCTAGCTCAGGAAATCCCTAAGCCATTGAAGGCCAAAAGCTGAGGAGAGAGTAAGGGACATACAATAGCAAGACAAGGCTCAGTACTGGTGTGTTATTCTTGTATGGATACTTAATAAAAAAAAAATTAAAAATAAAAAAGGACATATACTCTAAATCCAACCCCACCCACAAAATTTTGATCTCAAGGTAACCAAAAGTTAAGGAAATTTGACAAAGAACTCATGAAGTTGGTGAAAATAGGCAAATCACAAAAAGAGAGATTTTTTAATGCTTCAAAGCTGCAGCATCAGCTAACCTTTTATTAAATATCTACCCAAGGCAAATATTTAGGAGGTTCAACTGCACTGAAACTGTTCACAGAGCTATTTGCTACTATAATTTATTAATAGTCCATAATTTATGAAAATTATTGCAAATGAATGAAAGCTGTAGTGAAGTATAATGAATATTTAACACTCAACACAGAAGAAACCCTAAGAAAACCCACCTAAGAAACAAATTTGCTTACACTTGATAGCAAAAGTGAACTTGTTGCATTGCCATTCATTCACAATCACATACTATAAAGTCACATCTGCACCAAATGTTCTACTCCCTCTCTTTGAACTCCTTTGAAAGGTTTGCTTGGTCTTTTTAAAGGAGTGTAAAAATGGTTTCAGACAAGTAATTCGAGATCTGTTTTGTTTCTTGTCAAGATTTCCTTCCACATTATTAAGAGAGCCTTGATATTTAGCTAAGCAAAATAATCATGTTGGAAAAAAATTAATGATTCATTTGAAAAAACCCAGCATCTTGGCAAAAAGGAAAGGAAATTAATAGAAGACAAAGTCTGTAACTGAAGCACTTCCTTATAGAAACAAGCCTGCATGAATGTCAACACTGATTCCTTATAGTCAGCACACATAATATAAATTGAATTAACCCTTTGTGTGTTGTACAGTATATATGGTAGAACACTACAGACAAAACCATTTGAAAAACTCAGTGCTGACTTTTATCCAGCTAAACATCATCTTGGCATTCCTGAGAGAGCTAGAGAGTCTATAAAAGGCAGAAATAAAAATCTGTCTTGTTAGAAGTTATTGCCCTTTGGGGAAAGCCTAAACCTGAACACGAAGCATCAGTATAGAAAGATTACAATGCTTGGCTGGGAAACAAGCATGCCTGTGGGATTGTTTTTTGGAATGACTCTGACTTCAGTGTATTTATTTCTGAATCTCAAAATTTCTAACCAGTAATGGTCCAAACCCACAATTTCATCTTTTAATATTACATCAGAAGTGTTTTATATACTGCTCAGCTTAAAGTACTTTATAAATAGAAATAAATCAATAAGAGCACCCTGAAGACCAAACTTAATACAAATGGCTCAATCCTAAAGCTTTTGCTTGTAGTCTCACCAAGTTCAATAAGGCAGTTGAGTATGTTTAAGTGTGAAGGCTCAGAACACCCTGGAGAAAATGAAGAGTGGATAATTGTTTCTAACATATTATTTATGTGTTGTGAGCTATTCCCAATTGTCCACAGGGATGTCACTAATTCATGCTTTCAGACACAGAGAGGTAAGGAATCTGAATAATAAGCTAACATTCAGGGAATATAGTGCTAAGGCTTGTTGGAGATAGTAAATATTTATTTTTTTTTTTTTACAAAGCAGTTAAAATTACATCTGCAATTGTCTATATCAGACAATCAATTTGTCAATAGAAAAGAAACTCTTTTGGTGGAAATGTAATGCTGAAACTATTTTAGGAAAATAACTACTCTAGTTCCTAGGGGGCTCAGTGAGGGTATCACTGCCTATTCAGAAGGCAGACTGCGGCAGGGGCTGTGGTCTTGTGCTGACACAAACTCCCTTGCCCGCCTCTGCTGCAAAGCTTGCATCTCCACCCACCTAGTTAGAAGGAAATACTTGATTAAACCTCAAGTCCATTCACTCCTTAATGTTCAGCAATGGCAGTACTTCGGGGAAACCACACGTTTGTCACCAAGATAAAATATCCGTTAAAATACTTCCATATCATTGATTCCATATTACATTGATTTCAAAAGAATTTCTAGCTAAAGTAAAAGCACATCAATTTCCAGTTCTCCAGCAATTGTGTAATTGCCTGATATAAGCCCTTTGGAGTCTACTGGAGTCTTTCCAACTGCTTTAATGTATCTGGGGATCAAATATATCAGCTGAACTGACTTGGTAGTGACACTGGGGCAGATTGCTTAGGACTCCAGATAAGCTTCCTCTTAGTTTCCACAGCTCTTCCCCCAAACAGCTCTCTAATTAGGAAACGAACAACTATACTACACTGACTTTGGATAAGGAAATAAGGCTGTGACTACTGTGTGTACACGAGGAGCTGAAGGCTTCCTTCTTCTGATAAATGCTTGAAAGATAGAAGGTAAATTTTTTCCCAGGAGCTGAGATTATAGTATAGATAAAGACATAGGAATAAAACATCTAATTTAGAATGTAAACCTGATTTACATGATTCTGTTTCTCAGATAAGAAAGCTTTCTAAGATAAAGGGAAACATTTTCATTCTTTTTCAGTAATACAAATGATTTGATTCACTTTTCCTCACACAGGCATCCAGTGCTATTCGGGATATGCAGAAATCATTGTGTAGTCTTGGGAGCAGAGTATTCTTCTTTTGGGAATAAATAATTTATTTAAGATAATTTAATTCTGAATTGCAAAGAACAAAAGTTACAGTAAAGTTTAGGTAATTGAAACTATCATAAATATGTAGTCTCATCATAAGTGCCATTAATTTAATAGAGACCCTCCTGAGACACATATTGGAGAAAAGGTGAAGTATCAGCCAACTCTACTTTCCATCTTATTAATGCTGAAACTGAAAGAGAATTTCAGCAGAGGTGACTTCTCTCATTGCTGGGCTTACCTGGCCAAGTATTAAATTTTACCCAAGTACTCTCTCTGTTCCCATAAAATGGCAGATCAGGTAACACCTTCAACACCTACATTCTATTTGCACCCCCAATAAATCTTCAATTAATTACTGAGGGCCCAATTGAGGTAAAGTCATCCAAAGTACAGGTAGAGTGTGAATATGTGAATTACAAGGTGAATTCATCTCCACTCATAGGGAAAAAAATGGAAATTATGAAATTTTTTAGCCTAATGTACTCTATACAAATACTCAAGCCTCTATGTACACCCATTTACATCTGTAAAACTCCTTAAAAATGTTTCCAAATAAGAATAAATGCTATTGAATTTTAGGCTTCTAAAAGCTTACATCCATTTTGTAAAGAAATGGTTATTTTAATATATTTTAATTGTTCATTTCAACTGTGCTTGCATTCATATTTTTTCTGTTTGCATCCCAAAGACTGACTTTAAATATATATTGCAGAATATTGGTTGAAAGAATGTATTAATTACAATCTCAAAGGCTTGAAATCCAATTATATAAGACATTAAGCAATTAGAGAGCATCCAAAGGAGGGCCACAAGGATGGTGAAGGACCTTGAGGGGAAGCCACATGAGGAGTAGCTGAGGTCACTTGATCTGTTCAGCCTGAAGAAGAGGAGACTGAGGGGAGATCTCACTGTGGTCTTCAACATCCTCATGAGGGGCAGTGAAGGGGCAGGTACCAATCTCTTCACCCTTGTCACCAGTGACAGAATGCAAGGAAATGACAGGAAGCTGAGTCATGAAAGTTTTAGGTTATGTATCAGGAAAAGGTTTTTCACCCAAAGGATAGTGGAGCACTGGAACAGGTTTCTCTGGGAAGTGGTCACAGCACCAAATCTGTCTGAGTTCAAGAAACAGTTAGACAATGCTCTCAGGTCCATGGTGTGATTCTTGGGGTGCCATGTGCAGGGCCAGGGGTTGGACTCGATGATCCTGATGGTTCCCTTCCAACTCAGCATATTCTGTGATTCTATATTTTCAAAGAAACAGGCCTGTCATCCACTCAACTTAAACTGAAGCAGCTATCAGTATCACAAGCTGTAACCACTCTAAGTCACTGATCGACATTAATTTTACAGAATTGCTAAATAAATATGGCATCTAGATTTGAGAAAACCTTTTTTTTTTTTTTTTAGGCAGCTTACAAAGCAAAATGAGATACAAAATTTATTTTAAAAATACTCCTTGCATTGTCTTAAGTCTGTTTCTGAACTAAACTATGTGAAATCAAAGAGACCTGGTCTTGCAAACTGACTTAAATTGGAAGACAATAATTAATTTGACCTAAGTACATACTGCCCTCATGATCCTTTATATGTCCCTTGGACCACCTGATGTCTTCCCTCTTCACTAGCACCACCCTCTAGTGTCTACTGTCTCCAGCTCCACACGTCCTTGTGCCTGTTTATATCCAAACATCTCTCCACCTCACACTAGGCACATCATGGACTTTTGCACAAACTGCATTTTAGACTTCTGGGGTCTGGGTTTTTTTCCCAGGAACTGTTTTCAGGCTGAGCTGAAAACCTCCAGTGAGGTTACCCAGCAACACATGCGTGGGTGACAATATTGTGTAGTTCTGTGATTGCACTCCCACCCTCAGATGTAGACCTTCACTCTAATTGTCATTTGCTGGTCTATGTGACCTCTCTCTGAATGACAAACATTCTGACTCTCAAGAAATAAACCATTCCAAATGCTGTGCATGAGGGAACATGTTCCTCTCCAAAACAGATCTCAGATGTTTTCTAACATGTGTGCTACTTTATTTCTAGACAATGGAGGAGGATCATGGAGAGATTCATACTGCCAAGGAAGGTGTACAATAAATATGTTTGCCCCTGTGGACACAGAACAGTTCAAGATCACAGTGTGATCTGATAGAGCATCATCTCGGTTTGCCGGAACACTATCATATTGAAATGGATCCTTGAAGCTTGTTAATTTTACAGTGTAGAATAGTAGAAAATTACTATCTTACTCTTTGCTTTATGGAAATAGGCAAAACCAGCTAGCACTTTTAGTTAAGCTTTTTTCTTTTTTTTTTTCTTCCATAAACATATGTACTCAGATTCCAGTTACATAGACCCATTCAAAGAGTATATAAAACTAGAAATAAAAGTCATACAAATCCACCAAATTCTGACTGAATCAAAGTACATTTTATATAAATATTTTTCCCAAACTGTGAATTATTCTGAGGTTTGAACCGAGTCCAGTTTCCCGAATACTTAACACTTGGCCCCAAGTTCATGAATCATGACCAAGAATCACCAAAAGATTGGCAAAACCTAGGGAACCTGGCTTAAGTATATAACAAGAGCCAAAGCCCAGAGAGGTCCACATTGGCAAAGTGTCAGTGTGTTTTAGTGTCACTGAGGCAGTGACTACTCTCCCCTCCACCACATACTTGGGGTTTTTTAAGCACATTGTAACTTGTATACACCTAAAAGATATCAATGAAAAGGATTGCCGAATGTTGTCATAAAAGGGAAAAAGCATTCATACTACAAAAATAGGGTTTATTGCAGTGGTTATTTTTATTACAAATGAAAGTGCCATGCTTGGAAATACAAGAAAACATAGCGCATCTGGGATCTGAGTTACTTCTCTGTACACGGCACTTTTAAAAGAAGTTCCAGTTCCACCAGTTCCCACAACTCCTGCACACAGCTCTGACTATCAACAATGCTGCCTGCTGCAAATCAGGTGACTGATATATCTTTGCTGCATGACACAAAGCAGCTGGACATAGAGATCTCATTTTCTGTAGGTGTGGACTCTGTTAATCAAGTACTTGCATTACTAACCTATTAATATCTGAACAGACCATGAAGAATAGTGTAGCTTTAGTAGTGACTGGGTCAGGCACTGTCTAGATTATCTGGCACTTTGTAATTATTAAATTAGAAAAACACCACATTGGTAAGTACACTGATTTTAGTCTAAAAACGATGACAGAGTAATTTCAGACTGTAAATTTAACCAGAATCTCTGAAGTTAAAAACATGCATTAGTCATGGAAATTGCATGGCTAGGGATAGGTTGAGAAAAGTATGCAAGTAAGCAGAGACTCACTTTAAAATAGCCTAGTAGCCAGAAGTACTGGCTGTCCAGAAGTCCCACTAATTTGGAAAAGGAATAGAGTCACTGTCATTTTAGTGTGAGTTATTGCCATAAAGAGCATCATCACCTTCACCATTCCATCATAATATGTCCTTGCATATCTTTGAAAAAAGATCTGAAGTAATTTTAATGCAAGAAGAGTTGTCATAGTCTCTTCCGTTTGGACAGAGATAGCAAAAGGGAGATGTGCTGGAGGTCTATAAAAACATGAAATATGTGGAGAAATTGAATAGAGAAGCACTAGTCACTGTTTTTCTTAGTATAATAATCAGGCAGTACCCAATTTATTTACCAGGCAGAAAGTTTAAAACAAACATAGGAAGCAATTTTTCACACATAATTAAATCTAATGTAAAATTAAACTGTGGAACTCATTATCACAGGATGTTGTGGAGGTCAAAAGTCCAAAAGATTCCAAAAGGCATTAAAAAATTCTCACGGAGAATAGATCCATCAGAGGCTACATAGCACAACAGTCCAGATGAGACCCACAGTTCAGGAAGTGCTTACAGCCACCAATTGTCATAAACGAACTGACTCCAGAGAAGTGAGCAGGTTTAGCATACTCTATTTCTATTAAATTTATATTAAGTGTCTGCTGCTGGTCATTGCAAAATAACAGGCGTGTTGGACAGGTGATGTGATTCAATATGGCACTGCTTCTTTTTTGTGTATTATTTATATGAATAAAAAGTAAATACAGAGTTATCACTATTTTGACAGGTAGAATCTTGAATCAAATCAATTAAAAGACAATACAAGGTGTACAGTAATGATCAAATCCTCCCTGGAGCACCATGAGTGCAGAGTCTCAATTTTCCTTTTAGTTAACAATTCGAGAAGAAAAACCTATGTCCCTTTTATGGTCTTCCAAAAAAGGACCTGTGTCTTTCTCTGCCTAATTCCACATAGTCATCTTCCAAAAATATTGTATGTATTTTTCACTCTAGTAGTAAGGAGTTGACAGTTTTCTATATCCTTATAGGCTGCATCACCTAAATAATTTTTTTAATAGCAAGTTTTCTTCAAAGACCCTGATGACCTTTATACATATTGGAAAGAACATAAAAAATTGAAGAAACAGACATTGTTACATACTGTCATTAGTGCAGAGAGTGTTTCAACTGCAAAACAGTGTATTTATAACTACATGTAGAAAAAAAGACAATGTACATGCGTTTAGAGCACATCATGTTAAAATACAGTCCTAGGTCTAAATAATATGTCTTAGTAAGGAAATTTCCAGTTCTCCTTACTATGTTTGCAGAAAGAAGTGCTAAGTTTTAACATCAGGCAGAAAAGTAAGTTTCCACAGTCAACGGCTATAGCAACAAGTAACAAGATGCATTTTGGTAGCCAACACATGTGGTATTTCTATTAGCTTGGAGATTTCAAGTAAGAATCGCCAAAGATCAGCTGCACACAGGAGCTGCTTAATTTTGTGTCGGCTACATGTACTTTTTCCCAACTCACCAAACTGCAAGTAACTTGGCTAAAAATTAGATGATTCCTGGCAATGTTGAGTGCTCGGAAGAACATATGCTAAGTAACTTTCTAGTTTGTTTTGCCCTCAATGTATTTGAAATAGAAAAAAATAAAATAGGGGGAAAAAAAGAAAAAAGGAAAAATATCAAGGGTTAGAATACGTTAGAATACATTACCCTTAAATACTCTTCCGTATTAGCTAATAACCAATTCTGATGAGTGAGGTTATTTACAAGTTCTGAGGACTTGAGTGTCTATAACGCTGTTCTGGGATCACCTGTTGATTTTGACAGGCTTATGACATTTTCTTGCTCCTTCATGGTTAATTTGGAATATTCTATCATAGAATGACACTATGATGCAAATTCTTGCTAATCAGGTAGGATTCACTTTGGTTAATAATTAGAGATATTAAAAGAAAGACAAAACTTTTTGCTGCATGTGACTAAAGTTTTTTATTAGGATACTAGCTGTTACTTTGACCAAGAGTAGCTATTAGTTTCAGAAGTAGATCTGAGTATTGGCTATATTTTCATTTGATGCCCTGATCTGGCAACAGCAAAGCTAAAGCAGAAGGGAACTAGCTGTACAGAACTCAATGCAACCAAAAGCATAATTGGTTCAACAAGCATCAAATATGAGAATGCTCTAATTGAGTTTGTTCAAGCCCACAATATGCAGATGTTTTTAGCAGACAAAATACCCCAAGGCTGTTCTGTTGCATGTTTTGTACAGGAATATATGGTGTGTATGAAACCCTTCCAGTATATTTATTACTTGCCCATGGCTAGGCTCAGTCTAGCCCTTCCTATTTTCCTCTTCTCCTCTCCCTCAAGAATACCATATCTAGAAAATTAGATTTGTGTGAGGGAATTTGTGTGCCCTCCAATGATCAAAAGGACAACAAATTGAAGCTTTCCCAGTCTATCATCTCTGTTACTTCTGCTTTGATTGGTGATGAGTGGGTTTAATAACCAGGTTTTTTGTTCCTGTCCTTAACTGTTGCTCCTGGGTATCTTTTATGTTTTGGTTTCTGGTCCGTTCTACATCATCTCTTTCACATATCCAGTATTGAAGATTCTTCATCAAATTACAGGAATGTATACAACATCTATAAAAAAAAAAAAAATTGGGAACAGAGTATTAATATAAAATAAAAGCTTCTGCCATCACATAAAATAGGAAGCATTGTCCATAACTAAAGGGTCCTAAAAAAATGCTGAACTTCTAGATCAGCAACCTGATCTAACTTCAAAGTTGGCTTTAATTTCCAGTTGGCCCCTCTTTGAGCAGAGACACCAGATTACTTCCAGACGTCCTTTCTAATCCAAATTATTCAATGTTTCTCTGTCCTGCAAGTTAATCCTGTCTACTAGCATATGCTAGACTTCCCAAATGACAGAATTATAATAACCACTTATTTGTATGCATTTTCATAATCAGTATCTTGTAGAAACATACTCTAGGTGCCAATGAGCATTTTTCTCTCTACAACCATCTAAAGAAAACCATGGAAAAAAGGAAAGTGAAGAGGTAGTGCAGAGGAGTTTCCTGTCAGAGTTACTGAACAGGAAAATGAAGATCACAATAATATGCAAGGACAAAGATGATGTATCCTCAGTGTTTCATTACAGGCATCTCCTTGGCAGATTTTCCACTGCTTCTGTGAAAGCTGTGTTCAAACAGACATTCCAATAAATATAAGGATGTACTGATGCAGACTTTTGAAAAACTGGGTCTTGCATTCACTCAAAGTCAGGAAGTGGAAGAAAATAAAAAGGTCTTTTGCAAGAGTTCCTAGTTGTTAGTAGGTTCTCTCAAAAACAGCAGGAGAGCTTGAGGAGGAAGTGGGCAGACTGAAATACAAGAAATATGCATTTGCCTGAAGTAGAAGAAGATCTGGAAGTTGAAGTCTCTGGGTTATCTAGGGAATCTGAAGCAACTCCACCAGGAGAGAAGGAATGTGGCTGCTCCTCAGGCAGGAAATTCTGCTTGCTTAGTCCCAGCAGCCAAGGCCAATAACCGATCACTATCTTGGTGACCTGCAAGGAATCTAACCTAACATTTTTATTTTTTTTTTTTAAATGCCCTAAGGCCTCTGCTTCTTCTTTGTAGTGATACTTATACATTTCAAAGAGCAGGGCTTTGGGACTCAGTGCTGAGTAAACTGGAAGAACCATCTGCTGACCTGTGAAGTATCAGAAAGTGCCACTGCAAAAGACCCCGACTCCACTAACCGAAAAGCTGCCAGGGCTCATCTGAATCACAGACTACTCCACCACATTGCTAACCCACATGTGGGCTGATGGTTCCTCTGGGACTAAAAGTAAGCAGATCAGAAATCACAAGGGCCAGAGGCTCACATTATATTCTCCTCAACTCTTTCCTACGTATGAAAAGGCTAGACAATGACTGACCTCTTTTGGAGAATATGATATATACATGTGCTTTTAGGGCAAAATAAAAGTAGTTAGTGGAGGGAAGAGAAAATACACCCTGTTTATATACATACCTATTCTGGTAGCGCTTTGGCTTCCTTCTTTATGCTTCAAAGGGACTGCTGTGTAGACATGGTGCAACACCCAAAAAGAAAGGAAAGAAACTTTTTGAATACAATCATGCAAAACTCTTGAAGAAATTTCAGTCATCGAGGATTACTGATTAAAGTAGCATAAGAGTCAGGGAAAAAGAAAGGTAATTTGTCAAGTTGCTGAATATCTTACATACTAAGCTTTGCATCCAAAAGCAAAGAGCGCTAGGAAAATCTGGAAACTTTCATATTATCAAAATTATTACCTGATTAAAGTAACAGCGATTTATTGGATGTAGCATTAACAAAGATTTCACTTGTTCAGAAAGAAAATACAGTAGAAAGATGATTTAGGTATAACTCAGAAATATGTGCATGTAGGACTTAGGGCAGAGGGAAATAGCAACAACACTCATGACAAGGACAGCAGTGATTGTCCATAGGTACTTAAAAAAAGTAATAAGTGGACAAAAGTTTTTCTGGGAGTAACAAGTGTAAACGTCCAAAGTACAAGAGCTGGTACTCATGGGAGCTCTGAAGGAAAAAGGGGAAATTAACATTCCTCTACTAGTTAGCTAATGATTTATTAATTTTCCCAGGAAAATGAGTTAGTGACTTTCCCAGACAATAAGGTCAGCTGGGATGAAGTTGGCAATGTCTAATTATATGAACTGTCTTGGTGCCTAAAATCTGGTGCCTATATGTGCATGGCTCAGTGAGAAAGTCTTTCTGGGAGTGTTTTCCCATCTGAACTGTACTTGGCAATTATATGGGAGAACATCAGTCATCATGCCAGGGAGTTTTCCAGCTATTTACTGAAACAAAAATACTCATTGGCAGTATTTCACTTTCTAATACAGATTTAGCCAGAGAGAAGGATTCATCTTGCCTGTTTTCAATAGAACTCTAGTGTAGATGCTACATAGTAATCCTTAGTACACAGTAAATGAAAACAGGCATTTTTAGAAAGGATTTGATCTAGCCTAATTTGAACATTTACATTAAAATGAGAAAAAAAATCACACCCTATTTCTCTCTTCTGAAAAGTTCAGATGCAAATGCCTGCAACATTTATCTCTACATATGGTCATGTAAATTTCACATAGAGGGAAAACTATCAAAGTGCAATGAGCAATTCTTGGGCACAAAAGAGAATGGCTGTTATCTTAAACTGTTTTCCTAAAACAGGCAGACATGAGTCAAATCCATTCTACCACTTGCTCTCAAGGAAGGATATTAAATTTCTTTAAGAAGATGTTTTATTGACAACCAATGATTTGCATTTTTATCAGGTTACTATTTTTTTGGCAAATAGACCCCACTCAAAACTATTTTTCCTTCTATGTAAAATGAAATTTCTTTGCCTTTTTCCCCGTTCTCAAGGATTCCTTGGGCCTCTATGAATTCCCCAAGAAGGGCACAATAAATTAGAAATTGCTTCAGCTTGTTCCCAAAGTAAGCTCTATAGTCTCATATGATAATATATGAATTTATCTAAATATTCATTATCTGACTTTTTCCTTTCATGTCCCATATTCTTAATAACTTTACTCATAGTAAAACTTTTAATAAAACATTTAGTTTTAGCCAAACTTTCTATTAACCTGTTTTCTCTTTTGTCTCCAGAGAATTTTAAGTCTATTTGAATCTTCTTCTTTCTGATCCTACACCTGTAGACTTTTGCATTACATGTTTTCTCCCTTTTAGAGCATAGAAATATGCCTTTTCTTGCTTTCAGTGGGATGTTTTCAATTTTCTAGTTATTGAAGAATACTTTATATTTCTTGTATCTTACCATATTTCTCCTTTTTCTCTACATCAGTATATTATCCAGCATATCCTCAAAGCACAGAGGATACTCCTTATGTTTAGAGATAAAACTGACATGCTTTAAATATATAATTTAAGCTATTTTATGCTGCGCAATGAAATACAGAAGAAATATGAAGGGTTTATTGTCTAAAGATATTATCTGAGACATTCATAATACATTTGACTTGGATGATTAAATTAATACTTTATAGTATATATGAACTGTGTAACACAGGAGTCTCAAAATATACCATGAAGAAAATCTTGTTTAGTGTTGTCATGTTTTCAACAAGCTTACATAACAAAGTATGGTTTGGGGAGGAAATAGAAAACAAGAGAGATTTCAACAAAACTAGAAATGGCTATATGACTGCCAAAATCTAGGAAAACAAACAAAACAAAAACAAAACAAAACAAAAACAAAAACAAACAAACAAACAAAAACCATAACAAGTAGCTATGGATCTTCCTGAGGAATTAGTAGGACAAAAATCAAAATGTAGCTACAAAAAATATAACAAGCAGAGTGTACATTCAGTATCTTTGCAGATTGGAAAAATTCCTCTTACCTTCCTCCAGATCTCATTATGTTTTAATATTATTGAGAACAATTAAAAATGAGGACCCCATTAAAAAAAATAAAATAAATGGCTAAAAAATTTTATAGGCATGATAGAGCGTTTTTGAACAACTTAGGATCTTAGCAAAAGAAGGGAAAAAAAATAAGCATAGATAAATAGCAGAAAAAGAGAAAATAAAAATATTTCAAGTAAGAAAATAGTTAAATAACTAAATCAACATGTAACCAGAGGGGAAATGATAACCAGAGCAAGACAACAAAAATAATTAATAAGAATGCATCTAAGAATGAGCACTGGAATGTAGCATGCCTGATTTTTCAAAGCTTCTCAGCAAGAGCCCTTGCTCAGCTGAAGAAAAGGAACTATCACACACTCAGAGAAAAAAAGTCTTCTAGGAGATTAGCAATTGGTTAAAGACAGAAAGCTAGGCAACAATAAATGGACTGGGATGGCACGAATCTGCTGTCAATCCTTTTTTGCTGCTCCCTATTTTCAGAAGTTATTTTGAAAATGGAACAAATAATGAGTTCATAACCGTTGCCAACTTCACAGATGACACAGATGTACTCAGGATCATGAAACCTAAGGCTGGCTGAATAGGGCAATAAACAGTTTTCATAGAAAGAGTTACCAGGCAATTAAATTGCCTGAAGATGAAAGCCATTATCCCATAACTGAAAACCTAGGGGGAAAAGAATTCCTAAGCACAGAGAGGTGTGTCTGAATTTCTTATTACATTTTAAAGGCTTCAGAGTTGTTTTGAGTATATTTTTGAAAACATTAACTCAAAACTCAGCCACACTCAGAAGTCGAATGTTATTTGGAATTACTATGATAAAAGAATATACATCAGAAAATGGTAAACATAATACAGAAAACAGAAAACACTGCGCCATGCTATTCAGAATACCATACAGCTAGGCAAAGCTCAGAAGGGCAGGCAATAAGAATGACAGGGAAAGACTCTTACACAAAAGACCATTAAGAACTGAAAAGGAAGTATTTCAGAAAGATGTGGTAGCAAACTAGAAAATCATGAAGGGTATGGAGAAGCTGAGTAGTTAACTCATAGATTTTAGAAAAGATATATTCAGTGAGAAATACATATCCAGTTTGGAGAAGATATGGAAGATGGATGAGGAATGAAACACTGGAGTGAGAAACAGGATGAAAGTAAATCAGTCTTTGCTTTTTTTCATCACAGAAATTATATTTCAATTTCCTACATCTCTTGTTTTGTAAAATAAAAAAAAGAAAATTAGGGTAAAGAAAATAGCAACCCCCTCCAACTACTAAACCCAACTGGTTTTCATTTCATGTAGATTCTTTCTCACAATCGAATAGGAAGTAATTAAATATTTATATATGGAATTTTTTAACTAGTTTTTTGTGCTATGCAATTTAACAAAAGTTTGGGCTGCAACAGAGAATAAGGCTTTGGACCTTCTGACTGTCTTTTTTAATATCTCCCATTTGTATATACATACACATCTTATTTATTTGACTGTAAAGGATTTATCAGCCTTGTTGTATTCTTCACCCTAATCTCTTACCCTCTTCTTTTGTATCTTTTTACTGCAAAAGCTTTGTTTGATTTTTCAGGAATGAAAAAACATACCTGATTGTGAAACAAAGGAAACATGAAAAGTTATTGTTCTTTCAGGATGGAATTGTAGGAGGAATTTTTTAGGATGCCAATTATTAACCTTGAGGTGGAGCTTTCTGTCTTTTATGTGTGTAGTAATTTAGGGACCTCATTTGGGCCCAGGCCCAGGGCTGGAACTGGCCAAACCCACAAAACAACTAATTGAATGTTTCAGTCAAAAGCCTTGATCCTGAAATCCCCCTAAGACAGCCACTACCAATGCAGAGAGCAGCCCAGACTCCGTGCTGCTGTACTTTTGCCTTTGAAGTTCCCCAAGTATTTAGACAGCAGTGACACTGCTTCTTAAAAACAGATGTGGAGTTGATCTGGTGCCTGAATTCAAGTCCTATCTCCACCATCCATGTGAGGGAATACCAAGAAGAAGGTTTTGGCACAAAACAGCCTTTCTGGCTCCATGACAGGGTCTGTGCCTGGCCCAGATACCTCCAACCATCTCAGGAGACCCTGGGAGGTACCATGCTCTCAGAGCTCCCCAGTCTGCCCCAGGAGGGGGGCAGGAACTCCCCCTCTTCACTGCATGTGCTGTCAGTTCGAATTTGGGTTGTGTGGGAGGAAGTACCAAGGTAGCAATTTCATCCCGAAGGGCTCCAGCATGCAGGGCAGTAGCAGCAGAGGGTGTTCCAGAAGCCCTCTGAAACCAGCAGAGTGGAGAAACTCAGCACATGGCTCATTCCTCAGCCAGGTAAGGAGCCTGGGCTGGGTTGTCCTCTGCAGAAATTCTGCCATGACCCTTGTTCCAGGATTCCTGCTGCAGCCAGATCTGCCACTCACAATCTCCTTCAAAGCACAGCAGCCCATCCACGAGGTCTGCAGCGGCACCCATGGTGCCCAGGCACTACGGGAAACAGCCAGGAAGCAGGAAAGAGTTTTGGTCCTCTTGGCTTGAAGCCAAAACACCAAGACTACCCAGGAGCGCTTTCACCTCCTGTATAACTTTTTGCCCTGTAAACTTCTGCACCAGTGTGGGAGCACAACATGGTGGCCTGACTTTGAAGACAGGTAACTGCAAATAGTGCATCTTGATCTGTTCAAAACCTGTTTCTGTAGGCAATAGGCATTGAGAAGTGTAAACTTCTCTGGGGGCAGCAGTAGCATTTCTATTTCCCTACACAACTTCTGGGTAGGTGCCCCACAGTCTGTACAGTTCTTTAACTCCCACCCCTTTCAGGCAAATTGAACCCTTCAGTCTCAAGCAAGAGTCAAATGCTCTCACCCGTATTTTGGATGAGTGTTTTCAAACATAGCCCACTTTGTAGGAAGGGGAAATTACAATCACAGCAGTAGGCATCAAGGGAAAATCTTCACACACCTAAGTTCAGATGTGGCTAATGGGATGGCCACTTTGCTCCACTCCCCAGCACTGAGGGAGGTGCCTTCAGGGCTAATCCCTTCCTAAATCCTTCCCCCTCAGCTCACTCTCAACAGCTATTTACTAGTTGAGGAGCTACTCATTCACTACATTGAGCATAGTAAGGGGAGGCAGAGATGAGGTCCACTTCATCAAATAGCATTTTCAGGCAACATTATGCATGATTTTCATGGTACCGAAGTCACTTATATACTTATAATTCAAGTATATTTTATCTGAACATATTTTTTTAAAACAGAATATCACGGTTTAGACCATGAAGAAATTTATCCCACAACCACATAGGTTGTGAACACTGCTGGGAGAAGGGGAAAGAGCTCACAGGGAAAAATTGCTCTCTAGGAAGTTGTTCCCAGCTTTGTCTAGTAATGGCATCAAACAAGTTTGCAGCTCCTTCAGACATCTATATCACTAATGACACTTTTGTTTACCCATCCCATTTCTTTTTTTGCTATGACCTGCAACATTAAGCCCAAGGCAGAGTGGGAAGGTAGAAGAGATGGCATTAAAATATACTACTAATAGATGCCTGGGGAATTTTTCTTTGTTTTAGAAATGCTGCAGTAAAGCAAATTTCCTCCTTTAGTTTCAAGTAACTTGTCAAAGGCAGATATCAGCAATTTATCAAGAAAATTCTTCACAAAATACCCAAACAAGCACGTCCAGGCAGACAATTTCCAGCTGCTGTTTCTAACCTTACTGATGTTTGGTTCTATCATACAGGGTGTTAGTTTTCTTTAAAAATTAGTATACAAATATGGTAAGAAGCAAAAGGTGGTTCGGAGGAACAATCAGTTGTTTCTTTTGTATTCTTCAGTTACAATATTTGTTTCAGAAAACTCATCTGGAGCCCACTGAGGTCTGGTGAATGTGTGGCTCTGTTTACCACTGAAATCCTGTTACTGAGCACCATGTGATTTGATTCACTAGGAATACAGCAGTGACTGCTCTTCCCTCAGAAAAGTTTGTCCTAGCTGTACTTTCAAAGTAAAATTAATTAAAAAAAAATTGTAGCAAATATTTAACATACAAAAATATGAAATCAGCTCCTTATGCTTAGGTCACAATTATTATTTCTGTAAAAGCTGGAAGCATTTGGAAATGTTTCTTTCCATTCCAGAATTATGTATTTATTTTTCTGTTACTGATCTGAGTAATCTCAACATTGACCAGGCATTTAGCTTTGTTGTTTTATTGTTTTGGTTGTTTTGTTGGAGTTTTTTTGTTTTGCTTGAGGGTTTTTGGTTTTGTGGGTTTTTTAGGGGTTGTTGTTGTTTGTGTTTTTTTAATGGACTTATCTTCATTGTCTGACTTGACATTTGAAAGAAAAATATCTTTTCAGATAGAATTTGATGCATGTAATTAAATATTTTCACATTAAAAAAAGGCCTATTCATGGATAGAACATAATTTGTTAGTGAAGACCGCATGAAATTTTTTTTAAAAAGGAAGTTTGACAAAGCTCTAATTAAACATTGCTTCATATGTACAGCTTTTTGCAATATTTATACTACTAATTAGAAGTCCACAGATAAATAAAGCACTTACACATCTCACTTGAAGCCCACAAGTACTTCTGGGTCCAATAGTTCAAACGAATTTACTCATCTACTTGCATGTGTGTATGTGGTTCACCAAATCAGTGATCCAGTAAGCAATAACAAAACTAAGGAAAGGAAGTAACTTCTGAGGCCTCACATATATGATAATTTAGCAAGAGCTTCTCCCACAAGCTGCACACAAGTATCTGCAAGCCAACCATACACTACATACATATAATATTTGGTTTATATGTGTATATAGCACACATATGTAGATGTGCATATATGTATATATATACTACGTGTATATATATGCATATATAAATGTATACACACACATACACATATATACATATGTATACACATATATATCCAGGCAGGTATGCAGGCTGGTGAATTGAGCCTCAGGTGAATGGAGTACATGGCTTTATGAACCTAAATGGATGTGAAAGACCTCCTGGACACCAAGCTGAGGCACTCCGCAAACGCAAGAATTGCAAAACAGAGGTTAAGACTGACAGAAGTCAGACTGACAGAAGCACAGATCAACTGCTGCAACTTGTAACGCAAACATGAAAGTATAGAAATCTATCACTTAACCCGGAATTTGTCCCACAGTCTTAAGGCAAGTGACTCCAGAAAGACACAGAAGAACTGTGGCAGGGGAAGGGAAGAAAATAACACCCTTGCTATTTTATGTACAGAGAAAATGAGTAGATGAGGTTTCCTGTCTTGTTTTCATGTTCCAGCACAGCAAACGTGGTTGCTGACCATCAAGGAACAACTGGAACAACTCTCATAAACATAAAAGAATTCCCATAAGTATATTTGCTATAAAGTTAATTTCCATTTGTCAACACCCAGTACCCAGTGCTCTCAGGGCACTTTAACAGATGACAACTATTTAAACATTTGTTTTAAACATTTAGATGGAGGAACATTTTGTTATGTATATATAAAGTTCTGCAGGATCCAAATATTTTAACTGGAAATTGAAATGTCACTTCTTCCAAACAGAGTATTTCTTTACTTGGCATGTGGGCACAACAGATGGAGTAAATGTGAGAAATGGCTGTAACACCAAGAAAAGGTGGTTCTCAATTTTGAAGAATTTGGAACTGATGTTAAGATTTTTCTGCTTAACTACCTTGAAGTCAGTGGCACATAATACCATTAATGTCTTCATTGCATAATCTTGTAAGGAATAAATGTTCACATCATATGAACTGAGGCATGACAGAGCACTCTCCAACAACATGGTGAGTGGAAGGTGTCCCTGCCCATGGCTCAAAGTCCTATCCAACCTGGCCTTGAACACTTCCAGGGACAAGGCATCCACAACTTTTCTGGGCAACCTGTTCTAGTGTCTCAAAACTTACATTTTAATGCACATTTGTATTGCAATTATATTAGACTATATTATATTGCAAAATTATATTGCACCTAGTTATATCTCTAGCCAACTCCAACTTGTTTAATAAAAGAAACAGCCTCAATTTTTAAGCAGTAAAGGAAGGGATACAAAGTAAGGAGTTTGAGATGCATTTGCTGTATGGACAACCAAATTCAAATAGGCAAGAAGTTTATTTCTGAGGGCGACTATTTTACTACCAGATTCTTCCAGCTCTGGTAACAGCCAGAAAGTAGAAAAAAAGAACAAATAATAATCACAGTGTCACATAAAAGGAATGAATGACTACATCGTATTGACCCCTTATATATTGGTGTTGAAGTAGATAGGCTATGGATGTGACCTAGGGGAGGAGAACAGAAAGAAAGAGAAAGAAAGCCATTAAAAATCATGACATTCCTACAGACTAAACTTTGCAGGAGATCACCATACAGATATTATCTGACCTTTAAAACAAAAAGCAAAAAAAATCCCAACCCAAAATAAAAACTATACCTTCTGTTGCTTAGAGTTCACACTGTAAGAGTATTAATTGTATAAAATTCATAATTTCCATGCCTTTCTCAATTTAACATTATCTTTACTGCCTTCTACTCTGCTTAAAAGCTGAGAGTTAATTTCTAAAAGAGATTATCTAGGCAGCAAATCTCTCTTTTATCACATCAATGCTTGTTCTATAATGATACTGCTATGCTACATGTAACTTGGAGAAGAGATGAGGAGGCTTCAGTTATTTTTTCTCCAGTTGACTGTGCTCATATGTATGTCTGGTCAGGACATACATTTCTATACCAGGTTTCTAGCTAGATCACTGCACAGCACTCTCACAGATACAGAGCCTATATCCTTCCAGCTACATATATAAATAAAATAGTCAAGAGGCACAAAGACAGCCCCTGTTTATTAGCTGTTTATAGTTTTTTCAATCAGTCTGTAAGGTCAACTTGTTCACAACTCAGGTGAAAACTAACTCTTCCACAAAGAGAACACTTATTGAAGGCAAACCTGTCATGACCAAAGATTCTCCACATGTAGTCTTTCACAGAACCATTCTTTGTTGCCAAAAACTTTTAACATCTCAAAATTCTTAGTTCTGATACACATTTTTCAGTTTACTGCTTTCTTCCTTTCCCTGTTATAGCTGGGAACTCAGTTCAGCTGCATTACTTTCAGCAGCAATGTCCCTCAGCCTGCTGGGAATTCTCAATTAATCTCTTGTGATTCTTATCATGTGAAGGTGCAATAAAGGGATCCAGTTTGTGACAGACAGGAGCTGGTGCCTCCCTTCTAGGAGTCACCACAATGCTCGTAGAAGTTATCCCACTCCCTGATCAAGCATAGCTCCAAGTTATTTCCTGTCAGCTGATGACAAAGTATACATTAAATATTGGCTTACTCACCCTTCATCCAGCTTTTAATAAAAGATTTTAGAGTGGTCAAGGCTATACTATCAACTTCTCAACCAGTAAAACTTATCATAATGGTTCACTAATGAGTTATTATCAAAGCTTTTGCCAGTATGTATATAGGAATCCTTATGGCAGTGATGTCATTGTGAGGACAAATGGTATTAATCTACTTCCACTTTGAGATTTATAAAGTTTACCCTCTCATGGCAGACCCTGCCTGAGTTTATCCACTAAACAAGTGAGTTTTTTTACTTATTATCTACTACATCTACCTGTTAAAGAAACACTGATAGTAACTTTCAATATGTTTACTTTTGGCACTTGGTCCTTTGTGGGTACCACCACTAGACAGCAATGTATGAGCTCAGTGGTATGTACGACTGTTGGCATATGGCTGGCACCTCCAACAAACACTAGTCTGCACCAAAGGTTTAATGCATAATTTTGTAGTGATCTGTTTACAGTGAATACTAACCAGTAAATGAGTACTGAATTCTGTGTTTCTGTTAGCCTGACTAAGAACAAACTGCCCTTGAGAAAGCTGCTGGTTGCTGGATTCCTGGGGGTAATAAATGCTCTGGCACAGGGGAAAAAAAAGAAAGTAGAGGGGATTTTATGAATGCCTGTTCAGCCCCTTTCTTAGGAAGGCAAACCAACCCAGTTCTCCAGCACAGATGTCTTTTAATATTCAGTACAAGATTTATGCGACCACAACACACAAAGCCAGGTTCTTCATCCTCAGTTCTAGGTTTGTTTGTTGTTTATTTGTTGTTTTTTTTTCCTAAGAAGTACTGTGAGAGGATTTACTGTGTATATAAAAAAAATCTCTTTAAACTTTCAAAACACAAACACTGTTAAGTGCTAGCATTTGCCTGCCAATTTCTAGAGCAGGGGTTAGATAATAATATCAGGGTGGGACAGTTATGATCCCTTGAATTCTCATCCAGAACTTTGGCCTCAGCTGCCAGAGGTTCCTGGTGCTCATCACTGACACATTCATCTTGAGCTTTCACTTCTGGGAGGTCTGTCACTTCGAATCAAGACTGTACTTTCTCAGAAATTTTTTTGAAAAGGACAAGGAGAAGCACAATTCATTCAATACATATTATATTAGAATGAAGAAATAAAGTGAATGACCTTTCTCTTCTCTTTTATTTGCTACCCAGGCTACTGTACTGCTTAAGCCAGGTTTTTCTTCAGGCTTCATCTTGGCTACATTAAAGGTAACATTCACTCCTACATCAGTAAAAGTCTTGCATACCTTGAAGTATCATGCTCCAGTTAGAATACTTTTTTCTCCATCTCTCAGGTAGCACTATGTTTTCAACAGTTCAATAATGTTATTGCTTTGAAACATGCTTATAATGCTTTTCTGCATTATAAGTTATTTCAGTGCATCCCAGAGATAGCATGAATCTTTTTCTTGCTTTAAAACAGGAAAATCAGAAAACAAATGAAACACTCTTTGGGGTTTATAAGCTTCTAACATGAGAAAGACATTTTGCAGGCATTATGCAAATACAAGGTCATAACAAAAGGCTAAATCTGATGAATTCTCGCCTACTTTTTCCTTAAGTGGATGAACACTATATACTGTTACAAGCAGAAAATTAGGAAAAAGTGTCAGAAAATCAACACACCACCCTTAAGTAGTTCTTTAAGCCTACGGCAGACAACTAAGCTTCCAACCCACCAATATACCTTTGGGAGAGTGAGCTGAGTGGACAGACATCACTTCTGGAAGAATATCTTCTAATGCTTGCATCTTTTGCCAAGAAAGAAAAGCATAAAGCAGACTAATACAATATACTGGAATGACACCAGAATATTCTTTTGATAGCAAAAACCATTTCATGCAAATGTAGCAAATATTGAGAGGGGAAAGATGCTTGCAAATTATAAATCAGAAATCACATAGTAATGATTTCCCCATTGTAAAAATGGGTTTAGATTCTTCAAGATACATAGGTAACACCCTCTATGAAAAATCTTGCTTAACAACAGAACAAAATAACCCACAATTTTTTTTTTTATTATTAATTCAAATTTTAAACATTTCAATATCAGTACAGAAAGCAATAGTTATTAAAAGCATTTACTGTCTCTGCTGAATATGGATTAAGAGGTATTTTGGTATATCATCTATGTGTTCCCCCTACAGAAAAATTATAGTATCTTTTCACAGGGCTTTGATTAAATCTGTGTGAACTACCATGACAGATCCTGACAGTGTTTCTTGCCAGGACAGTCAGATGCAATGATAAGAAATTCCATTATAATGAACCTTGAGTTTTCTGAGAGATAAGATTCTGTAGTTCTGAAAGATGCACAGCTAACAATTCTCAGTTCCTCCTCTTAATGGGCTGACCAACCTTGAAATATACTGGCTACACCTGAGGCTGACAACGATACCCTGACTCCAAAGCAGTAACAGAACTGTGGTAGTTCAGTTCTTACAAGGCTAGATTTTCTAGACTAGACTGCACAGTCTAGAAGGATGGGATGCCATCCATAGGGACCTGGACAAGCTCTAGAAGTGGGACTCATAAGGTTTAACAGGACCAAGTGCAAGGTGCTGCACCTCAGTCGGGGCAATCCCCAGTGTCAATACAGGCTGGGGGATGGACAGAATGAGAGCAACCCTGCCAAGAAGGACTTGGGGGTGATGGTAGATGAGAAGCTGGACACAACCCAGCAATGTGCGCTTGCAGCCCAGTAACCTAAATCTACCCTGGGCTTCATCAAAAGCAGCATGACCAGCAGGTCGAGGGAGGGGACTCTTCCACTCTACTCCACTCTTTTCAGACTCGACCTGGAGTGCTGCATCCAGCTCTGGATTCAGAGGAGGGCTACCAAGATGATTAGAGGGATGGAGCACCTCTGCTATGAGGAAAGGCTGAGAGAATTGGGTTTGTTCAGCCTGGAAACAGCTCTGAGGTGACCTAATTGTGGTCTTCCAGTATGTGAAGGAAGTTTACAAGAAAGATGGAGAGAGGCTATTTACAAGGTCATGTAGTAACAAGATAAGGGGGAACAGTTTCAAACTGAAAAAGAGTAGGCTTAGATTAGATGTTAGGATGAAATTGTTTACTGTGAGGGGGGTGAGGCACTGGGATAGGTTGACCAGAGAAACTGTGGATGCCCCATCCCTGGCAGTGTTCAAGGACATGGAACTCTGAGCAATCTGGTCTAGTGGAAGGAGATGCTCCTGTCCATGGCAGGAGGCTGGAACTAGATGATCTTTAAGGTCCCTTCCAACCCAAGCCATTATATAATTCTATGATTTTATCCTTTCATTTTTATTTGGAAGACTATGGCATATTTCAGAGAGTGATACATATACATATATATATACTCACACAATATATATACCTATATACGTATATATTCACCAAATAAATCCGCACATGTGGAAACCATCTGTGACATCTGGTCTTCTACTAAATCATTATTTATACATATTTATATATAAAGACAAATCACTCCTTATGCATTTACTCCAAAGTTCTCTAAGAAGATCATGATTCTCAGAGCTGAAAATTGCTTATCTCAATATAGCACTATGTTTTCATTAAGAAATCCAGCTCCCACAGTAATACTTTGCAATTCTGCATCTTTATGTTCAAGTATATACCTCAGTATCTGAGAGACAATAACAACCAATGAGCACAGTAAAGTGGTAAATATTAAATCTCTTTTGTGCACACAGTGATATTAAATCTCTTTTGTACACACAGCGATATTATGAGTGTGCCCAGGTGGCCAAGAAAGCCAAATATCTTGGCCCTTATCAAGAATAGTGTGGCCAGCAGGATGAGGGAAGTCATCCTTCCCCTGTACTCAGCATTGGCGAGGCCACACCTTGAGTATTGTGTTTAGTTCTGGCCCCCTCAGTTCAGGAAACATATTGAGGTGCTGGAACAGATCCAGAGAAGAGCAAGGAGGCTGGTGAAGGGACCTGAGCACAGGTCCTATAAGGAGAGGCTGTGGAAGCTGGGGTTGTTTAGTCTGGAGAAGAGGAGGCTCAAGGGTGACCTCATCACTCTCTACAGCTACCTGAAAGAAGGTTGTAGCCAGGTGGAGTTTGGTCTCTTCTCCCAGGCAACCAGCAATAGGGCACGGGTTTAAGCTCTGCCAGGGGAGGTTTAGGTTGGCTATTAGAAAGAAATTCTTTACAGAGAGAGTAATCAGGCATTGGAATGGCTTGCACAGGGAGGTGGTGGATTCACTGTCCCTGTAGGTTTTTGAGACTGGAACTAGTGCCATGATCTAGTAATCATGGTGGTATTGGATCAAGGGTTGGACTTGATGATCTCAGAGGTCTCTTCCAGCCCAGTTGATTCTACAAATATGCCGGGATCCTGATTCCTTCTTCACCTAGCAACATTCCAGTTCTCAAAAAATACTGTGAGATTGAATGCAACAAATGAAGAGGTTTCTGGACTTTTCCCCACAAATTCAATCAGTGGTCATTCACATGAGCAGTCTTACTGTGTGTGTACTGAGGAACACTTGTCTGGGGAAAAATCTTCATGCACAGCCTCATTTCTCAGGTCCATGTCACTTGGTTTCAAGAGTCCTTTTGGAGGTTTTTAGACTAGATTTTATGAGATGCTAATGAATGCACTCCACTACAACTAAGGCTGTGGTTTGGCTAATCTAGTCACTGCAAGCACCTTTCCATGGGCCACAGCTCTGGGCAGGCTGCAGCCACCAGACACAGTTGGCATCTGTGATATTCCCTGCCCTGCCCCACAGCCACTCAGGAGCTCAGCAGAAAGGTGCTGTTCCAAGGGAATTTCTCCAAATGGAAGAACACTGGAGAGGAAAACAGGTGGAACTATCCTTCCATATATTACAGGCATCTGCAAATTGCTCATCAAACTACCACCAGTTCTTTACAAAATTTTATTTTACCTTGAATGTCAAGCATATTACCAGTCTCTGATAGTAACAGAAAAACAACACATTAGAAAAAATCGTTTATGAAGCATCAGTTAAGTTCAGTACAAGTCTCTGCATTAATTTAAGAAATGGATATTAAATTGTCATGGGAACTGTGGCTTTGCTCTTTATATAAAAGCAAGCAATACAACTCATTAGCAAAGCTTACAATGAAAATTACACACAGCTGGCTTAAAATGAAAAAGGAAACAGCACAACAAACATTGCAGCTGGCCAGCCACCAGCTAGACGTTTCTCCTTGTAAACCTGCTTCTTCAATTTGGCAATGGAGTCCTTGATGAGAAACAGCAAAGGGTATATAAATTAATACTTCATTACACAGAACTGTTACACTGAGGTTGTGCAAACATTTTTTAACTTTGAATTTTACCAAATCATAGCTACAAGCCAGCTGTATCAGTCTTTTGTTCTTTTTCTCTTTTTTTATTTTTAATGCTATTTTCATGTAAGTTGAATCACCCACATGGAACCTTTTAACCTCTAGTACCTGACAGTACCATCTCCAATAAAACCCTGGACCTTGAACCAGTAGTTCTACCCTTGCATTTCACCTTAGTTTTAAGCAGAGTTGCATGGCAAAATAAGTGATATTTCTTCCATGATTATCCAGAGATTTATCTTAATTTATAAGAATCTGATATATGCTTTCACTCACAGAACACCTGGAGCTATGATATATGAAATGTACACAAGCCAGTGAAATTCACACACATATGAAGTCAAAGCCAGCCACATTCTTTCAAAATCAAATACTGTATATGTTGGCTGCATGTGAAAAATTTCACAGTAATTTATACCAATGCCATTTAAGAACTAATCCTGCTCCCAGTGGTGTTTCCAGCAATTTTGCGAAGGACTTCAGTGGTAAAACAAGAATGATAGGACACTTAAATACTAAATATCAAATATTATAGTTAATTTTATTCCTATTGAAACTAACCATCTCTTTAAAAATAACTGATATTTAACCAGTGCAAGATATAAAAAAATCATTGGAGTTTTGGAGCTTCTTGTCTAAAGGAATGTATAACCTTTGGGATCACTATTTATAATGCTTACAATGTCTGAGGTACTTTATGTTCCTGATTATGGGATTATTGCTGGTCACCTTCCTGAGATTTGAAAGACCATGAAAAACAAGCACCATACCTATTCTTCTAAATTATCATATCCCAAATTAATAATTTGGTCCTTTTCTAAATGGATCTCTCCCCACAATTACACTAAAACACAGTGATGGGTCACAAATTCCAGGGGGTCCAACTGGTCCTGGCATTCCTGGAGTGCCACGATCTCCGTCTTTCCCAGGCTGCCCACGCTCTCCAGGACGTCCTTCCTTACTCATACCTGGTGGACCTTCAGGACCTTAATAGCACACATGCAATAAACAAATACATTGCTATTAAAATAAAACAAGAGCAAGTGCAGACGCACACCCCCACGCCTCATCCCCACTCTTTGGTGAAGTATGCAGACAAAGAAAATTTCATTTCCTGAAAAAGACACTTCTTGTCACAAACTGCTTATATACACAACACGGTACCTTATTAAGACTTTTTAAAAAGGACATGATTAAATAAAAATAGCCTTTAAGGGAAAAGATTAAAATCTGCTTTAGTACACTGTTACACTTTATCATATAATGTGGAACCACCATGGCATAGATCAGCCCCCAAATTTCTATTTGTTTCTCTGGCTTTGGATCAGACCCTAATATCTCTTCCAAACACCCAGCTGTGCAGTTTGTATGCATACACTAATGTTAGCAAGAACATCTTCCCTCACTAGGCAATGTTTACAAGTCACATAATCATACCAGGGCTCAATTTTCAGATAATGGTTGACTTCAGGATCCATCTATCAAGAAACAGCAGTCTCAAGTACCAACCTCTGCAAGACCTGTCATATATTAATTATGTCTTATATGACAATTTATAAGGCATGCAAGAAACAGGCATCAGCCCTAAAACATATATGGTAATTAAGATATGTATAGACTACCTAAGCTTTTCATGAATTATACATAAACATTTTTTGTAAGCTACGTTTTTTTAAAAATTCTTAGCATACACTGAGTCTGCACAGCTGAACCATCCCTCACCTGGAGGTCCCGGGGGGCCTTGAATTCCAGGAAGCCCAATTCCTTGATTGCCTTTTGCACCATTTTTCCCTGGCAGTCCTGTGAATTAGCAAACACAGGCATATCTTTGCATGCTATTTTCATCCAATGAACTAGGAAGTCAGCATTTGATAATATTTACTAAATAAAATACCTAATATTCCTAAAGCAAATAACGGGATGTAAAACAAGCATCTTCTTGTAACCTGTACAGTGTGACTGGGTTCTAAATTATCCTCATTTCTACTGAATTTAGAGCTGATATAGCACTTGTTAAGCAGACAGCTACCATAACAGATGATAGTAGATGACAGTAGAACAGATGATAGGCAATTAAGAAATTTGCTATCATTGCCTTCCAACTGGCAAAGTTTTTAAGAAGTTGTATGAAGGAAGTGTAAATTATTCACCGTAGTCCATGTGGAATACAGGATATATAGACAATCTTCTGTAATACACAGCAAAATTAATTCTCCACCAAAAAAAATACTGAGAGGATCAAAATATGAGCTCTTTTACACCAGCACAACCCAGTAAATTCAGTTTCTTCATAGAAACATATTCATTTTTTCCAACTCTTATGGAATAGCCAGACCTTTTAGTGCCTGCTCCAGAGGAAAACTCCACATTCTCCTATTGGAGATGAAATTATAAAGGCCCTACCAGCAAATCATCATTACATCCAAAATGAATTTGATGTGGTAGGTCACAGTTCATGTCACAAAGAAAGTAAAAATTTACCCACCATTTGTCTGCTTACCTGTGGCACATTACTAGTCAGCTGTACTTTATACAGCTTTCCTGATTATTTTGATGCTACCAGTAACCAAATTATGGACTTCACACAGTCTCTTTCTCTAGTTCCAGACTATATATGCATACCTAACATAAAGTCTGCAAATACATCATGAAAATCAGTTGGAATGCTTGGATAGCTGAGTTACCTGAAAGTATAAACCTTAGCTTGCTTAAAAAGAATCCTGAAAGTTTAGGAAGATCATAAAGAAAGGAGTAAAAATCCTTTTGAGATAAAAAGAATGAAAGGATGAAAGAATGAAGTCAGAAAATCAGGGACAGTCTGAAAGTTGTCACATGCCAAAAAATCAGTGCAGATAGTAAGTAGTCAGTGAATAAATATTGTTTCTAAAAACATCAGAAACAAACTAGTTTGGAAGAAAAGAAACCAGAAAATGTGGAAATGCATTGAAATCAATGTCTAAGCATATTCGATCTGAAAAATAATCTAAACACAACTGGAAACATGAGACTAAGAACTCTCTAAAAAGATCTAAACAGTTTGACTGCAGTAGAATTGAACGCTGGCTGTCTTGTTACACTGTATTTTCTCTTCTGTCATGCGTACTTCGAAAGAGGTGAAACATCCACACTGCACCATGTTCACGATTACACTCTGTCATACAAGCCCAGCCATTCTCTTACTCCACCCTGCACTAATCCCATTCAAAACCAGAAGTGGGAAACCAAGTCATGAAGGCCATTAGCACCGTGACACACGCATACAGTACCTCTTGTCCCACGAGCCCCAGGGCGACCTGGGATGCCCATCAGCCCCGGAACACCATCACTCCCTGGTAAACCAGGAAATCCTCTTGGGCCCTCAGGGCCTCTTGGTCCCGGTGGTCCTGGGAGTCCTGGGGGAGCACTTTGGGACTGACAATGGTTACAGTTTTGTAGTCTTCCACTCTGGAGGATGGCAGGCAACTGGGCTGAGACAATTCAAACAAAAAATTGCTTAGATTGTTGTAAAAATAAAAGTTATTTCCCCTTAACTGCCAATACAAAATCAGTTTCCTCTCTTTAGAGAGTATGATACCTTTAGGAAATATGATGGCAAACTACAGAACCTGTGGTGTGAAAATATATTTCCACACCTGTAGGAAAACAAGTGATAAATGGGCAATATGGAACTTGCTTTCACAAAAGCATTCTTATAATTATCAGGAAACTTCTTTACCACTTCAAACAAGGAAAGAATAATAAAGAGGCTTTCAAACTTACTTCTTAGTACATCTGAACACACCTGTCGAATAAATTCTTCTGAAAATTCTCGTGCCTGAATGAACAGAGAACATTTAAAATAAGAGAGCATGCATTTCTTTACAGGTTTTAAGGGACTCAAAATGACAAGTTTGAGATCCTCTACATACAGGTTTTCCATCTGATCCAGGTGGTCCTGGGGGTCCTCTATCTCCTGGCTGACCTCTGAGACCAGGAGGTCCAACCAAACCCTGGACACCAGATTCTCCTTTCTGTCCACTGATGCCTTGAATGCCTGGATCTCCTTTCTCACCTTTCTGGAATGAAAAATCAATGAAAAGCCAATTGTGCCTTCACAGGTCATTCAGAAGCTAGACAGCAGCACACAAACATATTCTGAGAAGATCTTTATTGATGACCTTCATAAAATTAATATAAGTTGTCACAGAAAATAAACTTCATGAGATACATTGAATTTTTCAGACTCTTTGGTAACTGTTTCAGATACAATGACCAAATATAACTAGAAATAAATTATCTTTTCTTAAGGAACTATTTTACTTACTAATTGATATTTAAAAAATAGTGTTCACTACTAACATATGGAATGGAAGGCTTTATTCACTCTTTTATGAGAATTAGAATTTTTTTTTCAAAGTACATTAAATTGCTTAGAAGGCTGGAAAAACTAGAGGTGAAATTTTGGCATCACTGAAGTTCTTGGAAACTTAGTGTAATAACTAAGCCCTTTACCCTATGTCTGTAGTATATAAGACAAAGGAAAAAATAGCTTGATTTGAATTAGGAATTTTTTGGTCCTTTTTTTCATCTGCTTGATAATTACTGTATTCCATTTGCTTCACTGGAAAAGGTTAAAATACTGGAAAATATGTTGATATATCTTCATCAAAGCAACGGTTCATCTATGTACAGAATTACCTACTGCAAGAGTTCATGTGGAACTCTTTCCCTGCTCTGAAGCCAACAAAACATCTGTACAATGTAATTTGGTATGTGCTCAAGATTAAAGTCTGTGTACTACGTTTGCTCCCTGGTGAGTTTTTTCCTTCCATTTTTGCACAGCTTCTGCATAACATTATCAGTTGCTTCAAAATTTTCTTTTACCCTTTCCAACTATTTTGGAGGAAATTGTGGGAATAGGACTATTATATATGACAAAATGTGTTGAAACAGATAATAGAAGTTTAAGAATACTCATGCACACAGTCTTACATCATAGACATACATGCATACATCACAGACTAACTGTGAATTTTAAATTATGGTATTTATATTATTTTGCATAATTTTTTATCTTATTTATAAAAATTCTGCATATCAGAAAAATTCAAAGCTTCCTTGTTTGGTCCAGAATTCTCCACATTAATTACTACAGGGCAGCAAGTTGCAAATTCAGTATCAGATTAGCCAGCTTTCTGCAGAGAGCTAGTCACTAAAATCAAAAAGGCAGTTTATCCTCTTAAAAAAACCCACAGAAATGAGATACCAATCAGATGCCTAAGAGTACTACTGGAGATATCGTCCAACAGTACAATGCCAGGCACGACCTGAACAGTAGTACATAGCTTCAAAAGTTATACACTAATTCAGAACTTTTCCCAAAGCTATAATAGTATTTTATTTTCTTGATACTGGCATCTTGAATATTGTAGTCACAGTGAATGGATCCTCTTAGTTACATCATGTCGATTTGAACTTGTTCATTTCTATTACATAATTACAAACGTGGGTTATTTTGATTTAACATGGTCAGCAAGGCTGACCACGATAAGCACACGGAGCATATATAGCTACCTGTGGCTATACTCGAATATATGTGCTGAGATCTGAAAATCATGCCGTTCTTACAGCTAGGAGTTGTTTGGTTTTGGGTTTGGGGGTTTTTTTTGTTGGTTTTTTTTATATATTTTAATTACTTTTACAGCTATGGACTAAGACATCTAACTTGCAAACTGATCTATTTTAACTAAATGTTAAAGGGGCTAGAAAGCATTAAGAACCAGTGAATATTGGGAAAATGGCATCTACTGCAGAAAAACATTAGAGGCAAGAAGCCGGTATAAAAGCAGCAGGACGAAACATTGGAAACATCAGCAGAAACTGCCTGAAGAACTTGCCAAAAAGCAAATGACACAGCAATATATCTTGGTCTTTTAACGTTCAACCACATCCCATGTGTGGCCTTGTTTGCTGACCCTTGTTATTGGCAAAGAAAATGAAAAAAAGGAAAAGAGATCAGTAAGTGCTGAGAATTACAGGCTGAAGAAACTTTTTATTGAGAATTCAGAATCTAACAAAAACCATATTTTCCGGAAATAAAGCATAAACTTATTTTATAAGTTTGATAAGTAATCACAATGACATCATTATACATTAATGTATAATGAGAAAATTATTAAAATGAGTTTTCAGTAGAAATATACTATTACCATGATTTAAAATATTTAAAGAGGCTAGTTCAATATATACAAGGAATCTTTTACCAGTTCTGGCAATGATTTATCAAAGCACCCATAAGTTAAACTGTAATTTAAGTATTTCATAGAACTACAGCATCATATGAAACAGTTTATATTTAAAAATGCATAAAATTATTTAATTATCAGAATTGGGCTTCCACTTAATGTATCCAGCTATTGATATGCAACAATGATTTAATGAAAAGGGTTGAACAAAGAAATCTCTAAATAAATTTGAAGAATTAGATTAATGGGATAGTGTGCCCTCTGATTTCACTAAATATTGAAATAAATAAAAAAAACCCCAACAAAATCAATCTTTTAAATACCAATTTTTAAACAACATGCAATACACAGATTAATCATTGGACGTTGCTGAATATATTTTGAATAGTATTCTGCATTATTATGAATATACTTTTATTTTTCATAGAATCTCTGGATTCTTTTTTCTTTCCTCAACCAGTTTTTTCTCTTTTATTTTTGTTGGTTGGTTGTTGGGTTTTTAATTCTCTTGAAGTATATATTTGGCTTTAATTGTTTTAAAAAATATTTCACTTAATGATTATGTCTCTAATTAATACTTCTTTTTCTTCTCTGATATATCTCAGTTAATTTCTCTTCTGTTGCTTATAGACACATGAGAACAGAAGCAAGACTGTAAATGCACATTTTACAGGTCAACATAATTTGTAGAAACAAATAGAATAATATTTTAATACTATATTTGTCATTACAAAAATACTTACCTCTCCTCGTTCTCCACTCAATCCTTCTACTCCCTTTAAGAAAAAATTTGACAAAAAATTTAAAAAGCAGGATCAGCCACATTACTTGAAATCCTTTCTTTTCAATAATTAATTACAAATGTCAATTTTTAAAGACTCTGCAATTACTACTGTACATCAAATAAAACTGCATATAATGATGAAAAATTTATATCATGGTGAATGAACACTTCACTAATACCTTTAATATCATATACCAAGAGGATAAGCTTGGAATATATCATATATATCATAAACAAATAAATATAATACAGAGTTAGAGACAAAACCTTATTCACTTTACAAAAGACAAAAGAAATAAAACCTGGTGTTCTAGCAAAAGGAAATTCCTGATTCTACCTGTTTAATACTGTCTTACTAGACAGAAATTAATTTCAGGGCCTTTGAAATACAAACTCAGTGGTAAGCTAGACTTTGCATGCTGGCAAATTATTTCAGTGTCATGATGTCAAGATGGCAGTTCACTTTTCTGTTATACTTCTTATGGGCAAGGGAATCTGTATTGTATCTTCAAGAAGTCTTGGAGTCTTGAGAAACCTTGGAAAGACCTAGTGTTGTCTACCATTAGTATCTGAATGACTTATTTTTTTGGTTGCTGACCAAATTAGAAAAGCCTGGGAATTTTAGACTCAGTCTGCATTATTTTTTCAGATTTCTCAAAAAAAAAAGCAAGCAAGAAACAGCAATTCAGTTGCATCATCCTATCTGAAAAAGTTTTCTTTTACTATCACTTTGTTTTACCTCATGATTAAAATAATAAATACATGAAAAAAAATTGTCCATTATTTGCAAAAAAGAAAAATCAGTAAGTTTAATTTGTAAAATGTTAGAGTAGGAGATTGCATTTGGTTAAAATCAGTGACTGGTCTTTTAGTTCAACCTATTTCTTTTCAAAAAGAAAATCTGTTCAGCTTTAATACTGAACTACTGTCAACTTACATATCCTTGAGAGTGTTAACTAACACACAATCTAGATCTCCTGCCCACGCTCCACGGGAATCAGCTCCTGGCTAGATAGGCAGCTGTAGCGATGTTGTAATTCTGAAAAAAGCAACTGTGGCTTCCTTCCAAGTCTAGTTTTAGACATGTAGCTCTAACAAATACTTCTCTGTTTAGACATGACATAGAGCATGCAGTTACAAGTATTTATAAATACTAACAGTTATTTTCTTTGGTATAACAAGACAGCCAACTATGACACAATCAGAATACACTGGCCCAGAGTTAAAGAGAAACAACGGCATCTCACTAATTTGCAGCTGAAACAGGAAACGTCTGTAATTTATGAGCACAGAAGATGTCAGTAACTCCCAGTACAAACTAGGAGGTGACGAACTATATGAATGTGCAACATGGTACATGCAAAATCTTAACATCTCAAGTATTACTCTTACAACCTTCATATAGAAGCCACCTTGTGCTGTTATTTGCATTTTATATTATTTCTAGGTGTTTTGTAAAAATATAATTAAGGATTTAATATGATAATAAAAAAGGAATCAACTTTTTTCCCAAGCTAGAATATCCCAGAACCACAGAAATATGTAGGTTGGAAGTTACTTCCTTGGGTTCAACTTCCTTTGCAGAACAGATGCAACTTGGGTCAACTCAACACACTGCCCAGACAGGTTTTGCCACAATGTCTGTGAGCAGCCTGCTCCAGTGTTTGAGCACTCTCAAAGCAAAAGGCCTTTCCTACATATGAGGTTGGGATTTACTGCATTCCAACTCATGTGCATTTCCTGTCATCCTTCCAGTGCGCACAGCTGAAAGAAGTGTGGGTCCACCTTCTCTGTGTGTGTTGTTTTTGTTATTTTAAAAATACTGATTGTTTAAGTGGTAATTTATACAACTATGTAATCATGTTGTACATAAATATATTTCACCTGATGCAAAGACCTATGCATGTTGATGGAAGAAGTTTTAAAAAATAAATGTGAATCATGGCCTCGAACTAGGATCACTATGGCTCTCTTAATCTACAATCACTGCTTTAACAGTACCTGTAAGCCTGGATTTCCTTGTCTTCCTTTTTCTCCTTTCAGTCCCTTCAGAAAAGAAGCACATTTTCTTAAAATACCCATTTATCTGGTACATGGAATTAAACTATCAAAAATAACACAATGAATTAAACCCTAAAACTTCATCCTAACTAGGACAAAGCAATCTGAAAAGTTACTCTTTGAGAGATCAGAGCTGTGCAAAAGAATACAATTTCTAGTCTGCACACAGAGGAACCAAGTCAGAATCTGAGTAGTGACATGATACTCTTCTTTTTCTTGTAGGTATTCCCATGATTTTATAAAACAAGGAGGAAAATTCCACTTATTTTAGTAGAGTTGGTAGGCTGAGGCCAGGTGGTGTTACGTTGACTGCGAGTGTTTTCTGTGATCTCACAGTGCCTGGGGCAGGCAGGGACAGAATCTACCCGGTGCCACTCCTGGGCATTGTCCCAGCCCTCTGGGACAGCAGCACAACCTGCATCTCCAAGTCCACAATATTGCTAGGACCACAGAGCCCTGTACCAAATGCCAATAGCCTGCTCAGGCCCTTAGAAACACAGATGGAAATTCATACTTGGCATACTGGGAAGATTTCCTTCAAGTAAAGTTACTGCTGCTATTCAAGCAAAGTTCCTGTGGAGCTTAATCTTAAAAATAAAAAAAAGTGTCTGGATTAATGCCCAAGACTTGTATTAATAGTGCTGCCAGATGATCTCATCAGAAACAAAGTTGATATACCTGGATACCGCTGTCACCTTGGTTTCCTTTGTCCCCCTGTGAAATATTAGAAGAAAAGTCTCCACTTAAACATGATTCATCTCAAAGACATGTAGTCTGTGTTTTAACACAGTAATTACAAGAGAATCATCTAATAGCTTTTATTTATAGTAAATGAATACAAATCACTTCATCCCCCTGTACACAAACACTGAGAAAACTCCAGAAAGCTATACTATAAAAGGAATTTGTCAACAAAAGAACTATCAAAAAGAAAAACAAATAGTCACATACCAAGTAAAAAATTTAAAAATACAACATAATGAGGTGGAAAATCTAGCAGGACTTTATCCACTCAGTGCATGGGAGTGGAGAGGATGGAGAGGAGGGAAGCAGGCAGTGTTTCTCATGCGCTAAATTTCACCTAAATGCTAACCACTAAATATACTTGCCTTCACGCACAGAGACTGGAGTATAAATAATTTCTGTAACACTTACTATAAACACATGGCATGCAGAAGTTTTACATGACAATAAAAAGAATTTTTTAAGTGCAAACTCCTCTATATTTAAATTTAATCAGAACATTCAAGGACCAAGTTCCACTTCCACCCGCTTCTTTTGACTTGCAGTAAGTAATTGCGGGGGGGATTGGCAATCAGATGGTGTACATGGTACTTAAAAGTCAGTTTTCCAGGTTTATCAATTTGACTGAACACCATCTAATTGCTGGAGAGAAACAGGCAGTACTTGAAAATTATTCATTTCAGTTAGCAATAGAGGTATAAAATATGTACTCCCAAAATATGCCTATCTCTCTTCATTGATTGAAAAGGAAACATAAAGTTATGGGAGACAGCTCTTTAACTCTGACCTCTTAAATACTTGTGACTCTCTTTGGACAGACATGAATCAAAATGTTGGGCCAAGAACATAGAGGGTCACGAAACAAAAGACAGATCTTTGGTGGCAGGGGTGTGAAAAACTGCATTTAATAAAGAAAATAATTAGAATAAAGATTTTTGGCTTTGTTTTGTAAGTTTCCTTGTAAAAGCCAAACATTTGTGCATTTTGTGGTTTTCTGGAAAGAAAAAAAATTAGCTAAATGCTAAACACTAGTAAAGAGGAAATTTTTGCCATGGCAAATAATTTCCTAATTGAAAATCTCAGAACATAAGATGACCTTTATGCCAGCTGTATTTAGTATTTGTATTTTACTTGAATGTAAAATATTTGGTTGGTTTCAAGTTTTAAAATAATCTACAGCTGAAAGGCTTCACTTTTACTGTCAGATGCCCAAACCACACTTTTCTTCCTGAATAACTCAAAAGTTTGCCATAGCTACAACATGTAACTCCAGTTAACTTGCATCTTCATATATTGCATCTTCATATAAAATAAATGACTTTTGCAAAAGCTTCTTCAGTTAAAATTCAGAGACATTTAATAAATTTTAACAAAATCACCTTTCATAAAATCAGTATTATTGTCTTGGTACAGGTACCTTATGTAACCCTCAGATAATGAACTGAATACATAGTGATAATGAAACTAATTAAATTATTGCTACGACACTGACTCCAGTCACTCTTCCACTGGGTTTCAGCACTTTTTGAAAGACACTAGGTAGGAAATCTTGGAAATCCCTGCTCTGGAAATCCCTGTTTTGAAACTGGTCAGAAGACTAATTTTTCTACATCTTATCTTGGAAAAATGTAACTCAGGGTCCATTATCTCATTTATCTGAGATAACCTCACCTAAATTTTGATTACTCTCTAGCCTCCATTGAACAGGGACTTACCTCAGCTGTTTAAACATAGGGATTTAAGATGCTCTAGGCAGTGCAAGCCATCTCTGTATATGTGTCTACTGACATGTGAAGTACTCTAGTACACATAAGACATCTATACATGTCTGGCATATACGATACTGGATATACAGGAAACCTGTGCCCTTCTGGAGCAGAAGCTGAAGCCCACTGGAATACTTCTGTATGGCACTTCCATAAAAATTTAATTATAACACCACCCTCCTAACTTACTTCCTCTTTACCCCTCAACTTTTCTTTCCTTATGAACATAATGCCTGATTCATCACTGTTTCCGTAATGCTGTATTGGGTCTGGCTGAGATGGAGTTCAATCTCCCCATAGCAGCCCCCGCAGTGCTCTGCTTTGCACTGGTGGCTAGAAAGGTGCTGGTAACACACCATTTTTTTGTCTACTGCTGAGCAGAGCTCCCACAGCATCGAGGCTGTCTCTCCAAATCATCCCCTTCACCAGTAATCCACAAATGGCCTTTCCTTTTGCTTTATTAAACTGCCTTTATCTTGACCCATGAGTTTTTTCCCATCTTATTTTCTCAACACCCTATCCTGATGAAGTGGGGAGTGAAAGAGCACCTTGGTGGGCACCTGGCATCAGCCACAGTCAACCCACCACAAATGCCTTCACATCAAGGGTTTATCCTTCAGAAGAAAATTTTCAAGATGCACATATTATTACTTTAAATGCGTTCAATTATCTAATAATCATTTATAAGAAAACCACTTCCAATAAAAGATGCAATTAATGCAAAACTGGAAAAAATACTTACCTTTATACCCTGGATACCAGGAATGCCTGGATAGCCTGGTTCACCTGGGGCACCTGGTACTCCTAGTTCTCCCTGAGTAATACAATAGCTATACATCAGTGATGTGCTGTGTGCAAAAATATATATTGCATGTTTTCTCAAGGCCACATGATACACTTTGGCTATGATATTTTGAAATTTTATAACTGAAGATGACTGAAATGTCTGGAGAATTCTTGAAGAGATGTTAACTACAGAGAAGCCAAAAAGGGGATTTCTAATTCTTAACCTCAGTTTTTCAGTATCTACTTTTATTAATTTTAATAAAGTTGATATTGGTTTTTCAAAATTACACAAAAAATATGATCTGGAGTAAAGGCAATGTTTGCAGGTTTGAACTTTATGAACACCTGACTTGCATTCCCTAAAACCTAGTTAAAAATTAGAAAGAATAAGTAATCAAATTGATTCTGATGCAATTTAATGTTAATTACTGTTTTACTGTGAAACAAACTGCCTTGTAAAATAGTAAATAAATCCCTTCTTTAACTAGAATACTTCCAGAATCATACTTACCTTGGGTCCTGACGATCCCGGTTTTCCCTGTATTCCTGGTTCACCTTTATCACCCTGTACAACAATGTAAGAGTGTGGTTCATACATCATTATGCTTTTGTCACATGTGGCATGACTGGAAATGTAAACTGTTGAGAAACTGACTCTTAAAAACAGCCACAGGTAGTGACTGAAAGACTAAAGTTCTACTCCCTTACAGGAAGCCTGAAGGTATAATTTTACCTCAGGAAAGATGAGACACTGATGACATAACCTGATTTGCCAGCCTCTACTCACCTGTCCCATCCCTAGCTGCCTCATTTCCCTTGCCCAGTCACACCATGTTTGTGCATGTTTGTGCATACTGACTTCACATTTCCATCATATTATTTAATAAAAATCTGAGAATCCTAGGACCTGCTCAAGGCAAAATATTTATGTATGTTTTGGCTGTTATTGTAGCCTATGGAATTAGGCATACATTCAGCATGAAGATTTTCATTAAAATCTAAAAATTTACTACTTCATGATGCTCTTCTGTAAGAATGACCTTATTAAGAATGATTCTCTAAGAATCATCTTATATTCTGAATGAGATCAATACACAAAACAAAAGCATTTTTCACAAAAAAGCATTACGCCTTTTTTAGTCATAAGTGTTTAATCTTCTTGACAATATCAAATATTGACCACTTAAAAATGCCACCTTCAGTATACAATTTTAAATGAATGCATACATACTTTCGGATATAAAATACTGTATGGGTGAAAATAGATCTAATGGATTCTATATTCCTAAGTATTCTCCAGGACATACAATTCAGTGCTTACTGCCCAAAACTCATCTTGGATTAAATTAAAAGGTTGCACTAACTAATCTGAATTTATAGTATCTATTTTAACTTCTGAGAGTATGGGTCAAATTAGTTCTTGCTGTAGCTGCACTACAATCAATAAAGTTACATCTGAAATAAATTTGGCTCCTTGGGTGGAAAAACCAGCACGTAACAGTATTTAACACAATTAAAACATAAGTAAATGTAACACAGGAAGAAAGTTCAGATATATACTGAGAATTATCTGGCTCCCAGCACTGCAGAACATATTCCAGGAATGTGAAGCTGAAACCAAGTCTCATGACCACTTCTGCAATTGTTCCAAACCTCATGGGATGACAGACAGCAATTACTGAGTTATATTAACCTCTCTTGAGACTGAGCTATCAAAGAAGGTAATACAGGGAAAATCATACAGCTACCCACCAATAATCAGTACACCAGAAAAATAGCTGCAAAATCCTGGCCTTTTGTCTTCTATAAAACAGTCTTTATCAAAGTCACATTAACACAAACACTTACCTTAGGCCCAGGAGCTCCAGGTAGACCAAGTGAGCCTTCCGGTCCCATCAAACCCTATTTATTTATGAAAAAGGCAGAGACATTTCTGTACTAAACTAGAGGAATAATGGCTTCAGTATAGTATCATTATTCTATTTCTATAATGAAACAAACAGGAAAGACAGTGTCTTTCATCACATTAATATACAGGCTATACTATATTCTGATACAGTACAGTGGATTATTTAGACCTTCTATGGTCTAATGAAGAGCTACTCTGCAATGAAAAACAACTCATACAGAAAAAAAAAAAAAAGGAAAGTGCTGTCATGGAACATTTCTGAGAGAAAAAACTCTGCAACTCAAAATACAGTCTGTAGTACATCCTTAGCCATAATTGAAAGTAACACAAAAGTTTTCTGGTTTACAATTAGAGTTTCCAAAAACAGCACAAGTTTATGTGACATTTCATAGTTCTTTTTACTCTTTCCGACCAAGTATTCCTCAAAGATTGCCATGCCTTGACTACTTCTGCAAGCTCTGTGGAGATTTATCAGGAGCAGTTAACTTTGGGAGCCACACCTTTGCATCTTCTCTAGAATCTTCACAGTTGAACTGTTCATTCAAGAACCCAACAGCTTGTGCCATTTCCTATCACAACACTTCAGCACATGTACAAAGTCAGAGCATTGCTAAAACATTCCCTTGGACTCCTCAAATGGAATCATGTTGATAAAGGCCTGTTTAGTCGTCTTTATGCCATACATAAAAAAAGAGCTAAAGGGTATGAATTCATCAAAGGGCTGATGCTCTTCATTTATGTTTAAAGCTAGTCTTAAGATGCACACATCAATAAAAACAATAGATCATCACAGTTTTATTTGGACTGGCATAAATACTCTGAAATACAATCTGCTACGAGTGTACTTAAGACAGCATAAAAGAAAAGCATAGTAATACAGAAAGTCAAACAATTAAATAAGGCCTGAAAATCTAACTTGTCAGAGATTAAATTTTACCAATTATTCCAATTGATTATATTTTCAAAACCCATTTTTATTACTGTTATTTAATTTTTGCTTTCATTTTAATCCAACCAACCACCTTACATTTAGTACTAAATGATAGGAACAATTCACTCCCATGACATTATCTCAGACCTCTTTCAAAGGTTACAAGTAATCAAAACCAGATGTAATTTGTTACACAGATTACAACTCAGCTTTGAAAAAATAATAATAAAAAAATCCCTTTTAGTTTATTTGTTAAAATTAAAATGTTGTCTTTATTTCTGCTAATAGAAGAGGAAATTCAGAATATCTGAAACAAGAAGTAGTTCACTGTAGCCAGGGGTTTGAGGATTTCATCTGTTTTCTGGTATTTCACCTGTGCTGTAGTATTAAATAGAGATTAATACAGATTAGCTACATATTAACTCAGGTTTCTTTGCTGCTATATGGTAAGAAAGTACTGGTCACCAGAATTTTCCATCAATAAATACAGCAACGTACTCCTTGGGGCAGCGACACAGGTCTCTGAATACAAATAAAGGACACCATGCACAAGACTAAAACTTGAGTAACTTTGCTGCCAATGTTCCTCAGTCTAAGACTTTTCCCTCTCAGTCAATTGCACATGAAAAATGTACCAAACTTCAATTTTTCTAAATTAATAGCATAGACTGAATAATTTCCAACACTTTCCTGAACTCTGAAGACTAGATATGCTTGTTCTTACTTACATAGAGAATTAGTCTTCTTATTGAAGATAATGCAGCTGATCTAGTGTAATCTATTATTTGGTAAACAAAGGTTTACTATACCCTACACCATTTCTTCCATAATTTTGGAATAGAATTACCAATTTCTCTCCAGATGGATTAAAGTTTCTGAGGACTGCCTACACTCATAACCTAAAATGTGTATTCCCATTAACCATTTGTTTACAGACTGCATTTAGCACCAACTTTGTTACAAGACTAATAAAATATTCATTTGGTTTCGTAACCTAACCTTGACTATAGTAATGCTGTCTTAATTCACTTGTGCATCAGATCTGATTTTTCAGTTTTTCCCTTTTTATTTCCATAGAAAAATACTTTTTTATTAATTTTCATTTCCCTGTGTAAGGTTTAATTCAGTTTGGCTGTTTGAAATCAAATTTCATGTTATCTATTGATCTCCTTACTTCTGAAATACACCTCTCTTAATTGTGTGATCTTTTTTGCACTCTTTGAAGATTACCTTCCTTTTCCAAAAACATTGTGAAATTACAATTTTCTTCTCCTCATATGTCTGTTCCGTTCCCATTACTAACACATAACACCGTAGATAAAACCAAGCATGAGTTTGGGGAGGTATTGTGAGTAGAGGCAAGAAATGTGACTGGGGGATTTCTGGCTCCTTTCACATTGCAGCCTCAGGGTAACCCTGTATTTCAAGTCATGTGACACGCTGAGAATCCCCCCTCTACCACATCCACACTAGATCACCTCTAGTTGACACCCACATTAGCTCTTAGATTGCAGAAGCGGTGTATGTTCATCAAAAATGCCCCTCGTTCATTTTATCTTATACGTAGTGGAAGCACTATATGTACAGAATAGCTCCTTTTTAATATTAAATCAGCTATGTGTATATATCCACACTGGCCCACAAACATATACTAGAGAAGGCAAATCAGAAAATACATCTAGTATAACCAAAGGTCATGCATATACCTGCAGGAAGGGGAGAAATAAAACCCAGTTGTCCTGGTTTCCTTTCTTGCACTTTCATTGCTGGGCCATATTTAATTTACTTAATTTAAAAAACAGGAAGACAACCACATGAAATCAGCATACTGCAAGAAGAAAACTTTCAGATGCAATATAAGAAAAGCTTGAGAACATAATCTGAAAACTATGTAGAATTAAGAGAACAGCATGTCCTGAATAAAAATGAAGAACAATTCAAGGACAAAAAATGTAGCATTACTCCTCTATTTTCCAGAGCCGACACTATTTATATGGCGGGTAAATTAATGAATTGCTGTTGGCAATGTAATAGGGATAGTTATTTCTGAAGAAGAACTTGTAACTGAATAATTTTCCCAAGGTATTAATAGACCATCCACAAGCTTTCCATCTGTTTTTTCTGGAACAAATTTATCCAATGTGACTAATACAAGGAAAATCCCACTATCATTTCTGGTTGAAATTCCCTGATGCTGTGTAACACATTCAAATATTCCATGCACCAATCTCCTATTTAATTTATCAGGTGACAAAAAAATACATTAAACGACTTGACAGGAAACAGGAATAAATGATTTTCAAGTTTATCAAGAACCAGATGTTATTTATCTAAATGAAATTTGCAGAAAACATGGTAGGTGAGCAAAATATGTATGTACACTTTGCAATCCCTCAAGGTTTTATTATAGCTGATGATACAGCCTTCTCTCTGGCATTTTGTTCAACTTTGCTCAGAAAGAAATAGAGAAAAACTTTCCAGTAATAGGTAATAAAAATGGTTAAAGGCACAGGTGAAAGAATAAATGTATATGTGCTAACTAGGTGTAGGGACATTTGAACTTCCAGCTCAGGCAACATTTCTCTCAAATTTGATCTGAACAACTGCAGTAAGTGGTAGTCAAGGAAATCTGTTCTTTTCAGAGGAGGTGGCCAGAAAAGTCCTTTATGTTTATGAAAAGAAAATTAACCAGTATACTTATTCATACATAAAAAGGTCTGAGAGCTGTAGCATAGTGGTGGTCAGGAAAGAAAGAGCTGCTCCTGCTGTGGATAGAGGGTAGGTGGATAGTGTACAGGGAATTCTGAATGTACTGGATGATAGAGTAGCCCAGAATTTGTAAAATCCCAGACTGGTTTCAAGCTTTCTCTCCAACAAGAACTACATCAGTTTTAATTGATCATATATTTTACTAAGGATCTGTGAGCACTGAAAAATGAGTTCTTCAATGAAGAGAAAAAGAAGAGGAAAGAAGAGGAAAGAAGAGGAAAGAAGTGGAAAGAGGAAAGAAGAGAAAAGAAGAGGAAAGAGGAGAAAAGAGGAGAAAAGAGAAGAA
>JAWWEE010000105.1:91911653-91970914 GCA_035221455.1 Xenops minutus | reverse complement strand
GGGGAGGGGAGGGGAGGGGAGGGGAGGAACACACCAGCACCAGTATATAAATGACACTTAGTCTAGTAGTTACTTTCATACTCAGTTGATTGATTTGGCATGCAGCAACGAAAAAGTTATGCACCAAGATGGTCAGACCATGCTAACCTTCATCCAAACAAGGATTCTCTTTAGAATGGGGAATAATGCAGTGGGATGTAAGCCCCAGGTAATTGTGATATCAAGTTTGCCCTTATGTATTCTAGAAGATGGTAGCCTAAGCTAGAATGTTAGAGAGATTCATCAAGACAGAGTATCAAAAAGTCCACCTCAAGTATCAAAAGACATTTGGCATCCTCTTTCTTCTAGGTGTCACCCAACAAACTGAGACACAAGCCACAACAAGAAGCTGGGTAAACAATCCCTGGAGTCACTGAAAGCAGAAGAGAACAGTCCCTGAAAAGATTATTCCTGTCATGCAAGGAAAGGCAGATACTGACAGCAGGATGGCCTTAGCAGTGTGACGGTAGTGATGACTGAGGAATGAACATCAAGCCCGTCTCAGAGAGTCACTGACTATCCTGCATTTGACCTTGCAGATATAAGTATGGATTTCTTTTACAGAATGAGCCCTCTCCTTTTCTATTTTTAACTCTACAAAGAGACATCTGAAACTCCTTTGTGTCTTGAAAAGTATGAAATCCAGCCTAACAGCTGGATATCAATGGAAAGTTCACTACTGATGAAGATTTTCATGGGGAAAAACCTTGAAAATATATGGAATAAATAAGTCATGAGACAGAAAAGCAATGAAACCTAACAATACAACCTCTTCCAAATCACCAAAATCCAAGAACCTATAGCAATGTTCTCTTACCTCTTGCCAAAATATCAAGAGGTTTTAAAGTGACAGTACAGACAGCCAAAAAAAAAAAAACCAGTTCACAGCTTTCAGTCACAATTTCTACACTTCAAATACATAACTGGCTAAAAACTTCTGTTTGCCACAGCCTTGTCTTTGCCGCAGATAGAAGGAATATTGTGACTTCTAACCACAGCTTCCCTACTTAGGAATAATATGGTCAGTTCCACTAGTATCTACAATGCAGGCATCACTGTCTAAGCTTCTCAGCCTCTTCTTCCATTTCATGAATACAATCTGCTTAATTATTCTGAAGCTCTGTCCAGAGCACTTCCTTCTTGCTGTTATTCAAATTCCTCAGTTTTGTTCAGATAATTTCACTTACTATTTCCTTTTACTCTCCATTTCAGACAGAATTAATTAGCCAGAGAATTATTACTCTGAGACCAATTTGTGTGAAATGTGTTTATATGTTAATCCCCCACCTATCAAAGCAATGCTATCGAAGTACTTACAGGAATCTCATACTTTTTCTCAATTCAGATATTAGAAAACTGACCAGTCATTAAAAACACAGACAGAGTTTGACTCGGTGAATATTTATCTTCAAATACATTCTCCAAGCTAAAGAAAATAAGCAGTATCTTACAATTTCCCATATAAGCGTGTTTACCCCAGTAATAATACTACAGAAATGCTGAAATATCTCAATTAAATATTTTCTGTGAATTGCTTTGATGGCTTCCTGAGGAACCAAAGTTTATTCTAGTTGGACTGGGCATGGACAAGCCCATATACATAATGGGCACAACATATAATGAATCTCAAGATAAGTCAATAAGTAAAATAAGCAAGTGATCATTCCATTATTGTTATACATTACAACATTTATATACGCCATTCAGCTGCAAACCAAGAAGTGTTATCTATTTCTTCCTTTGACAAGTGATACTAATTCTGTAGACTGAATACAACTGCATTAAATCTCTTATACAACCATATGGCTCAATACCCTAAGAAACCCCCTAAATTTTTAGGAGGTTAAAGCCTTTCAGTCCCTTGTCCATAGACATAATACCATCAGTCTTAATTCCATACATAATTCTCTACAGTATTTACTTTATTCTAGCAGTAATAGTCTATATTGATCTGCTTGAGGCTGAATATAGGGTTAAAAATAGGTTCTTTAATTAAAAAATATAGTTAACAGCTCATTTATTATGCTAAACCATGTATCTCTCAAGAAAATCAGAAGTATTTTAGTCAGGAAAGAAGAGAAAATGTCTCAAGCACAAAAGGCAAACTGCAAAAAGGCATATTAACAGTGAGGATGATTAGTAATGGAACTATATAAACATGGTTTCCTCAACAGAAGAGATAATTACTTTTCTAAGGCAGCATATGTTCAACCAATGATGAAATTCCTATTAATTTAGGAAAGATCTCTAATTAGTTTTAAGCAGCTGTCCCTTTTTGCCTTTAAAATTTCCACTTTTAAAGTCTGTATATACTTCCACCAATTTTCAGAACGATTATTTTGCTACTGTGATTTCTAAAGGACCATAAAGAACACACTATGGCAATATTTAAGTCAGTATTAACTTTCAAAATAAATTTACTTCAGTATTTTCAAAGTCAATTCAAAGTTAATTAGTTCAGAGGCTAAATTTAGACTAATGTGGTTGCTGTATTTATGAAATGAGCAGTCAGTAAATCAATTTTAAACAAAAATGGCTATACAATACTTGGGGGAAAATTCAGATATTAGACTTAGTCTGATCATATTTTCCAACCTGCAAACGCAAGGTTGCTCTTGTATTTGCCATTGCTCATTTGTTTATGACAAGAATGACAACACCAAATTATCTGTTCATAATAACACAATTTCACAAACTTACAGTATCTCCAGGTGACCCTTTTGCTCCTGGTTGACCTGGTGGTCCAATTTCACCCTGTTTTTTAGGGAAAGAGAAGAATTTTGTGATCAATGTATGAACATTTAACAAATTTTTTATATATTCTTTAATTTTGCAGGGTTAGTTAGCTAAGATTATTTCTCAAAGTATTATGGCATTGGTTTTGTTAGTTTTAAAATATTAATTCCTTCTGGAATAGCTGAAATAAAACCTAATGATTTTCAAACATGCCACAAAGAATTTGGAGCACATTTTCATTCTTTTGTATGTCATTCTTTTTGATGTCACAAATCCCCACTAGTAAACTCCCCTCTGAGATCAGATTGAACCTTTACTTGGAATGGATATATATACAGGTACAGGTTTTAACTACATTTTTAACAATTAGTAATACCTTTTGTCCTTTGGCTCCTTGATTTCCAGGAATTCCAGGAATTCCCTGAGAAGGGAAAAACCTCTTAAATATATGGCACAGTTTAATCAGAAAACAGGTTATGTCCTCATAAGTTTAGCATTTGCCAACATGAGCAGAAACAGAAAATTAAAAAAAAAAAAAAAATCAAAACACAACAACAAAAAAAAAACCACCAAAAAAACACACACAAAAAAACCCCCCAAAAAAACCCCAACCACCAAAGAACACATGAGAGAGAGGAGCTTCAGCTGGAAAAATGAAAATTATTTAATCTGGGGATACAATGAAACACTGATGTTCAGTCATTCCCCATGGCTTTCCTTCCAGGAGTCTCTGGCTGCCGCTGGGCAGGCTCACATGCTCCTGCTTACCCAAAGACCCTGACTGACAGGGGAAGGAAACCACTTTTCATTACCTGTAAGATCTCCCATATAAGTTAAAGCAAAAGCCCTGTTCAACAGGACCATCAGTATGACAAATCATATTTTCTTATCTAAAATACAGTGACTATAAAGAGATAGCTATAGTTGTATTTGAGGTACTCTATAGCTTCCACGTCCGTAAATACTTGAAGGTCTCTGCCATTTCCTAAGCATCATGGCTCTGCCATTTCCTAAGCATCATGGCTCATTCAGCTCTATAGTATATCTCACATTTTTCTCACTGTGATCATTTAATTGAACATAATTCAGCTTTAAAACAAAACTCCATATATGTTTTAAACTGTAGTCTATATTCACTTAGTCTATTTTTTCTCTCAAGCAGAAAGACTCAGTTATTTTGAACACTGTTCTTACTTGTACCATCATTAATCTGCAGCAAGAATTTGGTTTAAAGACTTTGCAATATAATCAAATATTGAAAATAATATGTTGCAGTAAAGACAAGAGGACTATTCTAAAAACCACCAAAACAAATGCATTCTATGGCAAAAAAATAACATCAATTTAACAATCAGAAATGAACTGATAATTTCCGCATGGATTACATCTGTGCTGAAGATACTTCCATTGTTTCACAATTTAAACCCACTTTCAGTTAATAATGACACCACCAAGCACAAACAGCTCATTGGTCAATGGCACCTGAGCTAAAAATGACATCCTGAGCATTTTACAGGTCATCAAAATTCCAATGTCCCTATCATTAAAAAAAAGAGATCAAATAATGTAATAAAAAGAACTTGCAAATAATACCTCACTCTGAGACTTCTTCTCTCATTATTAACATAGCTCTTATTAACTTTTGTCCAAAACCCTCTTAAGTCTTCTGCACAAATAAAGAAATGAGAAATTGAGCATATTTGTCACCACATTTAGGAACTTCCAGACCCGTCCATGAGTTCTCAGTACAATTATTGACAATAACATGTAATAATACAATTATTTATTTCTGTAGCTGTAAAATATAAAACCAAATTATGAGTATCTGCACCTGTAATACAGAATAGTATTTCATATATGCCGATAAAAACTCCCACCAGGCAGCAACCTTTCCGTCCTGAAAGGATATACCAAAGCTTTCCATGGTTACATTTCTATGCAGTTTGGAGGGCTGAGAGATGACAGTTCCACATACTTATCCAACATAGCAAATGATTTACTATAACATAAGCATGCCTGGAAGAAGAAACACAATGTTCTGCTGAGCTGTGTTGATCTTTCTTTTTTAAAATAAATTGCTGGTACAAGACATTTAACTTTATATCAGTGAAAAAGATAAAACTCAGAGAACAATAACTGTAAAACTAAGTCATATTTCCTTTCTTCTTCCCTTTCTTCCCCTTCTGACTGAGGCTGCACTACTGAAGTATAAAGAACTTAGGCTCTTATTTCAATGGGACCTGGCTCAGACCGTTAAAATTCTCTTATGGTTCACTGACATTCACTTAACTAAGAATGAATCTATCACTTATGCAGATGTAAGTGAATCCCAGAGTACATGTGGTGTAGATGTTCAATTACTCTCCACATGTGAGTTGGCACAAAATGAGGAGAATGCAGTGGCTAATTTGATCATAAAGAATAAGTATTTCCCGGAAGAATTTTTTCTGTGTAGCTTCTATGGTTCAGTAATTATAAAGACTAATTTCTGTAGGATCAGCTTCAGAATGTCTAAAAAATTAAGCTTGGTATCCTTCTGATGATTTATCCCAATCTATCATATTCTTTTACATGGATAATCTCTTGTTATGCCAATTAGAATTATCTGCACTTTCCCAGATGACAAAGTGAAAAAGCAGTTTAGATATAATGAGTTTCTTCCCCAACTTCTAGGTCAAAAGTCAAACCAAGCTTTGGAAATGTGTCTTGTTCTGAAACAGAGATTTCCTACACAGTACAAATCCTCAGAATCTGAGCACGTTTTTGGTCCACCATGAGTAATAAGGCACTTTTAACAGGAAGTTATGTTTAAGAGGGTGACATAATGCTAACTAAACTGGCAAGGAAACCTTACTTTTATTATGAAAAAAATGTATTCTTACTTTAAAGTATGCTGCAAAGCAACTACTTTTACTCCGCTTTTAAGATAAAAATGTAATTTTTTTTGAAGAGTGTATTGTGACTCAAATTATCACAAACGCCTGTGTTTAATCAAAATTTAATATGAAACACATTTATCATGCAATTTTTCTGCCATTAAGAGAAAAACAATGTTTGGAACTGCTACAAATGGGAAAACTGCCACTCACTGGGAGTAACAGAATCAATGCTATGGAATAATTCATGATTCATTGGCCTACAGAAAAAAAAATTGCCTTTGGGGATGCCCTTTGCAAAGCTATCAAGCAACATTTTGTTCATATGAAATAAGAAAAGGGGTTGTAATTCTAAATTTTCTTTTCCCTGTCTTTCAAAAAAAAAGCATGTTAAATGGTTTGGGCTTATCATATATGCAGCTATAATATCAAGAAAACAGCATTACATTTCTAGCCAAAATAGCCAAAAATCAAAGCATCTACTGTGCTTTATCTATTTCTGCCTTTATATGAGTTGGATTATCTTTATATTTCCAAATCAGTAAACTTGGTCCCCTTTTACATTAAACTCCATGTAAGGTTTATCCAATGTTTCTTCATATTTAAAAATTAAGCTAATTGCAAGCACTGCCTTAGCTCTTTTCAGCATTATGAATCCAACTTTGTCAATTACCTTTACTTCATTTAAATGCCTTCCTCCTTTATCTGAAATTCTCCCTTAAATGGGAAGCCTCCCCTGACCCCATAAAAGCCTGTAATATTATTCATTATGTTCATCTTAATCAGAAATGCTATAATCACATGAATTTTAAAGTCAGAAAGAGAGCCTAGCACACCTAATTCCTCAGTTTAAAATCATATCTATTCTAAATATTCTCAATGGCAGTTTTATCACACATTAGTTTTGTGCATAAAAACTAATGTGATCATGTATTAGTCTGGCAGCTAGCCAAGATTTTTTATTTACTGAGACACTGCTATCCTTACCCTTTATTCAGCCTCCTTTGCTTGTTGAATCATTTATCTTCCACCCTGTGTCACCTATGTGTACCTAGTAGCCTGTCAGCTTTCTAAGTTCTGGTTACAGACCCGGGGAGGATTTGCAGGGTACCCCCAGGACCTGAAGTGACATTTGAATGCGATATAGCTGATCAAAATCATCTCTGGTGTCACTGAAGGTTCTGTGGGATAGCATATCTACCCTTTGAAAAAGATATCACTCTGCTCTGAGAACTGTGTAGTGCATGCCAAATGCTGCAGTTGCCCTCACACAACTCCAATGGTTCGTGGTGCCAATGCCTAGGCAACCAAATCCTGCACACCTTGATGTCCACCTGTCTGTCTCAAGTTTCACTGCAGAATGAAGCTCATCTCCGTATGCAACTAAATCCGTGGATGCAGTCTTCCTCAGCAGCACAGTCTTCCTCAGCTGAAGTCCCACACACCATTGGCACTTCAGAACACCCAAAAGTATGAACTTGTTGCTGTTGTGATGGCAAGCTTCAGTTATGACACTTATAAAATTCTAAATAAATATTGTATTTTATCCCAATTTAAATAAATCTTTCATTCTTTGACAATGTCTGGCAGACAGAATGGATTTAACTGTAAGAGGAACATGGTTTCACAGTCCCTGGAAAAATTTTCCTGTAGCTTTCTTTAATCATGAGGTGTCTATTTTTGTTTTGGATTATATTAAACAGCTGGATTTTCTTCCATGCAGTCCCACAAAAAATCCATTAAGGAAATTGCCTGAGGCCTTGTATACAGATCAACTAGATGTAAGCACTTTTAGTTAAGAAACAAACTCCATTTCACAAAATATTTCCCACATTTTCTAGCTAGTATCATGGATTATTTGTATCCTCCTGTTTAATCTTATGCTTGCAAACAGTAGAAGAAATAATGTGTAAAAACTTTTACCAGAACAAAACAAAACTATTTTACTCTTTAAACGAGTATTTATTAGCTTATTCTATTTGTTTTCTGCTACTGTCTGTAATATTCTCCATCTCTTCAGTGTCTCGTAGGACAGCACAGAAGTCATAAAATTCTATCTCTGGAAGATGCAAAATTAAAGAGTGTTTCCAAAAGCTCTTATGTTATGAGTGAGCTGTTTGCAGTTAATTCCACAAGCAGATGAAGAGAACACGAGTATAATTATCTTTTTATCTTATTTTCTTCTGACAAAAAAAATAGCTTTTCTAGTGATTATGCATTCTCTGAATTATGTTTAAATCAAATGGCTCATTCTGAAAAATCTTCACTTCTGATTCTGGGAAGACACTAAAGGGCATTACAAGAATTACAGTAATACAAAAAGATTCACAAAAGACATCTATCTAGTCACATGTTCCCATGACCCCTTTAAACACCTGAAAAATAAAACTGCTTATTGTATGACTGATCCTTACTTGACAAAGCATACTTGACAATACATGAGAGATTTACTGGAGGCATGCAAAAAAAGAGGAAGTCGAGCCATAATTTGGATGAAAGTACAATAGTCAAAATACTTTATAAAAGATTATAACAAATCTTTGATAATCCTAATAGAAGGAAAGACACAAACCAAATTTGGATAATGTATAAAACTTTCTACTAGGAAAAGTAGCGAAATATATGGAAAAGAAATTCAATGAAGCTCTATCTGCTACTATTGAGTAGCTGGAATTGATGGGGAAAGAAAAAAAAAAAAAAAAGAGGTTAAATACAAAGAAGCATTCCCACAGACATAATGACTATCCACCAGACCAGCATAGCAGCTTTAAATTAAATTCAGGGAAGGAAAAAGCATTACAAAGATATCTGCAGTTATAAGACCAGAGTTTTCAAACACTTTTTTTGGCAAATCAGTTATTAGAAATAGAACACACATGTTAAATGTGGAACAGAGTGACCGCTGTTGTGTTGCCAACAACACAGACCTTGGAAAACTGTAATTTGAAAGCTGGAAACACCAAAAGAAAATAAAAACTGCGTATATATTGTCACAGGTTGGAATTGGTGTCACGGTTTCTTGTAAACAACCTACAGAATAATATTGTCAAATCTTTGTGGATCCAAAGGTGGGCAGACAAAATTGGAGCTCCCTGTCCTGCAGATGAGATCACGATGCCCTCCCTCTGCCTATCATGCTGGTACCAGCCTTAGAGACTGTGAAAACCAACATCCAATCTGTCTAAAAAGCTTACAGATTTCTAAAAGCTCACAAACTGAATCATATCTGACACTTACACGTAAACACACTGATCCTCAAGCAATTACACGCCCTCAAAATGATTTAAAATTTCTCCACTAAAGTTATGGAGAAAAACTTAGGATGGGTCACACCATTCGAGCACCTTTCACACATATGAGAGGGGAGGCGGAGGATGGCAGAGCCTCCTCAAAGGGCACTGACTGCTCAAAGGGCACTGACTGCTCATCTGCTCCGTGCACCCAAAAAGTGCTGTTCACACAGGTGACGCGGATGCAGAAGGACACAATTTTCAGCCATATCCCTTTGCTGCAGTAACGGAGGCAATAACTTTAACAACAAATCATGGCTTGGTTTTGGGGTTTTTTTGTTCCCATATGGTGCACACTGTGAAACTGGTCGCAGGATGCAGCAAAAGAAAACAGTAAAACTGTGTTCCAAAACGGACTGTAAAATTCCTAGAGAATTGGTCCATTGCTAGCTATTAAGTAGGATAGGCTAGCATGCATTTTTGACTAAGGAAGTCCCAAAAGCTCTGACAGACAGAATCTGGCAGTAAATAACAGGTGAAAAAAAAGTTTTTCTACATACTTCTATCCATTCTCAGAGAAAAAGTCCTGTGATAATTCCTTTAGTCTGAGTCTGTTTGGCAGCCATTACCATTTAAGAAATAGCTGAGAAAAGTTGGAGCAGAGACTGAGACCAAAAACTTACAGAGCACGAAGAAAGAAAATCAGACCTTGACTCACACAGCAATCACTAAGAATAAATTTAATCACTAAAACAAATTATTAAAGCAAAAACTAACTTTCACAATATGAGCCAAAGGTTGTGTCTTAAATGGTTTAAATACTAGCAGAAACATTAGTTAAACCTTACAAATGGCTTTAAATTCACTCTGATTAAAGACTGTTTAGGTTTTTGTTTTGTTATGGATGAGAAGGAGATTGTATTCTGACAAGACTTCCCATAGGTTCAATTCACAGTAATTTTAATATGTAAGGATTGAGAAAATGAAAACACTAGCTGTACCTAATTTCCCCAAATTTTCTAGCACTATATTTATTGGAGTGCCTGAGACTTAAATATCAGCTTATCAATTTCGCATTTAAAGCTCTTTGGGGACAGGAACTTCTTCACTATTTCCTAAAGTGAGGTGAACCAACTGATCTCAGTTACAAAACAAACATCTTCTTTGTAGCAAGAGTATTGAGAAGAAGTGGTTTCTCTAATTAAAGGATTTATAAGGCTCACAAATACTGCAGATCTCCTTTATTTAACCTCTCTGTACCTTTTCCTAACTCTGCACTACAAAGCATGTGACAATCTATCTGGAACAACTGGCATGACCCTGCACAAGAATAACGCAATGCAACTGATCACAAAGGACACGTGGAAGAAGCATAACAAGTAACTAATTACTTTGACAGCCCAACTACCACTTGAACACAAAACTAACAAAGAAGCTGTGCTTAAGTTGTTTGCTTATTTTTCTCTTGTACATTTTCTGGAGAGGTTCAATTCAACTAAATTTAATTAATCTAAAAATTCAAACTGTCTAACCCAGTCCAAACAAAAGGACAATTTCAGAAGAAAATGATCTCTTCTATTTGAGACAAGTATTCAATGACAGGATGAATAATACTATGCGGATATTAGTTTCATATGAAAGAACAACCATATCAAAGAAATAGACTAAACATGTCTACTTGACTATATGAGAGAAAATAAAACCCATTCTGGATAATTATCAGAATACAGACCGTAGATCTGATGCCCAGATACAGCACTTAGAGCTCTGAAGGAGTTACAGCCACATTGCTCCACATCACCACCCTGAGCATAGCATGCTGTAACTCAAACCTTCTGAGGACACAGGAACAACAAGTGTTTTCTCTGGCTTCCCCCAGGTTGAAGAAGAATGGTAACCAGGTAGAAAACTGGCTACACTGTTACTACTCTGTTGAGGTTGGATCAGAGGAGGTCAAACATCGTTTTGGTAAACTTCTTTCTACTTTTGGTTAAGGAACTTGCCATAAACATGTTGTGAAGCACAGAATAGAATAGCAATGTGCAAATGAAATCAACTGAAAGAACAAATATTTATGTCTGCTACAGTCTAACTGAGCATCTTCTTCATTCATAGCCTGCTCTCTGTGTCTGGTTTCTAAGTAGAGCAATCAGCTGAGGGAAGTTTCTGTTTAGTCTTCAGAGTCACTGGAAATTCCAGCAGATATTTACTCAAGCTGTAAATGAAAATGCTGTTCAAATTAGTGTTCATAATGTATTAGGAAAGGAAGACAGAAATATTTAGGGGAAGTGTTAAAGGCATTCAGAAGTCTCTTTTGATTATGCTCTAGCATGAACATTAAAAGAGACATCATTCTTACAAAGGAGGGGGCACTTTCCTTAGAAACCTGAAACACCACATTCCTGCCCTCTACAGAGTAGTATTTCAATATACCTACGATTCAACTTTGAGTCATAATACTAAGATACAAATCACACTTTATACTACTCATATGTCAAAAAGCAATGATACAATTGAGAGAGAATCAATACTCTGTGTGCCTAAAAATGAAAAACAAAATTGTACTGTGAAGTATTAGCTCCTATAGCATGATTGCCCATGACTGTGGAATTGCCAATGTACTGTTTAAAAAGTTTGGTCTGAATTTTGCATTTATACACCATAAACGGGTGGAAAAGTCCTACACATGCTTTGCTTTTATTCCTCATAAGTTATAAATGTAGAGCTAAAACTTTATTGTCTAAAAAATATTTAAAGATTCAAAACAGTTCCATTTTGGAATATAGATTAATACAGAGCCAAAAAATCCAGATACATCTTGATTTTCCCTAGCTTGCTTCTGAGACCTCACACATTGAAAGACTGCAGTAAGCACACAGTGTTTAGTGACTTCTCATTTAGGACAAATACGGATCAATGCATTTTGCAGTATGACACGGTCTAACAAACATGACACTTTCTGTGTGATTGAACACAGCTGCTGAGCAATAATCTTGAAGAGAATTCCTGTGAATGACAGCCAAAAGCAATATAAAAGGGGCATTCTTATTTGTAATCTGGTAAACTACATTAATATGTTCTATGTCTTGCATTTTTGCATAAAAACCTACTGCTCAAATTACCATTTCTTGTTACTAAAAATACTTTAAATTCAATTAGTATATATACTGAAAGCTGAGGTATTTTATATCCTACCTCTGAAACACATTTGAAAGTGGAAAATTAGCATAGACAAATACAAAAATATGAAAGCTGACATTGCTGCAACATATTTAAATACCAAGAGAAAAGAATATATTACATCTTGCTTGCTTTTAACTCCTTTTAAATCCTTTTAGTCTACTGGTGAAATACTTTCTTCTTTACAAAAGAACTTGAGGGTTTTTTCATTGTTTGCTCTTCCCAATAAACTGAAAAAAATGTTAATTCAATTATTTAAAATACTTTGTCATATTGTATTTTGGCTAAAAGGAGATGCATATATCTAAGTAATTCAGACCAAAATCACATGATGATACCGCTGCCCAAAAGGGACTGTTGGGTACTCTGACTGTCAGAAGTTCATTCAAATTCATAACTATTTCACCAAGCATATTTTTATTTTTTTGATCCCAGTCATAATCTTTCTCTTAAGAAATATAAAAAATCTATTGAATTAAAGATATAATCTCCAATGTGTTTTCTATAGTATTGAAAGATTTGACAGTGTCTTGACACATTCCTTGAAAACTGTGGGAGTTAAGAAGAAAACTGTAAGACAGCAATAAAGGAGAGATGTTGCTGTTTCAAGATTAACCAACAGATGTGAAACACTGTTTATTGGAAATAAAACCACAAACTTTCCTGGCACTAAAATGTCAGACACCAGCCCTACATACAACATATACCAAACATTCTCTCAAAGTCTCCTCTTCTTCAGAAAAGCCTTTCTTGGCTATATGAAATTAGCAAACAAGTTCAGGAATGCCCTAAGTATCATTATTGACATCGGGTGGATCCAAAAGTATGCAAATGAGTTATTTTTAAAATATTGTATGTCAAAGGAAGTGACTGTTAAGAACTTTAGATATTTCAGATATTTAAAATATTTTAAATATTAAAGATATTTTAGATATATCTTTAGTATTTATTCACTTCTTAGCAGGTGAAGTAACTAATTATGTGTGCACACACAGAGATGACATTGTTTGAATTTTTTAATTTAAGCCAATTCAGCAAACTATCACATTTTTAACTGATATTTCTGAGAAAATAAATTTCTGAAAAAGAATACAGAATCAAATTACAGTTGTGTGGATTTGTCCATTCAACTTCTCAAAAATCTCCAGTCCAGTAATTTTTAAGAATGTCTTTTTTTTTCGGTTCAAGCAGTAGTATGTTAACTAATATACTTGAAAGGTACCTGTACATCACTTGCTCAAAATAACATAATTCATTAGAAATGATTTTCAATAATAATCCGTTACAGTAAACTGACTTATTCCCACTTTAAAATACATTAAATCAAATTGCATAGCTATAATGTCAAAATACTAAAAAAATATCTCTATAGAAAGGCCCACTGCAATATTAATACCAAGAAAACCTAGTTTCTGGTGCTAAGAAAAAAAGGTAGTGATGTTTGTAAGCATACTGCAGTATCTACAACTGATGTGAAAGCCACCAGTTTCCTAAATGCACAAGCATGTAAATGGGCAAACATTTTTATGTACTTTTGAGGAATATTCCAGTGGGAGAGGATATCTGATATGTAATGTATACATCCATACCACCAAGTTAATTCACCCTTAGTTTCCAACCAGATCCCTAGACTCTACCTAAGCCAAGCTGAAAACATGACAGGTGAAGGTTGAAGCTACAGCACAAAGTGAATGTTATCCTTACCCTAGTGGGAAAAAACACAGGTGGAACAACACGTGTCTTACTCTACAGACAGAATAAGGTTATACCAAAGCACTTCATCTGAGTGAGCACTTCAGCTCACTTTCTTGTACAGATAACCAAGTAAAACATCAAGCTTAAAGTCTCTACATGAAAATTTCCAATATATACTGCAAATTATTTTAATGCATTGTGGGTTTGTGTACAAACAGGACTAATTCATTGGAATCAGTAATGGAATGTAAATAAATAATGACTACCACTGATTTTGTTCTTAGAAGATGGTTAATGCACTCTTTAATGAAGTTGTACCTTCAAGTGCTCGCTCTTACAGAATTACACTGCTTTGACAGACTTTTTCAACTTATAAAAGATCAACAAATTATTAAGATACATTTTAACAAATGACAAGCATCTGTTTATTGTAATACAGCTCATCAAGTCAGTAGGGAGATTTTAAATTGGTACAATACATTGGTCAGAGGTATTTCTATGCTATGTTTACAAACCAGCTGCAATGGGGGAGGAATGCTGGCATCTAACTTCTATCAGCATATGAATTAATAAGAAAAGTGCCAGGGTAGCCATCAGAATGTCACTACAGCATACAAGCAGAAAACAGAACACTCTGAGCACCATGTAGAACTATTTATAGCACACACCGTTCCTGACCGTAATAGGCTTACAACTAGAGCTCCTTCCGTATCTCCTTACAACTTCTAAGAAATTCCCTTTGTTAACATTGCACTTATAAAACAGTCTTAAAAGCAAGGTGTGCCACCTTTTCTCTGCTTGATTTTCCAAAGTTGCAAAATCTAAAATGGCATTAACTGAAAAAAAATGAAAAAACAACTTTTCCAACTCTCTGTAGACAAAACAAAACAAAAAAAGATACAATTATAGAAAATGTACATAGTCAATGTAATTGCATACTGTGTGAGGAAAGAAATTTAAAAATTAGAAACCATGATGAGTAGTCAGAAAGTGAGAATTAGATGGGAGAGAACTGCTAGCTTTACAACTTAGAAAAGCAGGCATTATTTTCCAACTTTATTAGGTCAGTGGGTCCAAGTTTCTTACAGCATTTATTATGGCGCCAGTCCAGACTGGAATAAATGGGAATCATTCCATTGATTTCAATGCGCTTTGGATCAGCAACTACACTGTCATGTCTTATATAATTTTTGTCAACTGGGAATAATAAAATAACTCAGATTAACCTGCCTGAAGTTCTAGCAGTCTTTAATTACCCATTTCGTTACAGCACCATTCTAATATTTACCTTCTTGACAGCAATTAACTCTGCTGTAAATGTAGTATGGAATGGATCTAGTTAAAGTAACTTGTTAGTTAGAATGACAATAACCCCAGGTTGCAAATAAAGCCTGCTAAAAATACATATACCTAAAGTGAACCCAAAACTTATACTCAACAGGAAAACCCACATTCAGTCTAAAAAAAATGTGTTTGAGCTTAAAGCAAGCACTACATAATTAACACGATTGCTGAAAGTATTGTGCAGTTAAAGCTGTCATCTCCCCTTCCTCAAGTGAGAACAAGACTAACAACATCTGTTATAGTAGCTCCAGTACTCAGAAAATCATCAGAAAGACTCCGCCCTGTCTACTTCAACAATTCAGAAATTAGAAGAAGGAATAAAGAAACAATCATGAAAAAGCTAATTCAATTAACCAAACTTACTTGTAAAGAAATAATGATGAATGGCATCTGCTTACGAAAGTCAGCTGATTATGTATAAACCCCCCACCCAAATAACAATTTCACTTTATATACAAATGTATTTAGAGGTAAAAGTCAGACTTTTCTAAAATGAAACAAAGCATTCTTTTGAAACCCAGAAGACATCACCTGCAGAGAAAATGGTGATCCATAAAGCCACTATGACTGCAATACTGACACCTCTGACAAGCAGGCCATTAGAGTTCACATCCTACCATCGAGGCATCTCAGACTAGTGGAAAAGCATGATTATCAGATCTGAAACTAAGAATTTTGACAGACTCACACAACCAGTTTTTTGAGTCTCCTGATCACTTTTCTCTTTAAAACTGACAAGAAATAATTTCTTCTTTATATACTACTTACAAAGAGAGTGTTATTTTATAGGGGTGCCAAATTTAAAGCAATATAAATGAGTAGCTAGTACTCTATGGAACATTTCCACAGGTAATAAACTCACACAACACATGAACTTTTGAGCTCCAGAATCTTTATGTTTTAATCTACCAATAGATTAAAAATAGAAATTCAATAATCAGACTAGTTGCATTAAAAAAATAAAGTAATACTTTCATAAAGAGATTTTTGTTCACGAGACCTATTGTATAGATATACAATAGTTTTTAGGTTTGTTTTTATGGAAAGTATTTCATAACTCAGTATGTAAATGCAAACATAAAATACAAATGTTGAGTAAATGTCATCTTATTGACTAAAACTGGTACAGACCCACATAAGATCAACATAAAGTGCATCAAGCAAAACATTATGGAACACAGAGAGGAAATTAATAACAAAACAAATACTTTGTTCTGCATGCTACTATATAACTAAGTCACGAATCTTTCCTTGGTTCATGTTTCTATCAATCTCAGCAGGGCCATAGATGCAGTAGAATTACATTAACTTTAGGTTTGCTTTCCAAACATACAGGATACCTGGCTATTTTCAGGATTTATGTTTTACGAATAAAATACTGCAACTTCTGTTGTATCTTGCAGTGCATTATGAAAACACTTCAAAAAGAATTCTGCTACCATGGCCTAGTACAAAACACAATTTTTTCCAGAGAATGCACTGATCTAGATCTGGCATTCCCAATGCAGTTATTAGAGATCAACAGACAAACCAGGAGAACAGGTATAACAGCGGGAGTCATGTCAGGAGCTGAAAGTCATGATATGTTGCTATCACTGGCATAAACAAGGCCACATCTGATGTTTTGTGATGTGACCTAAATATTGAGGGCAAACTCTACCATTTTAAGTGTTTGCAGCTGTATTTCAGAAAAATATGATTTCTGGAGAGTAAACATGAGCAGTTGCAAATGCTCAGACATATTACTTGTGGCAGTAGAGCATATGCTAGGCCTAGAAGAGTGCTATAAATGTTCTGCCAGCTTTACCCACAAGCACTCACTTCAGAGTTCCCATCTGCATAATCGTAAACACAAGGAGTTTCCACTGAAACCAAACTCTGAGAAAATTCTACATATGTTTAAAAGGACAGTAAGGCTGAAATTAAGCTCAAACAAAACTTGATTTATTCTATACTTTAAACAGTTGGACCCTCAAAAAATAGTATTTATCAAAAAGCTTGACATCAGTAAGACAGATGATTAGCCATTAAACTACTCAAGTGACAGCATGGCCTTTCTTTGTCATCAGCAAAATGAGTTTGATTACTACCTTTACTCAATGCTATCTGAATTATTCTGTGTCACATTACTCTTACAAAGAGTGGGTAGAATTGGGATGGCCCAGTTAAGTTCCAAATAGTACTACTGAGGGAGAATAACCACATGACTTGAAATTATTTACTTAGCTTTACAGCCTCCTTTTTCCTGTTTATAACTTCGGGGATTAATAAGAGTAATAATATAGCACAAAGCAGTCTGCCCCAAAAATAACCACACCTCTCAAAGGCTGGAGGCAATGGGAGTTCAGTTCAACTGTGTGCTCCATCCCAGACAGTTGCCCCTTGATGTTGTCTCAAGATAAATTCATTTCGCAACCATGGTCTTTTTGCTTGTGAAAACAAGCAGGATCATAAGATGGCTATTTCTAAAAAGATACACTTTTAGACATTAGGCCATGTCTAAAAGTAATGTGGCTGAATAGAAAAAATAAAGACTGTCTGGATGTGTGTTTGAGTGGGTGTGGCATCCATGGAACCTGCTGAGCTGTTCCAGGGCCACAGCTGCATGTGGCTGGTTAATGACACAGAGTCACACAGTTTCAACAGTATCAGCCAAGGCCTGTCTTGAGCTTAGGCAGCCTATTTGGCTATCACAGGGAGGGCATAGTAGAGTTCAGTCCCCCTCTTCCACATCAGTGCCATAACTCCTAAGGTACCCCACCAGAGAAGATCACACTGAATTCCACAGAAGAGGAGCAGAGAGGAGTCGCTTACAAGTTATATATCAAATATACATTGGAGGAACAACAGGAACAATGGAAACAATAAGTTGCACAAGACATTCCTCACAGGCCCCAACAATCCATCTCACTTTCCAACAGATGAAAGCCAATTACCCTTGACTTGAATAGGGGAGTCCATATATCCCACAGCTGAGGATAGCTTTCATTTTCCACAGCCCAAACACAAAGTCACTGCACAGAAATGCCCTTTGCTCCTTCTCCAGGCTCTAAATAGATGGGAGCACACGCAGTCTCATGCTACACCAGCAATACAGGCAGATGAGCAGGGACTCAGTGTCTTACATTTCCTACTGTTCACCTTGAGGCGCTTTCAGAACCTCCACTGATTATAAATGAATAACCCAATGCAATAGGACTTGCTGTTTTAGGATTGTTTAAATCTTTTGTGATTGTTTATGTATTGAAAGTCTCCCTCTCTATTATCTTGTGGTGATTTTTAAAGACTTCTTAGCCATTTTAATGTCTTAAATCTACCACTTAATTTCTCTTTAAAGCAAAGTTATGGGACTTAAGTGATGAATATACATTGCTGTTTAAAATATTATATTTTGAAGCACTTATATTAATGTTAAACAAATGTTAAATACATTTATTTAGTAGATACAGGTCATACTTAACAACTATCAGATCAGAAAGAGAGCTGTTACAATAATAAATACTTAGTTTTCCCTAGGCCAGAAATGCTTTTTCCCTTCCATTTTTTTTATTAATTTTTTTTAAAAAAATCACAATGACCAAGTACCTTTATTTTTTTTTTGTAACAATGAAAAGACACAAAACAAGGCTAGAGATGACTCACTTTTATCTCAACACATTTGTTATGGTGTGCTAACTAACAATATACCAAAACCCCTTCAGTTGTACTTTATGATTTTTAATTTCAGTCTTTATACATTTGAAGATACCAGAGACTGTAAAAGGTTAAAACACCTCACAATTATTTGGGGCAGAAAAAAGGAGGGAAAAATAAAGCTGGGGAGAAATTACGTGTGTTTTTCACTTAAGCCAGACAAGTGTGAAGAGAGTCTCTTGGCAATGATTTCCCAGTGTTTTGCAGTCTACTCACAGTTTTAGAATGTTCTTGTGAATGCATAAAGAGTTTAGAATTTTCAACTGGAAGTGTTATTTCCCAGTTTTCAAAACTCTCTACCAGATCTCAGTATCATGGAACACACACTGCCTCTCATTATATTCAATACCACAAAATTTCTGCTGAATGCACAAAGCTGTATCTCCTTATCTTACAATCCCAAATGTAATTCAGAATGTAATTCATGTGGAAGGCAGCATTCCACCAAACAAGCTCCATTTACTGCTCTTGTGCTACAGAAGAATTACTGATGTTTTGAAGACAGCTGGCTGTCTCTCAGCACTCAAAGCTCTCAGCTATTTCTACAGATATCTTGGCTCATCTGCTTCAAGCAGCCTGCTGGCCCTTAAAGAGAGAAACAAGGAAACAAGCAGGACAAAGCCAAGCTAGCAGATATAAAGAGGAGGAAAAATGAGCTGCCCTGAGGAGTTGCCCAAACACCAGTAGAGGAACAGTCTTTGGAAATAAGCAAAACAAAAATGTAGCAGCGTGGTCCTCAGCTAGCCAAGAAGAACAGAGATACAGGTAATATGGACAGTGTAACAAGATGCAAGGAAGTAAAAGGCCAATAAAACTGGACAAAAATAGAGTTTAAAGGCGCCATTAACAAGTATATGAAAGAAGCTACACCATGTTGCAGAAATGAGAGTTAAAGTCATCCAGCATCCTTCCTTTGTAAATAATTATTAATATCCATCCATATCACAATATCAACAGGAAAGAATTCAATAGTGAGACAGTTTTATAACATATATACATACCAGCATATATGACATCAATATAATTAAGAATCCTTTCTTTTAAGGCATCTTTGACTTTAATGGCTTATTTCTTTTAATAAAATAAAATTTAAAGACGAACAACAGAAAATAAATAAGCACTTTAAAAAAATGAACGTATCAACCAATTCAAATCAATATGAATGAAACATGAAGTGTAAAAGTCATTAACTAAAAAAGGCTCAACATTCAAAAAACCCTAATAAATCAGTACATAAGGATATGTCAGAAATTTAATCACTTACAGGCTCTCCTCGATGTCCTTCTAGGCCTGGAGATCCAGGCTGTCCAACTTCTCCCTTTAAAATAATAATAAAAAAAACTCTTAAGGAAAAAACCCTTCCTTTGCATAATAAAAAAATTATTTCAAACAGGAAATTATTATTTTTAATATAAGTCAATGTCAAACCAATACATGTAATCAAGGCTTCATCAAACAATGGTCTCTTGAAAACAGTTTAAAACACTGTGTTGTCAATCAATATTCCCTCATGCTGTGTCTGACAGCTCTCAAAAAGTTTGCAAAAAAACATGGGAGACATTGTCTTTTGAATATGAGCTGCAATTTTCAGTTGAAGAAATGCATAAACTATGAATAAAGTCCTACTGTCTAATTGTTAGTACTGCTAAGTCTGGAAAAATATTTCAAAGCACTTCAGAATACACCAGTACCAGAAATTATCAAATCTTTATGTCCTTACTCAAAGTATGTATGATACTAAAACATCCTAAAAATTTGAAGAATAATTCCAGAAATAAAAGCACATACAAAAATCCAAATATTTATACATATATGTGTGTTTATATATATATATATATATATATATATAACCAGGCAATAATTAATTCAAAATTATAAAAACTAGACTTGAAGTAACAATGGGCAGCATCTGGGTTTCAAGCCATGCTTTTTCCACATTCCTTCCTGGAATGAATATTGTAAAAAAAATAGGAAAGCTCCAACAGAAATTTCCTTCAAAGACAGCATGTTTGTTACTGCTCTGAATTTGATTATAGACCCAGAATGAAACAATGTTTTATAGCAAGCAGATGTTGAAGTCAAGCTGACAAAAAGTCTGAATGAGGAACATGGCTTCTGTTAGCTAATATATTATAAAATGAATAAAAACTAATAAGCTTGTAATTTTTTTGTACTACAATAATTAAATTAAGAAAATACCCCAGAGAATGTCTTTCCGTTTAAATGTACACACATTCACACAATTAATATACTGAATTCTTTGTATATTTTTTACAAGCATAGAAACAGATCATTTGGATGAATCCAAATTCATCCTTTAGCAACATAATGCTTCACTCTACATGGTCACTAGTGACAGTTAAAACCCTTTGCTAATCTTATAACTGTGACTTCTACCTGTCCATCTAATCAAACACCAGAAAACAAAAAAAATCTAATACCTAATTACTCTTTTTCTACATTCTATACTACCAGAGAAGGCATTTCTTCAGCTTAGCAGTAATATCTCTATATTGGGTACATTATATATATATAAAATAAGAGAGGATTTGTTTGAAATAAATCATGGAGGTAACTCAGCTCCTATCATGGACAACAGAACTCGTCTGCACAATTACTGGAGGACTGATTCAGCTGACCAGCAACAAGAAGCTGAATTCCAATGCCCACACATAGACATTTGGTCATATTTGAGATACGCACGGGTGCCTTATCTAGGGTCCTACTCTCTTATGATCTGGTTATTGAAGTTATTAGAAACGCCTCTGCCCCAATTAAGGTGCAAATGAGACCAGATGCTAAAGTCAATAGTATGGGTTTTATTTAATGGTAAATGTGAGGCAAAGAAAGAGAGATAGAAACATGAAAAAGGAGGGGGGGAAGAAAGAAAGTGACAGAGAGAGATTAAAATAGAAAATGTATCAGCACATCAGTGTCCTGTGGGTCCAGTTCTTCTGGTCTTCTTGGTGGTGAGGGTCCTTCAAAACAGAGTCCCGTGGATTAATGTAGGTTCAAGAGCTGCCCAGGCACCTCCCCTGGGAGGGGGCTGGGGGGGGAAGCTTTGCAGTCTCTTGCAACAGACTCTGGATTTGCTGCATGACTTGCATCATGTGCAGTCTTCTCGTAGTAGAAGGTCTCAGGAATGAGTCAGGGGGGCACTTTGAGGGTTTATGACCCCTTCTCAGCTGCCTCTCTTGTGAATGTCCCATGTGTTTGGGAGTGCGGGAGTTTACTCTGCTTGGTGTAGAGAGATTTCACCATCACACATCCAAAACTTTTCTCCCCCAGCACCCCCTCGGCTCAGCTAGGGCGGATTCTTAACACAGATGCATTCTTCTTTCCTTGTCCTTGTTTACTTCTCCTCAGACTTGAGATGATTAGACAATAGTCTTATCTCAAGTCCCTCTTCACAGTCCAAAATTCCAGTCAGGCTTTGGTGGTTCGCAGACAGGCACTTGCAATAAGTCTCTCTATGATTTTGACAAAGCTTAAGACATTACTGACACTTCAGTCCATCACATACTCCCACTCCAACAGGGCATGGGCTTCCCATAGGTTTTATGTCATATTTTTTGGCTTCCTTAGGATGCTTTGGACACTAATGTATTTCAAATGCACCACAACTATTCCTACAAACCTGCCTTTGACTCCACTGGCATCACCACATAGTCCTCCACTGACTTCAGTGACAACCAAGGTAGCTCCTATGTCCATAGACACAAACTTAACTGAGTGTTTCAAGAATGTCAGTTCAATTGTCTTTGCTTGATACATTTGCAAGAGTCAGAGATATGTTTATATGAATAAAGACAATTTGTAGGCATGTATCAATAGGATTTGAAGATGAAAATGAAATTAATGTATGAGTATTTAAAACGAAACCAAGGAAAAAAATGAGAAAAAGTCCTCCAGTATCTTAGAAATAATCTGCTGTTCGTTGCTAAAGTTAACTTAAGAAAAATGAGCAATAAGAATTTTTTTCTATAATTAAGATTTAAAACTTCTTTTACTATTTATTTTAAGTGCATAAATGTAAGAGCAGTTAAAAAAAAAGCAGTATACTCAAAGTTGTCTAAGGACATGTAAGGGCACTAAGACCCCATTACAGTAAGTAAGGGGTCATTGATTTAGCTACTACATCAAAAATGAGAGGTGTTAACTGGAGGTGTTCTACGGCAGCCAAAGCTTCCATATTGGGCTGCCAGGCACCACCTAGAGGAGACCTATGTCCTGCTGCAATGGTATTTACAGGTCACCTGGGCTACCCAAAGAAAAGCAAATTGGACTGCAAACTTACTAGTGAGGTCATAAAAGTTATAGCAAAAGTCAACAGCTTAGTGACTTTAAAAGCTCCATTGATAATATTTACTAAGAGCTTCACTCGGTTGTCACTGCACAGACATGTAGAGCCATTGCCTACTCTAAATAAGGGTGAAAAATTTTTCACCATGAAGATATTCAAGGATGGAACAAGGTGAACAAGTTGTGCAGTCTCCATCCTTGGAAGTTACCAAAATTCAGCTGAGCAACCTGGTATGGATTCAGTGGTGTCTCCTTTGTGAGCAGGAGATGCCCCAAATTCCCCTTCAGCCTGAGAGAACGAGCCTGAGACCCTGTTGTATCCACCTTGTTGGCAGCTGCTGCCTGAAGGGTTTAGGTCTCTCACATGTCTTGTGTCATATCTCCCTGCTGCTGCAGATGTCACAGATACACCAACTGCATTCCCAATGCTCCCGACAAGCATGGTCACAAAATGGAAGATGCAGATCTCCATCTAAAGCAATAGGAATTTAGATAAATGTACTTAAAAGTACACTTGCCTTTTTTGACACTGAAGTAACATTACTCTTGAGCAGTCCTAAATAATTTCCTTGTTACTAAGAAAAATATTATAGGAACAAAGCTGCTGTTTAAAAGCTTTTTTACCTCAATTTAACTGAACATTTACATTGCATATTATTAATTTTTTTGCTGTGAACTTAAAACTGATATGGCTAAAGTCCATCTTTTCACAAATTAGAACAGTGCAAACAATAGTTTGGCAAAAAAAAAGCCACTGAGCTCACAGACTGTGACACATCATAGAAATATCAGATCCTGTAGTCTTTTTTACAGTAGACAGATACACAGTCAGCTTGAAAAACTGTTCTAAATTAAATATAAAGGGCATTGCACAGTGAAGTGAACACAAACATAAACAAATCCAATACTGAAAGTGTTTTCCTCTAACTTCTCTGCACCTCTCTTCAAAAGCCATTTTGTTCCACAGCGTACGCCTGTTTATAAATCTCATTAAGAGATTCACAGAGTTAGAGTAACACAAAAGGATAAGGGAGACAAAGTATAAACAATCTCTAAGGATCATTACTACACTCCTAGTAAAAGATTTGCCCATGCTCACAAAATAACTGAAAACAATGAAGTCTGCTCACCGCTGCAGTAAACTTACATGTTTTCCCAGTAACACATTATTTTAATTTCTGTAATTCTCCACAGACTACATTGGGTACATTTAGATCAATAACAATGCTATTGAAGACTCTGGCAAGATACAAATATACATTTCTACATACCTTGAAACCAGGACTTCCCGGTAGTCCATCTTTACCATTTCTGCCAGGGTCTCCCTGTAGCAACAGTTACCAGGAATCAGTAGGTGAATTAACAAGCAAAAGTTAAAGGCAAATTGTGTTCACAAAACTTACTGATCGCCCAGGCATTCCTGGAAACCCTGTATCACCCTTCTCTCCTTTTGAACCCTGAGAAAAACAGCAAATGCAAAGTAAGCTACGCTCAATGTTTATGACACAAATTCAGCATATTTAACCTATAATTAATGCACGTTATTTCTCATTTTGAAAATGTACAGACAATCTATTTCTTTGTTAACATAGGCACCTGTCAATTAATAACTCCCCCATTACAGAAATGTAAATATGCTTGAAAACAAGAAATGCTAACACAGATCCTCTTTCAAATTGGTTAAACCTCTACACCAATAAACACACGAAGAAAATACAAGGACAGGTAAAAACACAACAGTTGACTTGGGATGTCCAAAATATGTTCTTTGTTCTACACAAATTACATCTCTCTTCGTGGCCACTATCAGCCTCACTCTTTTTGTGTGCTTCCCTCTTCACTCCCCTTGCTCCTCTCCCTCTCTCCTGTTTGGTTATATGCACATTCCTATGTATTAAAAAAAGTACAGACTTCTTTGCAATATAATTGTTACATATACCCCATATATGGTCTGTTAACGCATGGACATATTTGTAAAAAATTTTGTGTCACGTGAAAATGAATTACACCAACCATGAACAGAAAGATGAAGACAGTTCTCAAAATACTCAAGTAGAGCACAAGTTTGACATTACTACACATAAGTACATTCCGTAACAACAGTGAAGATATTTTTGAGTTACGATTGCAGAATCAAATTATCTGTGTATGCACATAATAAAAATATAAATTATGTTCCATGGGGCTCCCATGTCCCAGCACTGGCAGCAGCAGGGCTGTAGGCCCCTCTGTGAGGGGCGGCCGAGGCTGCCCCAGGCCAGGCACAGCTGGGCACAGCTGGGCACAGCCAGCTCCAACCCACCCACTGCAGGGCACAGCTGAGCCCACAGTGCCAGGGGGGCACCTTGGGGAAATGTACTTAAGAAGGGTCAAAAACAGGACACCAGCAGAGGAAGGAGAGAGAAAAAAGTGAGAACAACAGCTCTGCAGACACCATGGGGAGCAAAGGAGATGACGGGGCGGTCTGCTGGAGTAGAGGCTCTTCTGCAGCCTGTAGAGGGGATCAGGGTGGAGCTGCAGTAGCCGAGCTGAGGCCCACGGAAACCCCATGCAGAAGCAAGTTTGTCCAGAAGGACAGCAGCCTATGGGAAGGACCCACACTGAAGCATGGGAGGAATGTGAATAGGAAGGAGAGCAGAAAGCTGTTACGGAGTGACCATCTCACCCTGTTCCACATTCCATAAAAAATGGAGGTTGAGCCTAGGAAAAGGCAGTGTGGGAGAGGTGCTTTAGTTTTTGCCTTTGCTTCCCACTATTCAAACTTATTTTAGCTATCATTAAATTAAATTAATTGTTCACAAGTTGACACTGTATTCCTTGTGAGAGTAACTGGCAGATCATCTCCCTTATTTGGACTCACGCACTTTTCCATTTTATTTTCTCCTACCCTACTGTTGAGAAGGGAGAATGAGAGAGTGGGGCTGGGGGTGCCATCATGCAGCCAGCCAAGGTCACCCCATCATAGATACCAATAACATTTTGCTTTAATTTATGATTATAAATTCACTTGCCTTTTTTCCATATATTCCTGGTACCCCTTGATCTCCTTTAGGACCCCTTTCTCCCTAGACAAAATGTGTGTGGACAAGTTAATTTTTAAAATAGAAGTAGTAATATAAAGATATATATATATATATAAAGTATATATGTATAGCAGACTCAAAAGAGAGAAGGCAGAGCAACATATGATAGAAAAAATGTGCCCAAGACAGTAAATACAAATCCTGAATTTTCCAGGCTCTACTAAGGGAATGGTGAGGCAATCCACAGCTTGCAGGCTTAATGTTTCTGCTTTTTATAGAAGTTAACTTAGTGATTCTGGTTGCTTCAATATGGGCAGGAACCTAAGTGAAAATTCAGCCCCTTGAAAAGTGCTGCACTTTTCTGAAGACCTTATTTGAAAAGTTTAAAACAAAAATTTGGAAAAACTAAGAAATAAATCCAGTTGAGTATTAACCCAGAAGAACAAAAAATATGGTTGATCATGTTTTAGAGAACACAAACATGAATTAAACTTGCTGGGATAGACCAGAACTATCCTTCAAAATGCTGTCACTCAAATGGAAAGACTCAAAGAAAATCATTGAATTATTTCTATTTTTTGACACCTTATTTGTGATGAAGAAAGTTCTGAGTAGTAGTAAAATCAAAGTAATTAATATAAAATCCCATAGAGCAGAACATAAATAAAAAAACAGGTGATTTGCTTGATATCTATGCAATGACGTCCCAAGGCATGTATATTCCCTAAATTTCAGCATCATATGTATTGATTTTATGTAGTTCATCAAATGCACTGGCAATATTGGATACAGAGTTATTTTTCCCTTAAATCATAGAACAAGTTGAAACACAAGAGTATTGTAACAAGAAATGTTTCATTTCAACCTTTGGTGCTGGCATCCCATGTAATCCAGGAAAACCAGGTAGTCCACTGTCACCCTAAAAGAGCAAACATATTTTAAATGCTTGTATCTGAAATAGTGGTAATATACCGTAATAACATTCATATTCTCATTATCAACAAATAGTGGAAAGAGGTAATATACCACCATATTAACTTCATAGTACTTCTATGATGACTGATGACAGTTTGTTATATTCAAACAAGATTTAGTACATAAAAGGAAAAACGTAAACCAATCATTTAATTTTAGAATAAATTTTACTGTAGTTTCTCAAAAAATCTTATGAAGGTTCGAAAGTAGCAATTCAGTTCCAACAAGATGAAAAAAAGCTTTGAAAGCTCTGTAGGAGCTGTGGTAAGTCTACCATCCATTCCTAACTCCCAAAGACTAAGAAAACTCCCTAAACCTGGAACGGCTTTGCTTCAACCTCTTACTGAAAGTATTAAAGACCTTCTGACCTTATGAAATTTCTCACCAGCTTACTCTGGATCAGTGAAGTATTAAAAATAAGGAATTAAGTACCTTCTCTAAAAAATAAACAAACCAAAATACAGTAATAAAACACCTTTGTCACTTTGACAAATGAGTGCTCATTTCAGTGGAACACAGAATACACTTTGGTAAAAGCAGTTGCAGTTGAAAAGACAAGCCAAATCACCAGTTCTTTTTATTGTTTGCAGAAGCATCAGATATCAGGAATTCCAAACTTTTGCTGTTGGTACTGAATATGTTTAGCTGACAATTTTTCTGCAAGCTCCCTTGAGCAATTACAACAAAAGGCTAAATTATAACTTGTCAGTACCTGACTTGACACAATAAAACCAAGCTTAGTTGCTTTTTTTCAGTAGACAAGATCTTCTTCACATGGGACAAGCAGCCAATCAAAAAATCGCATTTGGTCAACCAGAATGCTTTCTCCCTGTTATTATCTAACTATATTAAATAATATATTTCAGTTTGTTTAATATATTTCAATCATAAAGAAGGAATAGTAAACTTTGCTTAGAAAGTTATTTCATATAATATTTCATGTTGTAAGACAAAGGTTCACAACATATCTCAGTGCTATTTGTCAAAGCCATTCATATCTAAGCAGATATGGAGAGATCTGTCATATATTCACCAAAGACAGGAACACAACCATAGGAATGATAGCTTGTGGGTTAGTACTATCAGAATCTCTCTCAATAAATAAATATTGAAAACAGGTGGAATGGAGTTCAAAAAATCAGCAAAGCTTATAAAATAAACACTTTCTGGATCCATTGCTTCTTAATGAAAAAGAACAGAGTCTTGATTTCTACTCAGAAGTGGTGATTCAATTACTGGATAAACTAAAACACTTGGAAATGGAAACAGTTTTAAATTAGTTGCTACAGAAACTTCACATGTAATGGGATGAAATTAAGAGATGAAAATTTGGGCTGAATTTCCAGGAAAAAAATTCTAATGGCAAGACCTATTTTACAATGGAAAAGTTTTGTAAAACAGCAGTGGAAGCCCTATTTCTTGGCACATTTTAAACAAGGTTGGACTGAGCAATAGGAAATCTGTCACAACCTTGCACTGCCAGAATAGAGTTTTGCATCAGCAGTATCTTAATTTCTACAGATGGCCCAATACTGACTGATCAATTAGAATAACATCTAATATCAATTAGATTGAGATGACTAAAGCACAGAACATATAAGCACATTTTTCAGCACTAACCATGCATTTGAGAATTCTGCTGAACAGTGACAAATTTAAAGATCTGGTTTTAATACTGGCAACTTTAGAGAGAAATTCTAAGTAAGACTTGTTGGAAAACAAGTGTTTGTTTCACAGAAAAGGCTTTTAAACTTTAATAAACAAAAACACAAACTGTTTTTATCACAATCAACTTAGAACTTTTCTAAATATAGGGCAGAAATGTAGGCACAGATGCTTACGTACCAATGAGACTTGGCAAAAGCCATAGGCCAGTTTACTCACTGTGCATACAGAAGATCCAGAGTAAAATTTATCCTGATTACCAGAAGGGAGTTACATATAAGATTCCACATCTGTCTGTAGCTCCAAGCTACTGGCTACACCTCAAGTAGAATTTTCCACAAAAACCTTTGGTTTCAATTAATCATTGTTTTTGGATAAAAAAGTGCCATCCAAAAATTCCTACCTAGGTCATCTGGATGATCATTTGAAGAGAAAAAGGGTGAAAAGAGTTAAAAAGAAACCAGTCTGACAGATGTATTTATTGTGCTTCCAGGTACCCATACTTAGATATGCTTTCTAAATATATGTTATTCAGTGCAATAAGGTTGCTACTGGCAGTCCTAAAGCCTACATAAACTTTATTAAATAAAGCAGACCAGATTCAGAATTTAAATTTAGGATTCTTAACCACTCCTTATTACCCTTTTAACAAACAATTCTCACAGAAGCTTCATGGGAAAATACTGACATTATTAACTGTACAATCAAAAATTAAAAATTTTAACAGTAAAACCTTTTTATCTATTACTCTTATTTATTTATTTTTTTTTACCTTTGCCCCATCTTGCCCTGGCTCTCCCTTGATACCTGGCAAGCCACGAGGTCCCTAAAGTGAGAAAAAAAAAATAAAAACCAGCTCAAATACTAATACAATCTGATACAACACAAGACACAGAAATGTAATACACCATGACACAGAGACCAGTGTGTCAGCTGGTGATTACAGCATTTGTGGAATTGGACACAAAGGCAGAACCAAGCATGAAATGTATCCAGCATGTATACCATACTATCATAACCCATGACTCAGGAATACCAAAACTATTTTTTGTTCCAACCAGGGATAACCCCAGGCAAAAAGGGATGTCTCACAGCCTGCTCTAGCCCAGACATGCCCCCTTCAAATGTCCATCAGACAGCCTTCACATAGGCCATATTCCAGCCTTGGTCCTGGCCCCAGCATGCTCCCAGATATTTAATTCAACAACTTAATAAATCCTTGACTGTCAGACAGACTGGATCATGCCACAAGTAAAATACAGCACTGGTTTCTAACAACTGCCTCAGTAAGGACTGCTAAATTGATGCAACAAAGAAAGAAAAAGAATTCTCCTCCATCCATCTGGGCTTTATCTGAAACCTTGTTTTGGACATGTGAATTGTGAGTAATCCATCACCATAAGACTTCAGATCACTGTTAGTGATTCATAGAAAAACTGAAGGAACTACTGTTTGACTCCTCAATGAGGACAAAAATGTCTAAGCTACAGCTGAGTCCATCTTCTACGGGCAGGAGGATTTGCAGTCTAATTGTCAGCCTACCTTCAAACCCCAAAGCCATGTGAATTCCAAAGCAATTCACGCAAGAATGGCCCCGGATTTAATGACATCCCTTGACTCCTTTTCATTCCCCACATCGCAACTCTCAATGACAAACAGTGACTACTGAGAGAAACTTGTCAGGATTTGTCTCAGATCCAGTCTCACAATTTAGGAACGGAACAGAAACTTACTTGAATCCCTGGAGTTCCCGGCATACCTGGAGTTCCTGCTGATCCCTGGTATCCCTAAGGAAAAGAATCAAGACTTGCAACTTTTCAAAAAGTAACACAAATTTCTAAAGACCTAATTAAAGAAAAAACAATCCTCCTGCTTACTAGAGAACTGCTGTCATTTTAGGTCACAAATTTTAGCAACTACTATCACAATCGTGCATTTGGGATTTAGATGTCAGCTTTCAAAAGTTTTCATATCTGCACTTGAAGTTCACAGACTTCATACTTTAGCTAAAATCAGTCACTTTAGAATTGTTGCATGAAAGAATAACAAACATACTGTTTTATTTTCCACTGGGAGAAAAAAAAAGAAATTAATCCACATATGCCGACACATTTTTTTCTTTCTCTCAAGAGAAATAGCTGAAAAATCCCAGGACTTTTACAGGCTTATTCTCAGAAACAAGCTTTAACAAATAAGGTATGTTCTAATACATAATGCAGCCAGTTTTGTAATATATCTAAATAATAAAAATTCCATCCTCAATACTAAGCACTTAGCTATGAACTTGAAGGTATATAACAGGTTATGCAAATAAAAAAAAAAAAAAAAAGAATGAGTTGGACTACGAAAAGAAATACTAAATAATTCATCAGTTGAAAAAAGAATTTCAAGAATGCTTTCCTAGAAATCAGCATTGGTAGAACTAGAGAACCTTTACAGAATCCAAAATATATGTCTATGTCTCGGTAGATTCGATTCAATCAGTACAAAAGTGCAAAGATAGGTAGTTTTTATGCAAAATTAACAAGGGCTTTAAAGAACCCTTTAAGAGAGGCAAGTTACTGAAGAGTAAGAATTTCACAAAGCTCCATTAAAAACATGTCATTCCAATGGACAAAATGAGCTACCAAGAGGGATTTTTACTTTTTTTTTTGATCAAACATTCAAAACAAGAGGAAAAATTGTTCTATAAAACTCTGAGTTTATTTGGCTCAGACATTTCGACAGGCAGACAAAGCTGAATTTCATAAATCCAATTAAATGGACTATCCAACTTCAAATACCCAGAATTTGATCTTGATTTGAACTGAGAGAACTAATCATCCTATTTCTAAATGAGTTTCAATCTTAAAAACTTTACACAAAATTTAATTGAGGGATTTCCACACTGGTAAAAAGGAGGTAATAGAATCTCCTCAATACAAGGAAGGCAGCATGTATGTCTGATATCTTCTTTAAATCAGTCAGAGATTCCTAGGAATAATAAACAGAGCTAAAATTCTTTTCTGGGTTAGATACAAGAGAGTCCTTGCTGTGCCCTCTTCCCAAAAGACATTTGAGCAGATGCCCGATGAGCCAGCTGGTAATGTTTAGTATAGAAGTAAACAGAATTCTAGGTCTCTGTCATACATGGATCCTCTATCAAGCATTTCACTTTCAGTGCTCAAGGCGGTTCTAGCAAAATCAGCTTCAACTATAAATGGTACAGTATTCCCAGATTGCTTATAAGGCCTCCCAGGTAGCTGAAATAATTCACCAAGCCAAATAAATGCCTTTAAAAGTTTATCCTTTTTTCTTTTCTTGTAAAAGAAAAAAAAAAAAAGGCAAAAAGGTTGCATGACTTTCTTTAGGATATCATTCTATATAAATAAAACTCTATTTCATATTTTAGATCTCTGCAATGTAATTTCCCTTCTCCCTCTAAATGAGCAAGGGAAGAAGTAAAGAAGTACAATTTTCTGGCTGAACCGAATTTCAGAATTCACAAGATGAATTGAGATGGCAGAAGAGTTTTCCGTTTACAAAATTGCATGTTTAGCTCAGAGCTAGATATTGTAATGTGATTTCAACACAAATCAAACATGCTGGAACTGTGTTCTGTTAATGGAAAACTGGAATAGAGAAGATTGAAAAGGAAATTCACAGAAAGTCAAAAAATGAGAATCACCGTCCAGTACAAATAACATACCAATTGTTTGGACAAGCTAAAAAGACCATCTATAAAATAAGAAAACCATATTTCATAAAAGCTGGGCATGTATTTGTATCACTACTTCTTCTGCTGCCCAGATCATCAATCTATATGCTAATGCCTACAAATTTTTTGCCCTAAAGTCAACTCAAATCCTTTTTCCCTAACCACAAAGCCCTCAAAAGGAATACCTATACATACATATGCTGTGAGAATAGCAGTGCCATAGCTGCCACTTTATGTAAAAGGGATAAAAGTGAAAATTCCCTTTTTAATTGATGCTGATGAGTTCAAGACTGAAGGTTCACTTTCAAATATGGTAAAAACACTAAATTTACCATCAAAAATAATACCTTGTATCTGGGCTTGGTCTTCTCTCATGAAATTTTCAGAAGACACTCAAATAGTGTGAGAACATTATAGTTAACTCTGAATTTGATACACAATTTCGAATCCAGTTGCCAAAACATACGCAGCTCCTGCCATCTGAAATTCCTTAGACAGCCACATAGTGGAAGAAGACAGCGGTACAAAATATTTGGGAGACATTCACTATCTTGCAGTGTGAGCAAAACAAAATCCCTTACAGCATAAAAATCCTATACTTCTTGTGGTATACTAGTTAAATAACTGCTGACTAGTATGGTAATTTAGATACCCTGTGTGTCTGTATCCATTTAAACAGTAAATGTTAGGTGTCTTAAAGTAAATCCCACCTATAACATTTCATCAATGTTGTCAATTAGCACTATTCCACAGCACTTTGTTTATATTCTTGTTCATTATTTTACATCAGTTCAACTGAAATCAGCACTATACAAAATCTCCTTCTCAGTTTGTTGTGGGTGGGAACAGTACTGACTATTTTCTCATGCCTGAAAATCCATAAAGGCAAAGTGACAAACAGCAAGACACCAAGATTAGTTTTGTCCCAGACTGCTGGGTAATAACAGATGAAATGAAACTTGGGAATTTAAAGAAAACTGCGATAATTTACAAATAATTCTAAGTGAAAAAAACGAATATGTTTCTTAGGCCAAAGAATTCACATAAAGGACACAAAAATTCAGCAATACTGTTATCATCAGTGAATTAAGATCCTTGCTGGAGAAAGGAACTTAGTTTACCTAGAAAGAAAAAAATTGAGCAAGAAGGACATATGACAAGCATTAATCCCAAAGAACCTTGGGGTGCAATAGCAGAGTAAACCTCAGAAGTATATCTTCAATGCATGTGCAAGCCTAAAGGACAAAAGTTCAGATAGGATTTATAGTTGTATCCCATCTGATAAATATAAAATAGAAATAAAAACAGAGGACATATGGATAAGGCAATGACAACTCCACTGTACACTCCCTTACCGAAAAGCTTTTGGAGTCACTGAACAATATAAACAACACAGGCATGACAACAGGACTACTTGGGAAAGACAAAGGAGAAGTAAGCAAGCTCTGTTTGGCTAGGAAGTAACTGAGGACCAACAGTACTGGTCTGAAGAAATTCAAGGGCCGTAAACACTAAGTAAATAGAACTATTAGGGTGATGCAACTGAGCATAATGGAACGCTGCTGCAAAAGAAAATTTTAATTTAGTGTTAGAAAGACGTTGAAAGGTCTGTGGACTTCTTGCGGAAGTTTCTTGCAGAAAATCTTTAAAGCACACTTATCTAAAGCCTTAGAAGTCTCCAAACTCTTTTCATAAAATACATTACATCTTAATGGACAGGAAGTGTTACAGCTATTCAGACATGTATCCATGCTTACCCTCAAATTTGCAGTTCATATTATGACCTTCTCCCTCACTGACAATATCAGTAACTAAAATCCTGCCAGGCAACAGAAATGAGAGAAAGTACTCAATGTGTTTGAATTAAGTGTTTTAGCCTTCTTCTGAGAAGTTTTTCTATCATCTAACGTTTTTGCCTAAGGTCCTTTCTCTTCTTTTTCTCAAGGAGCAATTTTTCTAACATCTTCTCCAACACCTCATTATGCCTGTACTCATCTGGCTACTGCTTTTGTTTCTCCTGCCCCTTTGGAATGTGGATCAGTCAAGTGGTCCTCTTCAGCAGGTCTCTTTGGAATCTGTGCCATACTCCTTTCTCTGGGACTTTCTTGAATAGTGGTAAAGAAAAAAATGGAAGCTTTTGCCTTTCAACATAAATTTGGGGATGACTCCTGATCAAGGACTTATAATCCCATGGATATTATTATGGGAAAACTAAAGAAAAAAGTTTTCATTGTTTTGTGTGTTGCCCTTTGTGGGTTTGCTTTGTTTGGTCTGTTTATTATTTCTCCATTTCATGAGACTTTCTTCCATTAGCAGCTCCCTCATCTACCAAGGCTTTCATAACTCAGAGCCCCTACCAGCATATTTTACCTGAGCATGATGTTCTCAAACACCACAAAAGAAAAAAGATCCATCAAGATCATTAAATAAAAGGTCATTAATCCAGCTTATAAAGTTCACAAGCTTCAGACTGTTGGGAGATGAGCTGATGTACCAAAGGAGTATAACTTCCTGCTCAGTGGTTAGATATTCATCCTTACCATACCGCCCGCCTTTGGCTACTGCTGCAGATGGTGATATGCTCTTCTGCCTGAACCACACAGCTGTGTGCAGCACAAGTCAGCAGCAGGCATCACTCTGATTTCAAACTAACAGGTTTCAGGGAAGCCATTACATGACTGCATTAGGATGGAGCAAACATATTTCCTCTAATAATAAGGTCACAGTGTTACTGAGGAATATGGGGGGTTTTTGGAATTGAAAGCTTTATTTTAGTGATGAATTGTCAAGTATGTCTACAAAATATTTCTGACAAAAGTAGTTGCAGAATTTATAACAACTGAAATTCCAGGCAAGGTCATCTAATAGTACAGGGACTTCTACGTATACATGAAGCTATTGCCCATTTTTATTCCAAAAGCACTGTTGATTTGGTCTTCAGTTGGTCACCAATATTTAGCTCCAGCTGCAATAATGTTCCATAGTTTTTTAAAGAATCTATTAGAATGATCAGAAATTACTTATTATGTGAGGCTTTTGATACCTTATGAACTCTCCATCTGGATATATCAGTCAAGTCAGTCTCATCAGAATATTTTTAAACTGCTTATTGCTTGTAGATACTGTAAAGACAAGGCAAATAGTTCCAAATTGTCATGAATGAAAATAGATGGAATGCTGGAAAATCATCCAGATATTTCAGCTGCATGGTTCAAAGTTCAAAATTGCCAAATAAGTGGGGGGTTTTCAATTTCTTTCAGCAGACTGATAACCCTAACCCTAACCCATCACCTCTATTAACCACAAGTGATCACAGCACAGACTCTGATCATTTATTTTTCCTCTTAAGCTTTTCCACAGTACATACAAAGTACCCTTTGGAACAAAAAATGGCTTTGTGACCACTCAGTCAGGCTGCTGGGCACTTTCAGGGTCAGCAATCACTCCAACTGCTTCTTTTAGATGAATAATGTCTATTAAAATGAGTTCCAGTTGAGATTCAAATACTATTTTTATCCTTGTATTTATTTAGCAGTGCTTTTCTCCTGACTAGACAATTTAATAATTTCAGGTTCTGAATTACACTTTTTATTGAAAAACAATGTATTTGCATTACTTCTTATGCTTTTCACTTTCATTCTTTCCTACACTAACTTTGATCTTTTCTGTATGTATCAGAAAATTAACAGAAGTGGCGATTAAAGGGAAGAAACAACCTATGAACAAAACTAGAAAAAAGAACAATAAAGACATTATTGAAAACAAGTTATATTTGTGTTCATTTCCACAAATATTAAAGTTAATTTTACTGGGTAACACCAAGTGAATAATCATGTGCTGGTAAGACTGAAGATACCAATAGGAATTGTTTTCAATTTCTCTGGACTAAAACTTCATATATTAGAACAATCTAGCTAGCCCAAAACCAATAAACTAAATTTTCTCTGATGTTCTACTTTAAAAATCAATTACATATAGTAATATAAATGCATGCCTAAAACCTTTCTCAGCGGAAAAAACATTTTGTTGACTAGTTATATTGTTCAAAGAAAATGAATACCAGATAGGCAAATTGGAATAACTTTAGAGAAGAACATAAAAATGTGTTTGGGAACAGAAAAGACTGACTTTGCAGGAAAAGTTTTTCACGCAAAAGCCACTTGATTAAACAAGACTGACTACACAACTACCTGTAAGCCTATGGGGCTGTCTGAATTAAGAGCTTGCCTCTCAAAGTTCCCCAGGGGATACAGCTAAAAAGATTCATATAAGCAAAGCTTCCTCAAACAAGGAAAGTCACTGACAGCACAGAAAATGTGCAGCTTATATTAGCAAATACATAAGGAAAACAGTAAGGCAGAGAGAGGAATTTTTGCTGTACAGTGTATCTAAAGGATCTCCCACCACTCAAGGCTAAAAGCTCGCCTGGAAAGCACTCAAGAATCTACTGTAAGGAACAATAATATACTGGCCAGACCTGCGGATGATCTAATAGGTTTGAAATTATGTCCTTACAAAAGAACAAGTGCAGAAACTACAGTCGGTGTTTCAAAAACATTAGTCAGTTAATAAAGCTATAGGATTTACCTGTAAGCACTTCAAATAGCATAGTAACTTCAAAAAAGTGGTCAAATTTCTCCTTTAGTAGGGCTTTTTGATTCTCATTCTGAGATGCTTTTGGTAATCATTTTATGTTCAGAGAATGCCCATCTATGCACATTATGACTCACTTGCACGAACAAAAAGAAAGCTGTAAGTGCCAGATTACAAAGTATCAATTCGTTTCCTTCATGATTCACAATGTTATAAACTTCACTGCTATGGGAAGATACATAGCATTGAAGTGGAAACCGGTCATAAAAGTATGAAAGAGTCATAACAGATTGTTTCTAAAATAATATTTTCGCAGCTGACTGGATGCTTTAGAAATGAAGTCTTCATCTAGTTTTTAAAGGAGAGAAGGAAAACTCACATTCCCCTACCAGTATCCAGGGCATTCTGCCTTCATTAAAGCTTACACGGTATCACATTGATTTTCAAAATATCCGACTTTGGTGAAATTTTTAAGTTTTAGAAACAACTATATTTCTTGTTTTCAGTGCCTATTTTCTCCTGTCAAACTAGCTTTGATTACAAATGGTATCACCACAGTTAAATGAACCAGATGTCACCCCTAAGAAAAGGCCAACACATAATTAAGCAACAAAATAGGATAAACATTTTATAGGGTACAGCATGGATCTTTCTCTCTGTAGCAGTAATACTTACTACCCTTACAAGACACACATATCCAAATAAGTATCAATCTCACTGTTTCCATCTTTATCTGGCACAGAAATTAAATGTAATAGTAGCATTTTTGTGAAGCCATCTAAGTTGGTAGGTAGTGCCTCGTCAGTAGGAATAACATGCCAGAGTACTAGAATTGATAAACAAGGGCAGACTGAAAAACAGTTATATTTTTAACATTTTTCATTTATATCTACCTATTTTGATGGACTACATAGCTTACAAAAAAACCTAAATACAGCAAGCTTAAACATGAGCAGCAATCACTAAAAAAAAATAAAATAAATGGGATTTTAGCTGCCCTGAAGTGCTTTCTAATGAACTAGCTCTTAAGAAGTAAAGACTGAAGGTGATAACTGCTGCAAAGTAATGCAAAGACCAACAGGAGTGCTCACAGCCTGTTCTCTGATTTACAGCAGTGTCTAACTCATATTTACAATACTTTAGCTTGAAACACAAAATTCTATGATCAACAAATTCATAAAAGATGGCACTTAACTGACATTCACAATTTCAAAGAATGGAGACAAAATCATCTAAATTTGAAAATCTGGTATCATTGGTGGTTTTCTTCTCCTGTTAGTTTTACATTGACAATATATGACTAAGTTTTTAGTACTCACAGGCTTACCATCTGGACCAGGCAGACCAGGATAACCATGGTTCCCGGGCTGCCCAGGGTCACCCTATGGAGAAGCAATATGTTAATACACAAAATATATGAAAGAGAACTTTAAAATTAGCGCAGAGCAACCTTAACCCTATAAAATTCCACAAAACAAACCCAGATACCTGCTACTGTGGAGTAATTCCTACACTTAAAAATAACTGATCTTGTGAACCCTTCTCTGGGAAAATTCTCCCCAGGACTTGGAAAAGTAATCCCACACAGTTAGAACACAAATTTGACCCATCATTTCAAACACTTCCAACTTTTTAACATCTTAATCAACAGAAATAAAAACAATTTTTATCAAATAGATGAAAGAATCTATATTAAAACCTTTTTAATCAAGTAGTTCTCCTCTGAAGAAAACTGTCACTTGCTTTGTCCAAGCCCATTTCTTAGCACAAAAGCGCTGGAAAGGCATGTGCCAAGAATAAAACCTGCTAAATATAAACTCCTCCCACACTTATTGCTGTCTAAAGAAATATAAGAATTTTTAGATTTCTTCTTTGAAATTATTTTGTGGATTCCAATTCCTTCATCAGAAAGGATGGATCCTTTACCACTGCAGCAATAAGCCCTTTGACTTGAGGTAGCTGTAGCATACTGTAACCTCTACTATGATGAGAGTAGAGGGTTTTTTATTAATTTGCTTAATGAAAGACAAGTGATTTGGGGTTTTCTTGTCTACACTTGCAAGTAAGCACTCTGTAAGCACTGCTTAGCACAGTTATTGAGAAAGGTACTACAGCAAAATACTAGGCATTTGAGTTTGCCATGTTAGACACCTGCAACTCAAGTCTAGTTCTCATTTTAGTTCTTTAGCACTGAAGGGAGGGCATCAGAACAGCTAAGGTGGAAGCCTCCCAGTAAGCATCTTGTTCATTCTTTTACAAAGAAGGAAAAACCCTCTTCATTAAAAGACTTTTATTAGTAAATCATTTCATTCTCAAACATTTAACAGTGCAACACCATTTGCTGAAGAGCAGCAAGGCAACACAATTTTACATCCATGAAAATTATAGAAGATAAATTTGTGTTATTAGAGTAATGGCAACAACATCTGTCCTTGAAGATCCTAATCACTATATCCACGCACTTGAAAGCAGAACAAGAACTTGTCCCTGCTTCTTCAATCTGTCTGACCATGACTAATGTAAGATTTGGAATTAAAAAAAAAAAAAAAAAAAAGGTTGTGTATGCTCAGTAAGACAGAATGAAGACTTACTTTGGGGCCTGGAGGTCCTTGCTTTCCTGGTGGGCATATGCAGGGGGCAGGTGTTGAGCCTACATCACTAGGCCCATTCATGCACTACCAAGAGTGAAACCAGTCATCAATATATATGCCAAAAGCATTCAACAAATGTATCATAACAGTACTTGAAGCTGATTTTCCTCAGGTTGGCTTTAACTTAGGTCCTGGCTTTCACTCCTTTGTTCATCTGGAACTTCTGCTTATCTGAATATTGCCCTCCAACTACTTTTCATGCATGAATTCACCATTTTACCCAGAACAAAAACAAAGGGGGAAAAAAAGTACCAATATTTGGGCTGATAACTGTAACTTTATCTGGGTTTTTTTTCACAAATATTTTGTCATATAGTGTAATAATTTTAAATCTTGCACGATGAAAAACTCTTCTCCTAAACTAATTTATATTCATAATTTGAAGTGTGATCAATTATCATGCGTAACTATTTAATTAAAAAGTTTGTAAAAGAATGTAATAAATAATACATAGAATACAATGAGCCCAACCATTGGTAGGCTATCATGTGTAGCAAGCCTGAAAAGAACATAAAATAGGAGTCTGCTAAGCGTGTCCCACCTATGAAGCTACCTGAGGAGAAGTGGGCACAGTCACTCCCACAAACTGCTACAGGTCACTAGTCCTGGCCCCAAGGGTGCCCATCCATCAAAGACCATTAAGTGACCTCCTCCAAACTTTGCTCCCTATTCAGCAGTGAACACTAAACCTTGGCAGGTCACATCACCCACTAGAATTTTTCTTCTTTTTTTTTTGAGGAATTTACTTCTCAACATCATCCCCACATAACACCACAGTGCTTTTACCAAGGCAGGCAAGGGGAGTGATACCAGATCAAATCCATCTGTCCAAGGTCAGGTACCCAAAATATAGGTACATCTGCACTAAATCTGTATGCTGAAGTAAGATTCACTTAATTCTTTTTTCACCCAGCAAGTTCTTAGAGCTATGGAAAGGCGAAAATTTAAGAATCCAAGCTACTAAAATTCAGATTTTGGTTTTATTATCTAAAATACTTTCCATAGCACTTTACTCATATTCTCCAAAATAACAAAGACTTTTTACAATGTTCTCTGAATGGAATTTTTTGTCAAGATCAAATCAAAACACAAATCCACACCTCCTTTGCAATGGTATCAATTGGAGTGACAAGGAAGGTTAGGGAAACTACCATATTAAGCCTTCAGACAAGCTCCTGTTCAGGGAGCTCCCACTAGCATGATGCGGGTACCAGCTACCTGACTGTGCATATCTCCATCCCTTTGCAACAGTATCCAGCCCTGCAAATAGGAGCAATTGAATCAAACTGGGGGGAAAAAATCAGTCCATTTACTCTAATAAACATGTTTCTTCAGAAAAATTATTTTGAATTTGTCTATTGATGAGAGTTCAATTAATGGAAATCCAGCATTTTAAGATTAGCAAACCTTGTTCCCTTTTGAAAACAAAGTGTGTGTTACTGAGAATAATAAGAAGCTTATATAAAGTCAAATACTACCTTAAACTGAGTTTGAGTAGCTTAGGATCGAGCCTACCTCTCCATTCTGAAACAAAAAGAAACACAGTTTGAGAGCACAGCAATATTTGTAAAAAGCAAAATCCATTAATTTGTAAACACTATCAAAACCAATCATAACATTAAGGCTGTAATTATCAAGAAATTTTAATTCACATTTTTAGACTTTCTCAGATTTATGTGCAGCTGATATCAATGCATATGAAAGAATTTTAGTTCATTTTGTTGTTAAGCTCAATAGGAGCTACCAGCAGTAATTTTTAAAAGCAAGGGCAAAATTAGAATTAATACTAAACCACATCAATATTTACACAATTAGTGCCTATATTTGGGTCAGATCTTTTACCAGGAGTAACTTCTCAACAAAAAACTCCTCTGCTTATCCATTCATGTCAGAGAATGTACCAAAATATTTCTGAAATCTCTGGTCTCTGTCTGAATCCACATCTGGGAAAACACAGAGCAGCACAGAAGCAAGGCTGGATTTTCTTGCTTTCCAATGTGACTGCATTAGACTTTGCTACCAATTGACTTTTTTTCCCAGAATCTGAAACACCAGAAAACAATCCATTCCCAAATATTTCAGCACAGCAAGCATAAAATTGCCTGTCTTAATGGTTTAGTAGCCACCAGTAGGTGCACAATTCACAGGAATTTTCTAATGCATATAATCACCACATATTTCCTACACATTCTGTGGAGAGAGACAGCTTCTCATGTATTTGATTTTCAACATATGCAACCTCTAGAGAAGGTTATCTTTCTCCAAGGATCATAAAGGACCTTAAAATTACCATGCAGCTAGGTATCTCTGGGAAAGGGGATGAATTTGGGCTGTAATTAGTACCTACAGCCTCTGCCTATTTCAGCAGCTTTAACACAACACACTGACAAAATACAACAACAAATCTTGTATTCCTCCTTGGAGATTATCCAACATTTTTTATTTTCTGAAAGAGCCCAGCATTTTATAGGTAAAGTCCCAATTTAACTGACAATAGTAAATGAAACTGTAATGGCAAAAAGAAATCTTTTGGCTTGGATTCCTGGCCAGATAACAGAGAATGTAAGGTATAACAGACTTTTTAGCATTTGCTTTCTTCATGCAAAATATTTTTCATTTGTTTACTTTTCATATCCTACTTTTAATTTGTAAAGAAGATACATAGTGCAGATAAATAGCCAAATACTGAATTTTGTTCAAGATTTAAAGCTAATTTTACAAAAGCACTCCTGAACCTATTCATTCTTGACATACACAGTCAGATTTCAGAACAGTCAATAATCCAGAAACCTACTTGCTGCTTAATTGTAAGTTGTGAGTTTTAAAAAAGCCCTAATAAGGGTGTTAATTGTAATAGACACACTGGCTCCAAATACAAGGAAGAAAAACAGACTAGCTGGCAGTGTGTGCCAGTCCAACAAAAAATAAAATCTGGACCCTGAAGATTCAACAGCTCTATTGTCAAACCAGCCAAATGGTCCTGATACTAAAGCAAATCACAACATGAAGAATTTGGGCCTACACAGTAAGATACTAGTGGCTGATAATCTTTAGCTCAGTTTGTTTCAGACACTAAACAAAGGAGAGCATTTTGAAGGAATCCTCATGTATAAATCAAGTTCTTCCTTACATTTTGAGATGGAAGCTGAATGCTTAAATCTGGATCCAACTGTCAGACACGAATAGTTTCCAAATCTCTTTGTGTTTTTTACATTTTTTGCATAATTAATGTAGGTAAGAGGACAAAGAGAGAGCCAAAGGTTCCCCATGAGCTTCCTCATTGTGTTCATGAATCATAAAATCCTGAACAGGATTTTACTTTTGTCTTATCCGTACCATACTTGAAATTTCAAATAATGGGATATTTATCACAGACCTCAGCACAGATATTTCTCTGACAGGAGAAGGTGATTTAGAAAGTCAGGTTTGTTGGTTATGTACCAAAATTTCACAGATTAAATGTCCTGACAAGTAGCAAAAAGTATATCAGATAAATTAGAAAGTCATATTTAAAGAATTTTACACTGGTGTAACATAGAAGTTTTATTAATCTATAATCTTCAAAATATGAAATTTTAACAGAAGATTCTGAGATTCTTCTACATTGGTGTCAACTTTACACCATCAAATATCTAAACAGAAAAAAACCTTTTAAAATTACGTGCGAAAAAATAAGGCTGAAAACAGACAAGGTTTGTGACACTTGATATTGCACAGGTAACAAGCATGTGTTTGCACCAGCTGAAACAATATAGTATTACTTATTATAAGACTTCATTAAGTCAACTTTAAACAGCGATTTGTGAAAAAATCCAAGCAGTCCTCTTCATCTATCATACTCACAAATCCTGGGATCTCACAGACTGTTTCTCTACTATTTTGCTCCGGGTCACAGTAGATTCGCAGTTTTTGTATATCAAACTATAATACAAAACATAAAAGACTCTTTAGAGCTCTGTGTGTTCCCTTCTGTTAAAATCAATAAAAGATGTAGAAACATTTTAGTCAAACTACTCATAATGAATAATACGTGTAACTGCTTAAACGTAATGTAACAGAATTATTTAAAGAAAAATAATCAATGCAAGATTTTTGTTCCTAAAATAACAGAAATCTATGCCTTTGCAATAAATCCAAACACAGACGGCATGACCTACACTGGCTGCCAGTATTGTTGCAGGAACAAGTTACAAGCACAGGTACACCCAACCTTTTTCTTGTTTACCTTAACAGACCTGGGAAGATGCTCCTACACTGACCTACCGATATTAGATGTAGGTGAAGCACCAAAAGCATCCCTGATGCTTAAAAGAATTTCATTTAGAGTTTAACGTACAATGTAAATCTTTAAAAACCGACCAATAAAAGCACTGACATCAGGTAAACAAAAGTTCATGCCATTCTACTTTCTTGTTATACTCCAAAAAAATGAAACTATTGTCAGTTTTTCTGACATAAACTATCATGGCTGCAAAGTGAGGAGAAAGAAATTTCATCAAAATTTTGTTTCCTCCCTCTTTTACCAGCCTAACCCATGCACTCATTGAAGGAAATAATATACAAGTCTCAAGAACAGAGGAAACTCCCTGCTTCCAGACACTGTTTCCTGAATTTGGGCAACCACGTTGCATCAATTTTGACAGCAAATGCCCCTCGAAATCAGTGAGACCAATTAAGCACCCACCACACAGGATGCAGCAGTTGTGCTAAGTCCTCATGACCATTTTTGTTCTCTAAGTATTACAATTTTGTATACTAAATTTCAGACTACTGTAAATTAGAAGAGTAAGCTCAAGAAAACAGAAGACACCAGAGTTAACCAACAGCAGAATTACTGAATTACTGTGGTTTTAGCATGTGCTTACCTGTACCGTTTCCTCCTTGCCAGAATACTTTCCTATTTGGGTAAGGCCACTGATGTAAATTCCTAAAACAGGATGTAATGGCTTCCTTTCGATTTCTTGGCCATCTATATACAAAGTTACAAAGTCTTCTGTTACTAAGAGACGAATTTGATGCCAGCCTTCATCAAACAATGTCTAAGAAAAACAAAGAAAATGGAATTGTTTAAAACAAAATGTCTTCAATTTAAATAACAATAAAATTGCATTTCAGCACTTAAACTCAATAGTTGGGGTGATAAACATTACAGGTTTTACATATAAATAATTGGAAACTCTATAGGCAAGAAAGTATTGCCAAATAATACTGTAATTGAGAAGATGACAATTGGTAATGATACATCCATATTTCAGAATTATTCTATAATTCATATAGATCTCTTTAGTCTACTATTTTAAATATGCTTAAACCTGTATTTGTTCAATATATGCAAAAGCCTTTTTTTCAGCAGGGGTATAATGTCTCAAACCCTTCAGATCACAAATCATGGTGAATACAAATTGGCACTTTAAATTTTTTCTACTTAATCTCTTTTTTTTTTTTTAATGACATTATATTGGCAGAAAAGATCACAATATTGCAATGAATAAATGGGGCATTACTCTACAAAACCTCAGGTTTCTAAAGCTTGAATATTAAACAAATTGCATAGTTCCACAAGAAAGAGAAAATTAAGAGATACCTTTAAAGCATTTATCTCACCTACCTTAGAAATAAAATTGAGCATGGGAAGGAACATCTTCCTCAGCTTATCTATTAATTTCAAAAACAATCTAGCCCTTTAACCTAGCCTAGCCTAGATGCTAAATTGCATAGAGATTAATCCCACACTAAATTGGTATTAGTAAGAGTAAACTGAAACATGAATCTTTCAGTGTGTTACACATCTTTGTCACCTTTTTTAGACATACAGAGAAATTAAGCTTACTTCACTTAATAAAGTATATACCTCTTGGAAGTACCTCTGTTTCTATCTTATTTTCTTTTGCAGAATTATTTATTTATTTATTTATAATAGCCTTCATTACAAGATAAAACAAGCAACAGATCAGAATACATAACATTTCCATTTTTCATTTAAAGAGATAAATGATCATAAAAGTTTATTAAATAAAAAGGTTCATTAAGAGCATATTGGCATTTGTACTATGCTTAGAGACACATAACTCCAGAAACATCATCAATTATTGTTCTCCATAGCAGTAGCGCAAGACTGAAGAAACACAAAAGTTGTGTTTTCATGGTGAAGTTTGTGGATACCTGAGACTGAAGGAATAAGACTGGTTTGTCACTGTAGCTGCCAGAAACATTCAAATACAATTCTTTTTATTTACTTGAAATTGAATTTCCTAACAATTTCCAGTAAATCAAGTTTAACGCAGCTTCTTAAAAAATAATAAAAGTTATTTGCCCTACTAATGGCTATAATAAAACAGAGGAAATTTGGAAAGGAAAAGCAAAAATTCACCATCCAATAACAGAAGAATAAAATACCACTCCCTAGAAAAAGCTTAGTAGTTAAGACCTATTCCTTGGATAGGAGCTCTTTCTTCACAGAGGATTTATATTTAAAATTCCTTTAGCCTGACTTAGCATAAGGATGCGAATGCAGGCCTGTGTTTCCCAGAAAAGTTGAACCCACTTGGCCATAAAGCACTCCAGCAGGAAATCTTTCCCACTCTTTGTCTGCTGAATCATCTCTCTTTGGGCACCCAAGTAATAGTGCCTGTGGCAGGGGCTGCATGTATTCCTATACTGCTACAAATACAAGAGTAGAGACATTCAACCTCTAAACCCCTGTCTCATCTGCAGTCAAGACAATCTTTCTTACAAGAGTTGAATACTTCAGTGGAAATTATGGAAGAAAGACTGAAAGATAACCTTCAGATTACACTAGAAAACAATAAAATTGGTTTGGACAAATGGGGAATAATGGAATAATGTGTCCTTAAATAAGTATTTCAGCACAAAGATGACATACTCTATACCTTTACTTGAGGTGCAGCAAAAGTAAGAACTTGGGTGCCATTTATTAAACTTGTTGTAGTGAATGATAGTGTTTTCTCTTCCCCGTTGATAGTGACAGCTATCTGTGGTCTCTTATCCAAACTCAGAATTCTCCATAAATCCCATGTCTTTTTTACTTTAAATCTTTGAGTGGAAACAAATACGTAGGATGGAGGAAGACCTTCTGGAAACACATTCCTAAATAAGGAAGAAGGGTAAAAAAAACCATGACAGTACTTGAATACGCAAATAAATCTTAAAATAACACTGTCACTTAAACAAACAAACAAACAAATTGCTAAGTATAGCAGTGTATTTATAAATTTCAATACCTTGTCATTTCCGAGAGGTCAACACGTGAGGTTACTTCATAAGCTTTTGCATTAGTTGCTGGTATTTGAATTCTCTTTTTAACCTTTTTCTTCACACCTAATCCTACAAGAATGTCAAATCCTTTTTCATCTCGAGCTGCCACTGGAATTCTTGTCGGACAAACAGATTCTGCAAAGTAACAAATGCAAGGATAGTTCAAAAGATGACTTAATGCTTTTAAAAAGTAACATCCCACCTGACTAATTTTTCATATCTGCCTTTCAAGAAATAAACAGAGAACTGAGAACTGACACTGAAGTACAATATGAGAGCAGTGGTATGTAGAATTATGAGGTTCTTGAAGTAAGATTACTAAGATGCCATATTTTACTGCAATTACATTCACATACTATTTTGAATTGTCACTAAATGTAGTACAAAGGTACAATATCTGGTTAATAAAAACATTGAATTTAACTTCTAAAATTGTATGGTTTCAAAATGCTATAAAATTACAGATGTTAATTTCTACAATGCACTAATAATTTGGATTCAGCACCTCTCCCAATTATAAAACCAGTTTGAAAATGGACAAAGGTAAAATTATCTACAACTGTTTTTTTCATCCTCTTTAACTCAAAACGGACTGTCAATTATTTTATCTGTTACACTGAAATCTGCTTGAGGCTATTCTCACTGGACAAATAATGTGTGATGTATTTTCTGTGGAAACTTAAATTAGCAGCATGTTATCTCTGGTTAACTTTCTTTATACAAAAACATTACTAGGCAGTGGACCTAAGCTGTTTCAAGAAAAAAAAAAGGAAAAGAAGATGTAGGAGAGTGAAGTTTAATGCTAAAGCAAACATTGTACTAGGATAATAAGTTGATAAAGAGAAATCAAAACAGTTTTGGGTTTATTAAAATAATGTTAATTACAATAAATTTTCTTTATTCATTTCTCATTGTTTCTTCAGAAAAGCATTAGATCATGGACAGGGAAAAGGCTAGGAATACATTCCTAAGAAGGAGTGGAGAGTTCTCTCATCTCTATCTGGACCAGCCATGGGGTAGAAAATTCATGCCCCTGTGCCAGGGAATTATCAGCTCAAAGGTCTAGACTGGCTTGTTTCTATAACATGAGCAACACTCCATGACTTCCCTTTCTAACAACCCCAAGGGCACTCAGAAGCTACCCCGTTCTGGTGGGATATAGAAACTCTTAAGAAAATTCAGCTAATTGTCTGCACAAACTATGTATGGTGGGAAATTTGGGGTATTTGGGGCAGCAGCAAGAAGCCACATAACTCCCCTTAGTTTTCTTTTCCTCCCCACAGTGAAATGACACCTCACTCCCAAATGAAAAATATTTTAAGTTATCTATCTGCTCTACAAGAAAGAATTGCAAGATATCTGCCCACATTCCTACATTTTGGAAATTAAAATGTCTCCCTCCTGAATGCTTCCAAAAAAAGAAAGAAAACACAAAGTCCAACACAACTTTCCCTCTCATTCTTCTCAAAACACAGATGCAGGATTTAAGTCAACATACTTATGATATTAAGTAAGAGAAATAACACTTTTTTTTCCAGGTTTCTTCAACTGTTCATTGTTATCATGGAAATATTTCTAAACTCATTTAAAGCTGAATAACAGTCATATCAGATTACAGATAATCATAAATATACACTGACAGGAAGATGAACACAATAGTCTCTTACCAGTTACAATATTAGAAATATGGTGTAAAAAACTAAATGCAGAAATAGGATTACTTTATATGACAGGATCAATACCAAAGTAACTTCTAAACCAATACAAAACAATTTAATCATGTGTAAAATTACACATTAAGGAACTATTTATTCTTTCGAATTGCACATTGGAGAATTACATTAAAAATTTCCCGTCAGGTAAATCTTTGTTGGGTCTTCTGGACCATTTTCTGGCAGGGCTATTTTGACAACCAACTGACCTATTATACAGGATGCAGGAGTCAGTGGCAAAGAACTGCCTTCCATGGGAAATGGGGTTGTATTTCCAGTCCATAGTACCAGCCACCTCAACTCCCTAGCCTATTTTGAAATCTGGCTGCCTTTTAGTGTTTTTAGTTTTCAGATGCCTTATTTTCTTTCCTAAAGCATGGAATAACATTTTGATGTTAAATCCCAGTATCTAGCACACAGGAACTTTCCTCTGCATCCTCCACGCATACTTCCCGAGGTCTGGATTGAGTTTTCTTTTAAATGCATTCCTGACAGACGATTTTTTTATTTTTATTTATTTTTGCTATAGAATATTGGTACTACAGGAACATTCGACTTTTAGAATAAGTATTTAATATTCCTTAAATATTTGGGTCCTTTCTGGCTGACAGGTTCAGCAGGTCTTTTCACCCTGCCATACCCTAATACAAACACTAGAATTCCCAAAAGGCACACTAGAGCCCTCCATCCACAAGCCTGTTCCTAAGAGCAATACTTGCTACAAGAACCAGCAAACCTCAGCCTCCTTTGTCCAGAAAGTAGATATTGCCCCTGCGGTCTTATACCTGTTTACATAATAACAAATTTTAAAATATCATAGAATAAAATCTAGCAAATTTTTTTAGACATTTAAATGAAGTCCATGTAGAGAGAACTGCAAAATTTTCCAGCAGCTTCACGTGCTTGATCCACAGTCAAATCATTGCTGCTCAGCCCTCATGGAACTTCCTTTCCCACAGCCAAAATGAATCACAACAACATGATAATATGTAAATAAACACATAAAATAATTCATAACTCAGCTATAAAATTTCCAATTTACTAGTCTTGCAGATCATGTTCTAAAGGCACTGTGTTTAGAAATGAACCTGCCAACTGGCTCTGATTGCTCTGTGAGAGTGGCATCTCAATGCCGGCACGAGTGAAGTGTGCAACATAAGGGGAAGGAAGCAAAGGGTCACTTCAAGTGAAAGAGGAAGTACACTTTTGTATAAATAGTCAACATTTCCAGATTGCTGCTCTAAGAGTTGGGTGAAATATTACAGCTGAATTTTAAAGGATACTAGTTAATTCTGAAAGCTGAAAATCCATCTTGATGAAATATAATGTCACTTCTCCTAAAATTTGTTTAAAGAAAATACTGTGTTTATTTAGAGGAAGTTCTCTCTGCATGAAGTTCTATTAAAGAACTTAGCTGCACTTAGTTGATTTAATTTTTGGACTGATCGCCTTACTACATCAGCCACAAGGAATTATTATGATTCTCATTTGATGTATCAAGAAATAAACACTAATATCCTCAACAAAAGTATCATTATTTTTTTTCAGTGAAGTCCAAACTCAAAGTGAGAGCAAACAAAAACTATTTTTCACTCTTACTAAGTGCAGAAATATGATACAACTGAAACAGGACTTGCATCAATCTTAATAATAAAACATGTACAAAATAGCACTGATCTGGTAAGAGTCTGAGTGATACATTCTAGAAGCAATTTGCTATCTTTTTATATATATACGGGAAAGCTTTACAAAATTAGCAGAAAACTCAATGCAGTAATGCTGCTAGCATTCTAAAGCTAAAAAGGCACATTACAATGTTGGTCTTGCCTAATTCTTCTATAAAATCCTTCTAAGAAAGATCGTAACAGCTTGCTTCAACTCCAGGCATCTATTCCACTCTCATGAGACCCTATATGGAATGCTGTGTCCAGCACTGGGGCCCCAACAAAAGAAGAATGTGGACCTCCTGGAGCAAGTCCAGAGGAGGCCATCAGGATAATTAGAGGGTTGTAACACCTCTTCTGTGAAGATGACAGGCTGAGAAGGTTGGGGTTGTTCAGCCTGGAGAAGAGAAGGCTGAAGAGAAGGGGAGACGTTTGAGCAGCCTTCCAGTACCCAAGGGGACTAACAACAAAGCTGACTTTTCACAAGGATCTGAAGTCATAGGACCAGGGGGAATGGCTTTAAACTGCAAGAAAATAGGTTTAGATTAGATATTAGGAAGAAAGTCTTTACTGTCAGGGCAGTGACACGCTGCAACAGGCTGCCCAGAGAAGCTGTGGATGCCCCATCCTTGGAAGGGTTCAAGGCCAGGTTGGATGGGACTAAGAGCAACCCGGTCTAGTGGAAATGTCCCTGTCCATGGCAGGGTGGTGGGAATTAGATGATCTTTAAAGTCACTTCCAACCCAAACAATTCTGTGCTTCTGTGATTTTTTTCCAACAGTCTTTCTTCTGGGTTTTACAATGCATATTAGAAGATGGATATATTCTGAAGAACTCCTGTTTGTAATGGCAGGCTATCCTCTCACCTGTCAAGAAGAAATGCTGGATTGTGCATGAGTATCAGCTGCAACTAGGAAAGTAAAAAAAGTAAACCCTATATTCTCAGCAGTATGAGAACTGCTCAAGTGTTTTAGTGTTTCTAAACTTTAGCAATGCAAACAAAAATGGGCTTAGGTCAAAAGGGTACATATTGAAGACATACTCTGTTAAAACACCACATACACTTCTTTGCTTTACGGAGAAAATAACTCCAAAATTTTTGAGAGTGATTTTGATTTTGAAGTCAAAATGAATGATCATAGTAAAGATTATCAAGTTCTTTAAATTACACTAATCATATACTCTGCTTGTGAAATTAAGAAATACATGTACAGAACTACATTTTGCACATCTAAAATATTTGATAACCACTTACCTTCACAGAGTTTCTGTTTTATAACTTCTTTAATTCTTGATATTGCAATATAGTCTTCAACATAAAATACATAAGTTGATGAAGGTTTGTTGGCAATAGCTTTAAGTTCATCCTCCTCAATTTCAGAGCCAACACCAATAGCAAACAAAGTGATTTTATTTTTTCTTGCTTCTGCTGCTACATCTTTGACTTCATCTTGGGACTTTCCATCAGTGAGAACAACCGCTATTTTTGTTAAAAACCTTGAAGATTTTGCAAAAAGATGGTCAAAAGCAAACCGAATAGCTCTTCCTGTTCTTGTATTTCCTCCGAGATAGTGTATGGACTCCATTTCCCTGATGAGGTTCTCAGTGGATTCATGAGTTCCAAGAGGAATTTCAAGTACAGGGTAATCACTGTACTGAACAACTCCAACTTGAATAAACTTTGGTCCTATGTCAAAATTTCTTGTAATATTGACAAGCCAACTTTTGATTATTTCAAAGTTTTCTGGGCCAACACTGTAAGAGCCATCTAAGATAAAAACTAAATCCGCTGGAGCAGTTCTGCAACCTAAAAAAATAATAAAAATCAAATTAATATTTTAATGTTTAACACCTTCTTCTACAGTGAATGTTTTTACTATTAATCATTATATATATTAAGATCTATATTGACAAACACATTCCATTTGAAAAAAAATCAGCAGAATTTATCACGGAAAACAAGATTGTTTGTGTAAGCCACACAGATCCAATTTGGTATCTGAAAGCCATACCATTTTCTTTTTTTTACATTATCACCAGAAATAACTACAAAAAATTCTGGAATTCAGTTCCTTAGCTGGCATTTCATGCAATGAACAGAGAGGTACGAATATTGGATTTCTTCCTAATTCATCTGCAGAGATGATAAAGATAAAAACTCATTTTTGTTAGCAAACCAGGCACACTGCAGAGCAAGGATATAGTCTGAATACTCCAGAATTCAACAGTAACAGCAAATTATTTTACAAGACTGCTACACAGCACTTACAGAACTAAATATTAAAAAATTCTGAGTCTCAATTGAATGTTCCTGGCAGCACACTCTCATTTTAATTGAAGAAAAGTGTTCAGTGAAGGAGCTCAACCTCTAGAATATAAGATCACTTAAGACCAGCATTTAACAACTACAATGTAGCTGCATGATGGCTCAGGCATGGTTTCAGCCCTCCTAGCTGTAGTCACGTATCAATGGAGTTTTTAGACTAAATTGCCAACTACAAGCCATGGACTGACACAAGCATTTCCATAGGAAAGCCCTATCCATCCTACATTCCCGTCGTCAGATGGAGGGAATAACTCTCTGAAGAATCACCTTCAACTGACTGTGAAAGATTTGGTAACTCACACGAGATGCCAAGGAGATGGCCAAAACCAGGAGAAATGATTTTGATCTCACGGCACATGAGGTCATGGGGGCTACTGTGCTTTCCACTTTAGGAAAAGCTGCAGTTCCATCACAGGAAAGAGGCCTTTGTCTAGTCCTGACATCTGCCTACAGACACTGCCAGTCAGGACAAGATTTCACCCTTCTTGCAAGCAAGGGGCCAAGTCTACTAGAGAGAAGATTTTGCAATGCAAGTGGTGGAGAAAAGACATTGTGAGAAGGAGAAAGTGGTGAGCAGAGTGTGGCACTCTGTATTCCAGGGATATGAATCACAGTAATTTCAGTTGGAAGGGACTCAACATCATTGGATTCTGCTGAAAGCAGAGTATCCATTTTGATGGCTACCTGTAGAGCAGGTAGACTGAAAAAAAAAAGTCTTTCTAGAGACCAAAAGTAATTTAATGGAGTAAAATTGTATTGTAATATGTATTGTAAAATACAGAAAATTGCTGGATTGAGAGCAAAAGTAGAGGAAAAATATTTACCCTGAAAGTATACATGGCCAGAGGAAAGCCTTCCACACTCTTTTTATTCAGTCATTGTTGCTTTCAAAAAGCTACCTTGCTTTTATGTTTTATTTTCTACAAACCAGATTTAGATTATAAAACATGGTTTGATGGAGCTTGAGATGCTAATTTTGAAGAATATGCAAGAAGGTCTGTTCCAGAACTGGGGTTATCTCAGTTTCCTCTCATAGAACCTTCATTTTTCTTTATTTAATTTCTTACATAACATTAACCTATTCAGAACATGACTTCTGAAGAAATGAAATACAAATACTCAAGACACAACTTTAAATCAAGACTAGATCTTGACAACTCCATTTGCCCCCTTGGGTATTTCCAAGACACAAAAATGAAATACAGATATTCCCTTACCAAAGAAGATATAACATATTGAAGTTATTTATCATATATTATAGGACTTTCACTAGGAAAATTACAGTGGAAAAAAGTCGCCATCAACAGTAGTGTACATGTAGACATCAAAATGGATACTAGAAGTGCAAGGCATGCTTTGAAGTTGCCCTTATCTGAAATGCAAAAATTAAGACTTACTTGCTCTTGTTTCCCCATCTTCAGCTGAGATGTAATCATGAAGTAGCAGAATTAACAGCATCTGAAAAAATGTTACAATCTGTGCCATGTGTATTTTATTCTCAAAGTCTTGAGATAAAACTAGATGGGAAAAATGAAAAGAAAATACAGTGTTATTGTATTACAAAACAAATCCAAGCTTCTGCAGTTTAAAAAACTGTGCATGAAGAATAACTTTGAATCCAATCTGCAAGCCCAGATATGGCCACCCTGCAATGAACCACTGACCCGAAAAGTGTCGGTCAGGCATGTAAACCCAAAACTGAGATTCTAAACTCAACAACACTCACCATCCTTTCCTTGGAAGCTGAGTTTTCGCCAAGACATATTTATACACTTACCCTGCTAAGCACATTCACGAGTAGGTCACATTCCCAGTCACCCTTGTCCAAACACTATACCATTCTGTAGCCATTATCAAAAGACTTGACAGCCTGATCCAAAATATGGCAAGTGTTTATGTATCAAGTCCTGGTGGGGAGGTGTTACTTCAGTCTCAACCCACACAGCGGGCTACTTCAGGGAGTCTGGTACAATTCCCACTCCTCTATCCCAGGACTGAGGCTGTCATCAGGAGTCAGAAACTCAGCAAACCCCAGCCCTTCCCCCACAGAGCCAAACCGTGCAGACTGTGTACTGTAACATTCAAGATTACAAAAACTATATACATCTTCAACTTTTAATTTTTTTCCTCTGTTTATGTCTTCTTTGATAACATGATTTATGAACTCTAATGCCCTCTGAAGCAAATATGCAATTTTGGTCTCATATTGCTGCTATAAATATTATTTGACAAATTTACTTAAGTTATGTCTATTCATTATGTTTCCTGCAAAAAAAAAAAAAAATGGTGATACATTTTTGGAGTACTGTATTAGAGATCCATTAATTTTAAGACTCTGAAAAAAAGCACACCAAATCTCTTTTGTATTCTCTTCTTATCCTTCAATGTAAAATGAAATTTTCAGGGTCAATAGATTTCACTGCACTTCAGTGTCCCTAACATAAGTATTTTACCTCTAGCCAGAAAAGGAATATTTAGTCTGCTGACTAGATGTAAAAAGGCTTTGCTTTGTCAGTCATGTTAATCCATTACATGCAAGTTTATCAATTTCTTGCTGGTTTTTTCAGCCCATTTCCTAGAATTGAAATGCTTTCTTTGCATAAGGTTCTTTGTCTTTTCATACTTTTTTTTTTTACTCATAAACCTTTATTTATATCTACAACAAAATGATCCACACATCTACCTAAAAGGTCAAATACAAATTAAAATATTGTTTACACAAAAAAGTTAAAACTCAATCTATCCATGGCAAGGTGGTAAGAAGGGGAGGAGGGATGAAAGCTGTGTGTATTTGTCCTTTTTATATTGCTGATCTTCACATTTGAACTCCTGAGATAGACCAGGTGCCCACCACATGACCAGTAATAAGGTATTGGCAGATGTTCTGAAACCTCCATAGCCACCAAAGCACAAATGAGCATGATTATTGCAAGTGCCTCTTAGGAGAAAGAGTAGATAAATGGAAATAAGAAACCATTTTCTTTTCCAAGACTAGTTAAAGGAGCAAACTGAAGAGAATGCCACTAAATCACTTTACCATACTGAGCAGCCATCAAGCAGCCAATGTTGTTACCTGCCATAAAATTCTACGGCAATTAAACATAAACTTTTTTATCTAAAAATGTGTCTACTTGACATGATTTTTAGGAAAATTATATGAGAAAAAGGGATTGCATAGTTGTGGGGCCAAGATAATAGCAAGCAGAGATGTCATAATTTCAATGTCAGGTTCATTCACCGTAGATTCATTACCTGTGTTTGCCAAATAGAAGATACGCCACAAATCAGTAAATTGATTTACTCAGGCATTTCAGTCCGCTGCTTTGCTTTCTCCACTGTTTATAAAGCATTTGTTCCATTTAGACTAAAAAAATAAATAAATCTCCACAAACAACCTCAAGAAATGCACAAAAGTCAATTTCCAGGAAATGCTACTCCTACCTAATATAATCCCCAAAAGTTAATAGTGCAAAAACATAGTTATTCTGTTATTAAATCTCTCCTTCAGGTTACAGTAGCTGCAAGGTAACCCCATACTTTATTCATACTATCTTGCATCAGAAGGGGTGAGAAACCAGATGAAGCACTTTGGGATCTGTGGGATAGGACACAAGATGTATTTCCAATGATGCTACACAAATACTGAGATATGACCTTCATTCAAACAGATTAAGTGGCAGTTAACCAGTTTACATTAATTATTTCAGACTTGATGGTTTGTACAATTGATTATTTTAAAATCCTTTTCAGCCAGTGTTCAGCAAGTGTTTACTGATGGGTAAAACACATCTCTCATGAGGCCAAATTGAGCAATACCAAACAATAACATACAAAATAAAATCCATGTGGGAATTTGAATATCAGGTAACTGAAGGACACCTGCATGCTTTTGGAATATCAGAAAAATTTCAGCCCATAACTGAAAAAAACAAACAAGACAGACTTCTGTACAGAGAGGTGCTACATATATAAAAAAGCACAATGCTGATCCTAAAAAACTACAAAATCCTATTGATTACTACCACCAACAACCCAAAAGAAAAAAATAATTGTAAAGAATAGTTTTGAAAAAGAAGACTGAGCAAAATATCACAACAGTACCTTAACTAATTTTTGCTGTTTGTCACCTCTGTGATTGTCTAAATGATTATTTGTGTAACACCCACAGAATTTATGTAAAAGGAAAATAAAAACCAAGCAACTTAGTGATTTCACTGCCTTCAATCTTCACTAAAAAGAGTACAGGGACAGTTCCCATTATTACTGGAACTTTGTTTTTTTAAACAGCATACTAAATTAAAAAAAAATATTTTAACAACACACTGCCCACAACACGGAACCTGTATGTGCTCTGTCACGAGCACAGATGCTTCAGGTCAGGCAGGGACACTGAGATCCTGCTCGCTGGCATCACTCTTCTCTCACCAACCCTGAGAAAGCATTAGGAACACCTTTCTTAAACTGCACGGGCCACTTTCATCTCTGCTCATCCCTCAGCAAACTCTTACCTGGTGGTACCTTCACGGATGAGCCTCCCACAGGAATGACAGAAGCTACAGGAAAGAGACAGATGCTCAGAGATGGCTGGGTGGGAAAGGGAAAGCAGGGGGCTGCAAGGAAGCCTTGTGCGTCCAAGGAAGGAGCTGCTCCACAGGAACACTAATACTTCAGTGTGGGAGAGGCAATGTGAAAGCCACATTTACTGACTGTCTGGAGCACAGAAAGCATCAGGAATGCTACAGCAGCCATTCGTGTACGTCTTTAATGTTGGAAGACATTAAAGTAAGGAAACCATCGCATCACAGCAAGATTTCTGTTGGTGAACACCATGCTCCAGCTTACATTTCTCAAGAAGAATCAGTAAGATAATTAGCAAAACAAGCTTATCTGATTCACAGAAGCAAATTTTATTCCCTCAACAGATCATTTTTTCCATCTATTTGTGAGAATCCTTCTGCATTTCATTCACAGCAAAGCCTGTACTTGAGAACTTTGTTTTAAATATAAATCCAAATAACTATTTAGTAGTCCAAAATGGACTTACTAATAGAAACCAAAATTAAAAGGATAAACCCAAAACTTAAGCAACCAACCAATGAGGATTCCAGGAACTACTCAATGTTCACTTTACTTGAAAGAAAATAATAATATAGCCCTGCACTTTTAACAGTCAAATGAGATGCCAAACCAACAGCTCCAGAGACCAACTTTCTGTTTCTTGTCAACACAGTAATTATTGAACAGGCAATAGAAGTGTACTTGATATTATTTACAGAGAATACTTGCCCAAGTGTCTTATTTCCACCATGGAGAGGCCACCATGTCAATGTCAGCCCAGGACATGGCCAAAAGCCAAAATTGATCACTACCGGTCATGTTCCTACTATCTCCAGGGTTTTTAACAGGAACAGAGAAGAACGTTCCCTCTATGGTCGTCCATGGAAGTGCTCACTGCTTTACTCTCTACCCTTGAGAGCTCTGCTGACTGCTACAAGAAATCAGGGCCCTTGCACCAACTTTTTGCTGCTGGAGCTGTAGGAGCTGGATCCAATTGTGCAGGGAAGGTGTTTGCTCCTTATTTCCTCTGCATCTGCAAAGAGTAGCTGTGACTCAGTGATCCTTATGGGTCACTTCCAGCTTGAGATATTCTGTGATTCCATGATATTAGACTAAGATACATGAAACATTAAAAAAAAAAAAAATCACAAACAACCAAAGCCACAACTCAACCCATCAATGACTATTTTAAATAAAATTTTTAGCCTGTCTTTTCCCAAATTATCCCTAGTGATTAGTTTGTGGTTTTACCAAATGTAACCAGGAAAATACATCAAACTGCTTTACCACCTTTCAGTTATACCAAATCACTTTTAATATATGCAAGCTCACGGAGAAGAAATCCATACAGGGTTACTAAATAAATACACCCTGTTGCATCCAGCTCAAGTAAAGGGTTGTGGACTGAGAGAGTATTAGTGGAGAAATAGCATGTGTTACTGTATTTTTCAAGGTATCCCTATAGTTGTTTAATTTTTGCAGCTTAAGTGGGACAGTGCACTGCACCCAGAGGCTTTGCAACTCTGGTGGTGCATATGGTGGCAGCAGCAAGTCTTTGGCTACCTCCCAGCTCCACAAATTTGTTTAAATTAAAGCCACATTAACTGAGAAAGGATACTGGGTGGAGTGGACTTTCAGTGTGACTCATTATGGCCATTCTTTTACTTTTTACTGTATGCTTTTTACCTCAGTATTTTACATGCCACTTTGATAGCAAAAGGGATCTTTAGAGTGAGTGGAAACAGTCCCCTGAGGTAAAATGGTCTATCTCAGTGATGCCTTAGGGTTTTCATGAATTTGTAGATTTTTATACTTCCATGTAGTTTCTTGCATTTAGGGTAGCTAACGACCTCTAATCCTGTGCTAGCTGTCTTAAGGGTCAGATAATAGCTGGAACACCATGCCTGGGAAACATGTACCAGAGTTAAGACAATTAGATACCATGTTAGTTAAAACAAGAAAGCAAAGCCCAGCAACCTTGGAGAAGCTCCAAGAAGGGAAAGTGGCGTGAAGATGATGATAAAGGAT
>JAWWEE010000105.1:91855102-91904058 GCA_035221455.1 Xenops minutus | reverse complement strand
ATATTCAAGGTGAGGCTGCCCCAGTGCAGAGCAGAGCAGGACAATCCCCTCCCTTGCCAGGCTGGTGATGCTTTGCCTGATGCCCCCAGGACATGGCTGGACCTCCTGGCTGCCAGGGCACGGCTCATTCACATTCAACTTGCTGTGGACCAGGACCCCCCAGGTCCCTTTCCATGGCACTGCTTTTTTCCAACCTTAATTTTATTAATCCATTCTGCCTCTTTCATGTCATTCTACTTTCAACTTTTCTGTTCAAGAGAACAGTGCAAACACCTCTGCTCTTTGCTTCTTTTTGACATGAAAGGGCCTGAAATTTGTTAGTAATTCACGAGTATCGCATTTCTGAGTCAGCTAATTTGATTTGAATTAGCAACAGGTACATTAAATGGCCATTTAGGTTAGCACAATTTAGGCAATATTTTTTCTTTCAAAAGCTCAAATTAATTTTCCAAAGTAGTTCTCGTATCTCGAAACATACAGGACGTGTAATTTATTTTCCATAGAGTCCATTAAGAAATGACTACTGTCACTAATGTAAGTTACAAAAGAATGAATGAAACATGGTACACTTACTAGGACCTATGACAAATTGCTTACACTATATATTGATGGTATCAGACAGGCCTGAACAAAGTGCAGGTCACACTTTCTTGAATAAACAGGTGTACAACTTATCTTTCAGAGGAATACCACCACTTTAAAAAAGCAGATTTTATATTATTGCAAGTTTTAATACAAAGGGTTTTTTAAAAGTGAAAGTAATATGGTATGTCATTATTTGTTCCAGAAATCTGACATTTCTAAATATGCCAGATGCATTTTCAGACATATTCCAGTGTTACTTAACTTGAGCTTTTTTTTTCAGGTGTCAAACTGGTGCTCTTAGGAAACAGGTAGACTTCAGGTTTGTTTAAAAAGATTAATTTAGATACAAGAGGGAATTCTAACATATTTTGTGTTCCAAACAACACAAAATCTTGACTATCTCTTACAATGTTTCAGAGCAAAAGCTGACAGTGTTTCCAGGTTTTATTCTGGCATTAGAAGCTAAGGATTATACAGTTGGCCAAAAGCACCATGCAGCAGTCTTAGTGACTTCATATAAAGAAGGCTTGTTGAGATAAATGCATCTGTTAAATATCGGTTCCAATCTGTATTTCCCACAGTAAATTAAAACCCATGGTTTAAAAGCATTACTAACACAAATTCTTCAGACCTTGGGGGTCCACAGCCTCCCTTTTGGGAGCAATCCTTTTTAATTATAGCCAATTCTTAACTTTCTGCCAGCAGTCCCAAGAGTGACCATTTACCACCAGAACACTAAAGATGCTGGAGGTAATAACAGCAGTTTTTACATTTTTTGCTCCAGTTAATTTTTAAATACTTGGTGCAAAGTAGTTAGTTACAAAATGAGGTGCTGCTAGTGCCTGTTGGGGTACAACCCAAAAGAGGTAAGAACACAGTATGATGAGAGGTGTTGAAACCTCTGTATGAGAGGGCAACCTCCTGGTGGGGAAGGGTAGTCTGGAGTCAGGCACAGCCTTTGCCAGTCAAGTCTTTGCTGTCAGTGCTACAAAGCATCACTGAGTGAGTGTCAGAGAGACACTGCTCCAGTTCCGCTCAGAGACATCCTGAATAGGAATAATCTAAAGAAGCTGTCCACTGTGCTATTGGCTACAGTCCAATATTAACATTACCATACCTGCACCAAAGAATACAGAGAATTTTGAACAGAATTTGATACTAAGGGACAGATGGACAAAGTCCTTTTCAGTAAAGTATATTATTGTCTACATTCAATGCTGAAGTATAAAAAATGTGTAAACTATAACATAAAAAGGTAAAATAAATATAGTATTTACCTCCAAGTAGTAAAACAAGCAACTGTGGTTTTAGAAAAAGCTAATCATTGTACAGACACAGTGTGACTTCAGCTTAAAATGACTGGATAGACTGCTGCTTCCACTCAAAAAACCAAAAAAGTAATCTCAATGGATCATAAAATCTGCATCTGGACTGTAATTTGTTGCATTAAGGCCTGGATACACACAGCATTGTCTGTGTGACTGGGCCTCCAAATGAAATAAGTCAAGAAGTCATCAAAATAAATAAGCAGACACATAAAATTGTGCAACTAGAAAATTTAAGTAACAGCGAATCTATTTCCAGTTACAGAATGACATGCAATGCTCAAACCTCCACCTAACACTGCTTTTCATGTAAAAGGAACACTGAGAAGTAATCTTTGAAATTCTATTCCCCCAATTTTGATAATATATTTACAAAATACAAAACTAACAAAATATTGAATTGTATGGGAATACTAACTTAACCCATTCAGCATCATTTTACAGACGTTATATTTGCCACTGCAAAAAATGGTGATATTTGCAGGTCCTTTAAGATCAAAATAGCTATATAGGTGGTCTGTGAATTCTAGATTCTCCACACAATAAGCTAATTAATTTCATATGTTTATTTAAAATTTCAGAATGACTTTGTATAAGGGTCATCTCTTTCAAAAAAAAGTGTCTTTGAAGGAATCTCTGGGGTTTAGTATCAACAGCCAAATATGGTGTGTATAATAACATATACTGTTCTCTTACTTAAACTACAAGAAGTTGACTGACTAAAATGGATTTTCCTCTCTCTGAGTCTTACTGCAAGATGCATGATTGCATTCTCAGTTCTTATTTGGGCTATATAATTCACAAGAATTCATAATCACTTTGCCTATAATTTAGCCATAACAGCGAGCAACTATAATATAACTCATAAGCATTGCCTTACATTTTAGATCATTAAAATCAAATGCTGTCCGTATGTTTTGGAATTAACTTGTTAAGGATTAACTCTATCTATGCAAATTATTACTGCTTCTCAGGTAGTATTAAAGGTGAAAAAAAGGGAATAAACAAATACAGAAAGCAAGTTTCTTTTCAGTCATATTGTAAAATAAACTTACTTGACAACATAAACAGATTCAAAATATCAATCAGTGAAAAAGGTATAAGCAAACAAAAACTAGAAAACAACAACTTCAGGAAAAAAGTGTCAAAATATCTATGTTGCGAAGATAGGTAGGATTATTTCCTAATAACTGACATAATAATTATTAATATTTTCCATGGTATCAAAACATTCTCTACATCTTGGCCTATTCATTTTCAGGAGAGAAAAGCTACTTCCTGTTTATTCAAACAAGAAAATAGGTTAATGATTTAAAGTAGTTATATATTTACTGGAGTAAATCAGTGCTGGAGTTCGATTTTGGTATTAGTATAGCAGTTTTCAGGATGCAATCACCATATAACAGACTTTAAATAGCACTTTGATTTCTAAACATGATTTCATTGCCTGCAGTTTTCCAACTTTTCAAAGGCATCCTATAAGTAATTCTGCAGGGGCAGAAGGCATATATGACCCAGCTCTATTTAAAAATCATATAGAGTGACCCATGAAACAAATCCAACACTGCATGTGGTCAAGTATTGAAGAGCAGAGAGAATCAGGTCTTCTGCAAAGGAAATGCTCTGTATTGGACAGCTCCAGGATGGTTTTGTTGAATGCCTTTTACTTGTTACTGTCAGGTGCCATCCAACCATGAATTACTGATAACATATGGTTTGTACTTAGCATGAGAAGGTATATTTAGACATATACAGAGAAGAAATTCTTCTTTGCTAGAAACACCTCTTCTGATGGCAGATACCTTATTTAAATCCAGATCAGAAAAGAAAATAAGAGATAAATAAGTGGAATGCCCTTACTCTTTAGGAAATAAAAATAAAAATAAGCTTTATTCTTGGTACTTCTTGGCTTCCTCAAAAACAACTATGTGCTCCTGAAAATTAGGTGCAGCTGTTCTCTATTTTGAGCTCCTTAATGAAATCCTCTGCATTCTGGCTTCCCTCCTCTTTTTGGCAAAAGTTGTCAATATTCATTTCAGCCCAGACATGAGCACGCCATGGCCATGTGGGCCTCTTTGCACAGCAAATGGACTTAATCACAGGAGCACACAATTACATTCCTTTCTCCTCATTGAAAATTCACCAGGGAATAACAAACATAAACCTCCATTGTTCAGGACCTTTAAAAAGAATTTGCTCTTATTCCTATTCAGCAAATCTTCTTCCCCTTCCCTACCTCTTATTCTTTTCCATGGTAGTAAAACAGCAAAACACTCCTTTATCATTTTATCTTCTAGTATACTGCAAGAGTATATTTTTCACAGTTTAATATATTGCCAGCATTTAGATATGTTTTATCACCAGTGATTTCTCATGGCTTGTGTCATTCTACACAGGACCTGAAAGATTCTCAATTTGATTTTTCAGGGATAGGAAAAATGATTCCATGTCTCTTAATTGCCTTTACTTCCCCGTTTTACTCTCAACTTATTTGGTTGGTTTTCTTAGGCTTGCCAGTGCTTACTTTCTCTGCAAATGACAGTTTCTGAAAGACAAAAAGGACTTCTCAGTAGGTAAGAATTTCAGTTCCTTTCAGTAAATGAGATAAATAGGTGTTTTGTCTCTGAAAATCCCCTCCATATATTAACCTTTCATTATTACCTTTTATTATTATTGCATTTCCACATAAACTTCCATTCATTTTTAAGTTGCTATGAAGTAAAGGGTGCACTCTAGCTCCAAGGTTCTTGGCTGCACTTTTCCACATTGCTCTATCTCCTCACTTGACAGTGAATCTCAGGGTATACCTCGAAAGTCCTCTCCCTTTCACTCACCCAGTTCTGTTCCTTCCTAATGGAAATGTCATAAGTAGACAGATCCCACTCCACTTGGGGACAGAAGGCACACAGCTCCTTACTAAGGCATTGACATTCAGTTTGGCTTATATTCTGCCCACAATGATCTACTTTACCCCTTACAGTTTTGTGCTCTCAAGGCCAAGATTTTAAGTGCTGGAGACTCCCAAGTCCACCTCCCACAGGCAATCAAACCTCTGATAAAATGAAAATTCAACATTATGTAACTTTCCCCTGGGTTTTCAGCTTGGGCATAAAGTCTAACCTCAGAGCCACTTCCCACAGAGTGCTTTTTTGTTTTGAAACATTTCCCACAGTTGAGAAATAAATGAATTCACAATTACAACAGCTCTGCATGGTCCGCTCCTGCCTCTTCCGTCTTCAAGTCATGTTCTGCATAATTCACCCACCTTTTAAGTCATTGCACAGATGTGTCTGCCAACTTCTCCACATGGGACACTACAGTTATACTTATTTTCTCCTCTGCCTTTTTATTTAACTGGGAGTATTATTCTATCTTGTCTATGTGCAATGAGGAAATGGGAAATGGTAAAAAACCAGGGTCAAATCCCAAGTGCAAGTAAGGAGGAACATGCTGATCTGGTCAAGGAGAGCTGCAACTGAAGAGATACTTAAATAAACAGCCTTGCTGTCTAATGGAGTCTGTCTGGGTCACATCTCCGAGAAGGACACCCAGGAGATGTCAGGGGTTTAAAAGACTATGGAAAACAAGCTACTACATTTCGAGACATGGTGGTAGGTACTTTTCTAACTGCACCTATAATTTGAACTTTTCAGTGTATGATATTGGGAAAAGAATTAAGCACCACTTCATATATCTTGCCTTAAATATATGCATTACACTGATAGTCTAGAAAGCTCCTCATGGGACCGTGTGGTCCCTCTCTGGCAGCTCCTCTGCTAGTTTGGCAAAAGTTCACACAATTCTGCACACTTCAGTAAAGCAAGGGTTATATCTCAAGATTGTAAGCTGAGCTCAATAATCTGGTATTTTAACAAATTGTACTGTTGATACAACTATGCAAAGTTATCTTGACCTCTCCACATATGATACTGCAAGCTCTTGTGGAATTAGGGAGCTCCTGAGGGGGTGAGAATTGGCCTTACCTACTGAGACCAAAAGAAGCACAAGGTACTCTTGACAACACAGACTTCCCAAGTTGCTGTTAAAGGCTGAGCCTAGATGTACTCTTGCTGTTATACCAGCTGCAGCACTCTTCACTCATGTGTCTTCAAATCACCTTAATTTGGCTCATTTTTATATGCTGAAACAGTTTTGACTGAAAAGAAAACTTTTGGAAATCATTAACTCTACTTAATGAAGAAAGTACAGATTGTTATAAAATATTTTGGAAAGTACAAGCTGGCACGCTTTAAAAATTGTTGCTTTAATTTCAAACCAGAGCTCAGGGGGTTTGGGGTTTTTCCCACTTTCTGTTGATGTAGGATACAAATTAGTTCAGGCAAGTTAGAACATGTTTTACCACCACCATAGCTCTGAAGATTTACACAAAAGAAAAGGAAAAAGAACTGACAGTTTGAGTAATCCAAATCAATACTGTATATTTGGTAAGTTGGACTAAATACAAAACAAAAGACACAAAAAATTAGCTTTGCGTATAGTAAGTTGTCTTTAAAATATACAAAAACACTGAGCTAATCAAATAGCAATGTTAATGTACACTCCAACTACAGAAGTTGGGAGACACTTCATTCCGAGAACTTGATTTCTCCCTTTCAAAGACAGCTTAAATAAAGACACTTTTCTAGCATGTTCCACAGATAAAATACTTTTAAAATATTCTACAAATTTTGTCACACAGCACATATACAGCTGTGGATATGCCACATCCAGACAGACACATTTAAAGTCTTCTCAGATAATCTTCCCAATTAAAACATACAAAAACCCAACGATCACTTCTTCATTCAACATCTTTTACATCCAAACATCTTTTACACAAACCTGCACACCTGTAAGCAAGTAGTCCATTTCTACCAGTAGATTTGACCTATGCCAAAGAAGATGGGGATGGCAGAGCTACATCCCAAACTGCTGATTATCACCTCCTATTTACAGAGTACTTCTGACACCATCTCCAAGGACAAAGATGAGTGTGTGTGAAGTGGACTTTCTGTACCTCTCTGCTGTACATCTCATGTCATGCAGGCCTCCAGAAGAAGCAAATCTTGCTCTTTATGATTACTGAAGTGCTGTCTTCACCTCTGCACAGTCCCCTTATGTCTCTTCATACCTCCCCTTCCCACCTTCCCAACAGCCAGAACAAGTGACACTGAGATCCCAGCCCTTTTCCTAAAGCCTGGGAGAGACTGGCAGGGGCCAATGAAGGGGGAAGAAAAAATGTTAGCTTGAGAAAAAATGGATGGCTGCAGAGGTGACAAGAGGTGTTCCATAACATGGGATAGTGCAGAAAACAATGAGAAGAACTCGTCTGGATGGAGTAAGAGAGACCCTGCTGCTACACAGCTCTGCCAAACCCTCCTTGTCCTAAAAATACCCTGAGCCCTCTTCATGCCTCTGCCCCCTTGTCAGCTGCCAGAAGACTCCCAGTCCCAGTTCCATAGCCACAGGGCCATTGCAAACACTTCTCAAGCCCTCCTGCCCCACAGGAGTTGTGATTGATCCCAGTCCCTCTTTGTCTTCCCCTCTGTGATCTCCATAACCAGCTCATTTTGCCACATCAGTATTTCTTTCTGTCAGTTCTCAGAAGCCTCCAGCCTCTCTTTGTTATTAGTTCCAACCAGAGCATCAGAGCAAACTACTAGAACTAATCACAGGAGAGGGAAAAATCTTGGAATACAAAAATCTGATTATGAAGAGGCCTTAAAGTACAAATATTCAAGATGGATATGCAGATTTCCTACATGCTAATGCAGTATTCTTAACACACTTACTGACAGAAAATTCAAGGAAAAAAATGTAAATCTCACTGGTGTGAATGATAGTTTTATTTTTCACCATATCAAGTTCAAATAAACTTCCCTGAAATTTTTGAATGTTCTTAGTTATGGAGAATGGGTCTCATTCCAGTGCCTGTGTGTTTTACTTAGAGCAGCTATTAACTTCTCTACTATTTAAAGCCTGTTTTACTACAGCATGAAACACACTGATAAAAAGATTGATTACTCAATCCAACAGTGAAATTGTATAAATCACACAAAATTCCAAAATGTTGACATGTATTTACTTTGTCCTCCTATTTCCACTCATACTATTATACAGTATGATCAACACTGCTCATTTCCCTCGTTGCTATCTGCTGTTAATCACGAACACAATGCCTGACATCTACCCTTGAAGGCTAAATCAATCAGCACTGGTTTAAAACAATGCCTGTACAGACTAATGGTAATGTGGAAACGTTTCTTTTTTAAGTCTTACAATACCCCAGTACCACAGAAGCTAGAGAGAAGGGAAAAAGCCTCTCAACCCATTTTGTCTATGCCCCCACAGGTCTAAGTTTTCTTCTACCTATATTGCATTTTTCTGCAGCCAGTCTATTTCTAAATCAAGAAACACAGAAGCCTTGCAGGGTTCAGCCTACTTTTATGGGCAAAAGCCATAAAAGGCAAGAAAAGTCAAGTCTTGAATATTATTGGGGGTTTTTTTATTTATCAAAGCAATATGTATTGCCATGGTGTAACAACCTCCTTAACATTTTTCTGCTTACCCCTAAATTCTACTCTGTACTAGTAGCATTGGCTATTTGCAAGCAGACCTGCCTGATGGAGCCATCTCCAATGCAAAGATCTGAGCTTGGTTGCCAAGGGTACTCAAGGCGGTGCACTGGATTCTCCAGGCAGCGGATGCACAGCAGCCATCAAGCCCTACACCCCTACACGCTCCAGCACAGGCCAGCCAAGAAGGACAGGGTGCTGAAGCACATCTATCTCCATCACAAAAAACTCCAGTTCTAGAGGTTATGCCATTTTGAGTAATTGGAAGACATAAATTCTCTGACAGTCTCCTTTTCACTGTCACCCTGGGACAAATGGCACAGTTGGCCTTCCAGTCTCTGTCTGCTCACCCTTCCTGAAACCCACATCTTCAGATACTTCAGGTACCCACTACAGTGCTAATAGGTAGATTTCACACATTTTCAACACAAAATTTGGATCAGCAAAGCTTTGAAATATGTCTAGAGCCTCAAGGCGCTAACAGGCCTTTAGCAGTCCCTTCCCACAGCCCAGAACACCACGTCAGCCCCCCAGGGCTGTCAGCCCCAGAGAGGTGGCTTCCCCAGATGGGAAGGGCTGAGGCTGCCCTGGTGCCCCTCAGACATTGCTCCTGGCTGGGGCCGTGGACAGGTCAAGTCCATGTCTGCCAGCCCTCCATGGGGAGTCCCCACTGCTGTGCCCTGACAAATGCGTCCTTTCTGATGATTCAGAGAAACTCTGACACGATCAACAAACCAACACCATAAAAACCAAAAGCAAGACATTTTATAAGGCACAACTTGGTCTCTTCAAGCACTCTAGCCAGCCACACCACTAGGGTGTGATGGAATGCAGCTGAGATAGCTCAGTTGGTTAGAGCATGGTGAGGTCACAGGTTTGATCCTTATATGGGGCACTCACGTAAGAATGGGACATGATGATCCTTGTGGGTCCCTTCCAACTTAGAATATTCTGTGATTCCGTGAGAAGGAAGAAGCAGAAGATGCCTCAGGAACAGCACATCTTCAGCAAGTCTACTGGGCTCAGCTCAGGTCATGCCAGCTCACGTAAGAGAAAAAAGGCAGAACCAAAGACATCTTAATAATACAGATGACTAAGAGGTTTGAAAAGGCCTCTCTTTTCATAAAAAGACACCAGAAAGACTGAACCAGTTTTATTCAATGCCTTTCTAAAATAGTAAGAACAGAACACAGAGACACCAATTAATAGCAAATAACCTAGAAATAGAGATGAGGTCTTGTCTGTTCTCACTCCTATAAAACAGGGATGTTCAAAAAACTTGAGTGATCCTTTTTTTTGGACTGCAAAGCTGATTTCACAAGTAGTTACAGTAAGCAAAGATTGTGGTAGAATTTTTTATATAATTAACACATCAATTGATAATAATAATACAAAGAATAACACAATAAAAGAATAAAAATCGAGAAAAGCAGCAAAAACCTCTAGGTAGTGGAAGTAAGGGAAGAAAACCACCAAGTCTGATTTCAGTCAGCTATTTCTGTAATTAGTTGGACTAATAATTGGACCAGGCAAAATCTTGTTAAATGCAGTAGGTCAAACTACATATTTCTGAGTATGTTTAAGAACTCAATTACAATCCAAGCAACTTCCATGATGATGATCACAGCCAAGATAGACATAAATTAAACCAAAGTAGTTCTGCCTCATGGACTGCCTGAGACACACTGGTATTACTGAGGATCTGAAGGAAACAATGTGATACAATTTGCATAACTGTACTTGGACACTAAACTCAAATCTCCTAAAATTTACCCATAAGCCAATTTACCAGTTGCAATAGTGTCAAATCAAGATGTGATATTGTGGAGCAGATCATCCACAACTGTTCTTAGGCTTCAGTGATAAATGCACTTTGAGCAGAAAGAAGAACCACAAAATCTAGTATAAAAGTTTGGCATGTGAGTGAAATACCATAAATTAATTACTGAACTGTGTTTACCTTACAAAGCTGGTGCCTTGATATGCATGATCATCATCAAGAGTGTGAGTTCACAGGCTGGCCTCCTGGCAGCCTCTGCCACTCCTGGAGCCTTTTAAGGAACCTGGAGAGGTCATTGAATGTCTCTGACAACAGGAAGGCACGATCACCTTTGTCTTAAGGATTTCTGGTGATTGCTTGGACAGTCAATGCTCAATTACCTGTACGAATTAGACAGCACTTTCCCTACTGATTTAACCTAGTGTCTCCTGCAGCAGCTCAGCATGCTGGTTCTTGTCTCCACTGGATGTGGAGAAGAATTTGCTTCCCACCACTCTGCAGCAACCAATTGAAGATTGTTATCACATCTCTCATCATTCTTTGCTTTCCTAGACCGCAACATTGCAGTTCTTTCACTGTTTCCCCATAGGTTAGGTTCTCTAGATCTCTGACCACCTTTGCTACTCATCTCCTAGCTTGCTGGAACTTTGGTGTCCAGAATCCCAGATAGTACTGATAGGAGACACAGACACCAAAGTCACAACACTCCTGTTACGTAACCTCAAACAACATTTGCCTTAATTTTGCACATCTTTAACTTGCTGTATCCTATCAAAGTCTTCATGCAGAAAACAAAATTTCCCAAGGAAACTACTTAACACAGTTCTTCAACTCCATATTTTGTGTTCATCCCTTAGTTCAGGATTAGACATTTAATAAATATTTGAGTGGTATTATATAATAAGCACACCCAAAATCAATAAGGTTTGAGGAAAACCTCCAATTAAGTTTACTAATTGGAACAGAGCCACAAGGCTTTCTCAGGTGCCTGAAAGCTGGAACACTTTCAGAATCAACCAGTGGATTGGTTTTCCAGCACGTGAAATTCGCAAATCAGAGACCAGATCCTTTTGTCACAGTAAGTACCATGTACATCTAAGCGTTACATAACTTAATAGCAGTAATCAGAAGTGACCCACAGTGCATATGTGTCTTTCCAGGGACAGAAGCAACTGTAATTGCAGTAATTACACACTCTTCTACCTTACTGATTCTTCTAAAGTCTCAACACTCTTGCCACAAACTATTGAAGAAGTTCATATGCAAAGCCATTAACTTTGTGCAAGATTAACGTGGTGCAAGCATAAAGCAGGTTTTTGTACGACACAGAAGGACACAGCAGGATAGAAATGATTTCATCTCGTGCCAATAAACTAAGCAAGGATGTCATGCTAGTCCAATCTGCTGCACGCACTGTAGTCCCGTTGCAAAAAAAGAAAACCCGCATAAGTGGTACAGTCCATTTTCAGCCCCCGGCTAAGAAGGAGGCACAAGTTTCCTTATCTCAGCTCCACGGCCCTCCGGTGCCCCCGATCCCCATGCCCGGCTCCCGCGGGGGCATCCCAGCTGCGGAGCGGCGGCAGAGCCGCCCCGAAGCTGTCCCTGCCCCTGCCCCTGCCCCTGTCCCTGCCCGTGTCCCTGCCCGTGTCCCTGTCACTGTCCGTGCCCCTGTCCCTGTCCCTGCCCGTGCCCCTGCCCCTGTCCGTGCCCCTATCCCTGTCCGTGCCCCTGTCCCTGTCCGTGCCTCTATCCCTGTCCGTCCCCCTGTCCCTGTCCGTGCCCCTATCCCTGTCCGTGTCCGTGTCCCTGCCCGTTCCCCTGCCCCTGTCCCTGTCCCTCCCCGGCTGCTCCCGCCGCCGCCCCGCGGGCGAGGGGAGCCGGGCAGGGATGTGGTCCCCCGGGCATCCCTCCCGTGCCCGCTCCCGGAGCCCTGCTGACCTGCGGGCGGCCGCTCGCCGCCCCTCCGCGGTGCCCCACCTGCCTCAGGCTGCGCTCGCTGCCGTGCCACGGCTCTGCCCCACGCCCGCCCAGCCCCAGCCCCAGCCCCAGCCCCGGCCCCGGCCCCGGCCCCGGCCCCGGCCCCGGCCCCGGTCCCGGCCCCGCACCGCCCGCAGGAGCCGCCCCCCGGCAGCACCGCCCCCGCCCGCTTCGAGCCCTGGCACGGCACGGCACGGCGCTGCTGGCGCTGCCACCGGCGCCTGGGTGCTCCCTGCTGCACCTCCTGTGCAGCCGAAGTACCACCCGCTGGGTCCCCGGGAAGGGGTCGGATAGGCTTTCCCCGGTCTGAAGACCATTCAGATCTCCGGGATGCATCGGAGATTAGCAAATTGTTGGATGCAAGAGGGACAGGCTAGTAGTCTGAAGTAGCTCGGTGATGATGCTCCTTTCATTTCAGAAGCACTTGGTTTGGGGAGCTTAATGCAAGATTAGGTACTCTGTGGTCACACATTTGGCCGTTTCCCTCAGCGTTCCTGTTGCACATGTGGTTTCACCCTTTAAGTGAGGCTGTCCCACAAACCTCCAGTAATCACCACACGTCCCTTTCCTCTGTGTCCTCAGTACAATCACCCATACTATGCTCAGATGCAGAAGCTCTTGGCACTAAGTACCAAAATGCCTCCCTCCCCCTCACCCCTGTGGACAGCACCTGCTGCGAGGTGTTGAAACAGAGGGATCCAGATCTAATCCTGCAGTTGCAAAGGCAATGCCCAGATGGATACCTCGAATAAATTCCTGCCCATCACCTTCTTTTCCAAGCAAAGGAAAAAAATGTCTTTGTTGAATCCTGGCCTCAGTGACTGTTGGGTCCAGGGGACACACTGGTGGGAATGCTTTGTCTTTGGGAATTGGATGGCCAGACAGTGAGCACATGACTTTCATACGTGGAGAGGTGTTACTAAAGACAGGACGTGGTGTCCCTCACCACCTTCACACAAACTCCAAGAACGTTCATACTTGAGAGAGCTGTGACAAGCCTGCCAAGCACAGGCAAAGCAGTATTTAAGACCTTTTCTTCACAGGTTATACCTAGACAACATTCCTTGTTTCTTCTCCTACACGTCCATGAACGTTCTGGAGGAACTTCAAAGCTGTGTCACATGGGCCCTGTCCTCTTGTGAAAGAATGCATATGGATAAAAACATTAATTAAATAAACACCTGGCTACAATGGGTCTGAGCCCAATAGGCAGGGAGTGTAGCTTCCCCAGTTCTCTGTGAACAGCAGACACCTACATTAGAAAGCAGTATGGGTTATGGATGCCAGCAGTGCCAAGCAGAGGCTCCCTGCTCTCATACTCAAGGTCGTCACCCCCTCTGCCACTGCCATTTTCAGGATCTGAGGCCAGCTTGTCTTCTTGATACCAAATGTGCTTTTCTCGATGCTAAGTGTGGGCTATTTGCCCTGGGAGCACAGCATACCCATGACCAGTTCATCCATTTTGTGGACAGGGTGCACATTACTAAGAGACCTCATCTACTTTCTTCCCACACATCTTTCCTGCTTGCCTTGTACCCGTGCCTGCATAAAAGGTTGCGTTTGCATAGTCCATTCAGCCAGGAGAAAAATCTGTGTGCAAATGCATCCCAGACACCCTTTAACATGTCATCTCTTCTGATGATTGCTGAACAGCAGCAGATTTTTGTGAACGAACAAGGCAGTAAGTGTCTGTGCTGGCTGCTCACACACAAAATTCAGGCAAACACCTCCACACTTGACAGAAAGAGCTATCACCTTCCAGTTAAGTGTAAATAAGTCAGAAATTTTAAAAATCAACTGTGCGGATGTCTGCCTACTCAAACACAGCAAAGGATCAAAAGATGCTTTTCATTGTAAATTGTTTCCCAGAAAGCCACTGCTTGCAAACATCTGAAAGGGGTATCTTTGATAGTGATTCCTTGTGTGCCATCCTCATTCTAATCATGTTTGGAAAAGTGAGCACTCAGCAGTGAACCAATGTGTATCTCAGTTTATGATGATGGAGTTTGATTGCTGTCAGTCAATTCATCGATATATATGTGTGTATATATAACTCTGAAGGCACACAGACATGTATTTTCTGTATATTTTTTTCCAGTTTAGAAGAAGAGCCTCTAGAAGAGAGATATTTAAGGGATTCTGCAAAGCAATTGTCATAGAGTAGCCAATACTTATTTTAGCTAAAAAAGTTAATGTAAAAATTAATAACTTTTAACTATACCATGGACAGAGTAAGTAATAAAAAATGCCCACTCTAAGAGGGTTTAAATCTAACAGAATCAATATTTTTCAATGTGTAGCACCTCTGGCCCTATGTTTATATGAAGAGAACATTTATATTGACAGGATGAAAAATATCCCACCATTCACGGCTGATGTATTGTGACTTCTTAAACATTAATCATTTATAAGCTTTGATGTTCTGATTAAGAAGTCTATCTCCTAGGAACTAATTTAGAAACAGTAAAATGCTATGTGTATAAACTTTGTCTTTAACTGAACCTACAAATAAGTCTGAAAAACTGCAGTAATAATGGAGCGGGCTCAATTGCAACTAGCTATCATATGAGTTAAATTCACCAATGATCACCCAGGCTCCACTAAAACTTCTTTTCTTTAACTTACACAAAAAATGGGATAGAAGAGTAAGTCCTGTCAGCTGTTAGGCTAGTAAAGTTAGAAGAGATAGATAATGCACTAAGTGAATTTGAACACAGCCCTCAGTAGGTTGTTGTGTTGCCATTATGTTTATTCACAGATTAAGGGCTTTCCTATCATTAAATGGTGATTTTTTTAGCTTATTACATATCAATAACATTTAATATTATTTCTTAAACGATGAATCTGAAGAGGAGAAAAAAATCCCATTCTTATGTAAAGCATAAATCAGTATGGTGCTCAGTGGGGCCATGTAATAATGAAATGAAAATGCAAACTAAAGTCTAAGGACAAATTGCATCTGAATTAGTCATTTTGAGGTCTCTGCTACATTCCTATCTAGCTTCAGGCAATTGAAAATTGTGTCATCTTCTTCCCACACCGTGAAAATTCTTGATGCCTTTCTTTCTCTCAGGATTCTGTGGTTTCAAATTAAGTTTCTGGTTATTCTGTAAAAAAGTTGCATTAGCCAAGGCTCTGTAGACAGAAAATTGTTTCCTTGTGTAAACTCTCAGGAGTGACACTGAGATAAATCTATATTACCTAAATATATTGAAGATTTAAGTTTTATTGACTGGGATTAAGTACCTTTCAAAAGCTATTCTATGTCTATTTTCCTCCTTCCGAAATAGGAACCACATTCTGTAGTTCTTATTCTTCCTTGCTCAAGAAAAATTTTAATTTTTCCATTTTATCGGCAGTGAAGTTTTAAGGGACAGAATAGACAATAACATAACTGTGCTGTGTTAACTGAAAAGGTCAGAAAATATAAAATATACATTAATAAACAGCTTATCACATAGGCCTGCTTGAGTAATGACTTGTACGCTAGTAGCTTTACTTGAAAGAATTAGACAGCCTGCATATTGGTGTGCATTTTAGTGTTTGCAGGGCATAGTCCTGAGAACATGAGTCATGCAGGTAATGACTCATCATTGGAGAAATCATATGAAGGTTAAATCTCCCAAGCCCTAATTAACCAGCCACATATTCCTCTTCTTCCCTCACAACTGTAACACAAGGTTCCCTCCAATGTCCTTCAGTGTGGAACAAATGGAGCAAATGAAGTGGAGGGGCATGAAAGACTGGTTAAGAAACAGCATCTTTTAAATTCATATACTGTTCTGCATAATGGTTAAAAATACACTTTCTTGGATTATTTCCAATCAACAGTGTTAAGGTCATGTAATTTGATTGATTATGTCAACTTCTATATTTGTTACTAATGATCTCATGCAAAACAGTGACATTTCTATGTAGTGTAGACACCTAGGCTGATATTTCTAATCCATGAGCCAGAGATTAGCTCAGTTGGTTAGAGCATAATGCAAATAATGCCAAGGTTGCAGGTTCATATCTCAGTATTGGCTATTTGCTTAAGAGTGGGACTTGAGGATCCCTGTGTGTCACTTCCAACTCAATATTATGTGATTCCAGATTAGAAATATTTCTTACTATCATTTTTTTACATAATTTCTAGTTTTCAGGTTTGTTTGGCCTGAGGTTTCAGTGATATTCTGTGCCTGTGCCTACTTTTATGCATCCCTACAATCAGCCAGTAAATACTAGGAAGCCAGCCAGGAACCAAGAAGCTCAAACCTAAGAGCTGATGCTGAACCAGCTCAATTTACATCTGTGTGTGATAGAAAATTCTCATGGGATCAACCCTACTCTGGTAAATAGCAATACTTCTTTACCCCTCAGCAGATGCCCAATACATAAAGTATACTTTCACTTCTGATAATCATATGCTTGCCTGTAAATACCAAATTTATTAAGAATTTAAGCTATCTTTAGGACACTACGATAACACCTCATGCCCTCATGAGGGTGCATTCTAGACAACTTCAAGCTGTGCAGGTGTCATGAATGAGTGTTTTAAGGTTGCTTAAGGAATCACCAGCAAAGGTATCAGCAAAAACAGGTTTAATATAAAAGCGACAGCATGACAAAGTTCTCAGATCATTACTGTGGCCTGCAAAGGCAGAGTGGGGGGCAGGAAGGTCTGCACCACCACTGTAGGAAATCCTAATAAATACTGGATCTGTAGTAATCACACCACTTAGACTTTCTGCTATAGAAAACTATCAATGCAAGACATTTACTTAATTATGCTGTCAGCAACCACATCACATTGTTGCACCATCTCTGGAAGAGCAGGATGTATTTTAAAGGATAGAAGTTCAACAACCTTATGGAAAACCAATGTTACTGTATTTTCCATCAATTCTCCAATAAACATCTTTGGTTTACTGTATTGGCATAGTCAAGATTCTGAACTGAATTCTTCTTAATCATGGTGAGAGCAGGGACTTGAAGCTGGTAAAAGAGACACTAGAACTAATGTATAAGAATAAATAACTGGAAAGTAGTAGTTGTAGCCCATGATTTGCAAAACAGAAGCTTCCACATTCCCCATCATTTGAGCTACTTCTTAAAAAAAGCATGATTGAAAAGGTGTATTTCCATGGTTTAAGTGGCAACTCTTCATGGCTAAATGTTGATAATGTAGGCATTCTGGGCAACCAGTACAAATACTTAAGTTGTGTGTCTACTTTAGGAATGGTGTCTCTATGTAAGCACTGAGGAGAGACTTCTCCAAGAACATTTAGATTAGGTCTTTATTAATAATGCAAATTTTTTACGAAGTTACATAATGTGAATAGCCCTCATGGAGGAAATAGGTCTTTAAAAAACAGGGTAGCACATTTGTTTTTCAGCAACTGTAGTTAACCCAGAAGACAAGAGTATTTAAAATGCACAAAAACTTTTGAACTTGAAAAATAATAATTCCTTGGACCTGCGAGATTTTACAGAAATATTACAGATTTCTATTCACTCGAAAAGTAAGTAAGAGCTAGGTTTGCTTTGCTTCAGTGCCTAGTGCTGTGTTAGTTCAGTAGGCCCTTCTACACCTTTAGACCTTTCTTTAGACCTTAAATTGAAAGAGAACAGGGTTAGATTAGATATTGGAAGAAATATTCACAGAAAACACTGTGAGGATGGTGAGCCACTGAAACCCGTTGCCCAGAGAAGTTGTGGATGTCCCATCCCTGAAACTGTTCAAGGCTAGGTTGGATGGGGCTTTGGGCAACCTGATCTAGTGGAATGTGTCCCTGCCCATAGCAGGGGGGTTGGAACTAGACGAACTTTAAGGTTGAACTCAAACCATTCTATGATTTTCAGACTACCACACTGAGCACAATTTAAGATACAGAAACTGTTCCCTCATACATCATTTTCATTGAGTCTGGTTGTACAGAAAGTTCTCCCAGATAAAATCACAGATAGCAGGCTGCACGTAGCAGGCTCCAGTACTCAAGTGCACTGTGTAGAAACTTGCTGATTCAACAGCTGTAACTCAGGCCTGTTGTTGAACACACCATGAGCTATTTTCTTCTCTTGTGAATTAATATAATCCATATTGATCAGCTGAAGCTCTGAAATTAATTTAGATGTGCTGTAGCCAAAAAATCGTTTTAGATATATTTGCACTGGCTAACACTCAAGATTTTTTACATGATGAGATCATTAACATAAAGCAGCTTGATAACATGCAGTTCCCAAAATCTGATTTTGACCTTGTAAATTATATAAGAATCATTCTAGGGAGCAGCTCTATGAAGTACATCATTTTAGCAGTGGTTTCACTGATTTTGCTTTGGATATAAGGGGAACAAGAAGAAAGTTCAGTCCTGCCTCAAAATGTTGCCCTGCTGTTCACAATTTCTGCACAGCAAAAGAAACAAGTAAGTCAGGTAAGCCTAGGATTTTTGATCTAGCAAAATCAAGAACTGAAGTAATAAACACCCATTAGACAGTACCATATATAAGGAGCGTGCTTAAATAGTATTTCCTTTTTACTGTTAATTAATAGATGATTTTAGAATGGAAAGGCGGTAATTTTAGTAATTGCCTAATTTGCCATAGTTACGGCAAGCAGAAGACAGGATGCACAGGAAGGCAGCTGGCTGATTGGGCAATTCCTGTAAGAGCCTGTTCAAGAGATGAACTCTGAAGCCTGAGGGAAAATTCATTTTGCAAATGGCTCCTGGTGAAGAAAGAGAGCACAGTGTATAAACAACCATGAAGAGTAGCAAGCAATGAGCAGAAATTGCATGGAAATTTCATGGAAGCCTTTTCAGAGGCAAACCAGAAGTAATTGACAATGTAATCAAAATACTGAAGGACTTCAAAGTGCAGATATCTCACGAAAATGTCACTGGCCAATGAGTAAGAAAATACATTCCTTGGCTGGCTCCAACCCACACAGTATAGGTGCAGTAGACTTCAGAGGCATCAGATGGTAAAACAGTAGGATTGCCACCTTACAGAAAAAGAAATTCTGGGGTTACTGGAAGACTGGAAGCAGTTTCTGGAAGGAACTGATCAACCCCAGAGCTGCTGAATCTTCTGTAGCGCTTCTCTACAGACATCCATGGCTTGGAAGTGGCAGTGCTGTTGGACTGGCTACTGACCTTCACAAAAGAAGCAGTGCTTAGGTGGTCAGGTTGAAGAAATTGTGCTTAATACTAATCCACTGCAGACAAGAAGTGCAGCTGACTTTGCATGCTTTATTTCACATTAAATTGTTTTGTGCTATTATAGTATTAACGCTTCTAATCAAGGGGTTTTGATAAGGGATTTGATCCAACTCATGGGAATCCCCAGGACTCAAATAGAGTAAGGTGGTTTCTGGATAATACTAGTGCTCAATGTCAGTATGAAGTGTGACCTCCTGAAACAAGAGCCTTGCATGCAGGATGACAGGAGGACATTCTCTCATTACTCTCATTCTGAGCAAGGGTTCATAATGGAGTTAGAAAGATAACAAATCATTGTGCAAGTACATAAATAAGACTAATAACCACTCTTTGAAACTAGGACTGCTGTTTAGCAGAACTTAAGAGTCAAGATAGATGAAGGACTGAGCTCCAATGGAAAGGAATGGCCAAAAAAAAGCATCACAGGGAGAGTGTACAACAGGGCTGGTGGTTCAGAGTGTCTTAGAAAGATAGACTTCCAAAGCAGTGGAGCAACACAAGAGGACAACAAATCTAGGAACCAACCCAATAGGAATGTCCATAGAAAGCAGTGAAAGGAAATGAATAGAGCAATTATTTTGTACCTTGTGTCCTCCAAGTATAGTGAAGAGGTGGGCACATAGGGTGAGGAGCAGCAGTAAAGCATAATTTATGGAATATTGCTGGGACCACTCCCACTGGATTTCCTAGCATATCACATAGTAGTTAGAAAGAAATTCAATTTCATCTTGGAGGATGGCTTGAAGCAGTGATCACCATGGACTTCCACTCTTGTAATTGTATCAAACATCTGAGAGGGACATGAAGGGACATAAAGATTTCTGTTTACAAAAATCTTCATTCACAAAACGATCAAAATCATTCACCTTATTATGCAAAAGAAAAAAAGGTAAGGAAAAGAATATATTCACAGGTTTAACTCATTGAATCCATGGTTAACTTTCAAGTTGAATTGTCATTCAGAGATGGAAGGGGAATAAAAACAGCTGTTATGACAACCTGTGGATTGCTTCAGTGATGCAGAATTCCATTTAGACTCTTGAATGCACCAGGGACATTTCAGACGTTTGCGAAGAGTATAACCCAAGTTCCAAGGATCAAAAAACATCCCCACATCCTTAAATGACTTCATCTGTTCCCATAAAACATGGGTGGAACATCTGGTAGAAGTGGAAAGTACTCCAAAACTTTTTAAGAGCCAGGATTTAAATTTGTGAGAAATAATGCTCATTTACAAAGGATCACACAATTTTCCTGGGACAAAGAGTCAGTGATGGTGGGCTGGAACCCTATGTCCAAAAACATGGGGAGTAAAATAATGGAAAGTTCCTACATACGTGAGGAGGGCAAGGTGACTTCTAGAGCAACTTTGTACGATTTTTTTACAAAGCAGAAAATCCGAACTACTCTTCTGGACTGAGAAATAGTCAAAAGATTGATCCTGAAGAAGGGAATGACTTCTAAATTATGATGTGTGTGACTCATCCCAACTATTTGCCACATACCTGTGATCAGTCAAAGTTTTCTTTCAAGTTTCTGCTTTAAAAAAAAGAAATGGTCAAGTTCAACAGGCACAGAACAAAAATTGTCAAAAAACCAAAAATTAGGGAACTACAAAAATTCATTTATTTGTTTACTATGGTGATCATCCATTTTTGTCCTAAATTTACTTACTGGATACAGAACTCTCAGATACTTATAGCACAGAATCTGGAGTGACTCCATGGATGTTCCTGAATTCACAAGGTACCTAAACATGCATTCAAATAACACCACAGTGGTGGAAAGCAAAAAGTGATTAGTTATTTAGATTTAGCTACAGACCTAGCTAGAGTAACTTCATCCCTAACTGGGGATGACTTCCAAGGATGACACTTTGTAAGGTGGATTTTCAGCAGCAGCAGAGAAGGTTTTCAGCTAACCAAATCAGGTGTGCTACTTGAGCAGCTTTACTCTGCCTCCTCTAAAGACAGTCTATAAAATAAGTGGAAACAGTCGAACAGTTTTAAGTTAAATCCCATCAGTCTGAGTCCACCTACAGGCTGATCCTATAATCAGGTGCTGAACCTGACAGAGCAGATGACCATGGCTGCCTGTGCCAGAGGGCAGACTATATGGATTCTTAAGGGTGTCAGAAAAAAAAAAATCAGTTTGAAAAATAAATTTCCCTGAATTATTAAAACGGTTAGTGAACGTCAATTAAAAAGCCATACATTACTGTTAACTCCTAAAAAAATATTTTAAGGTAAGCTGAGGGCATGAAAGTCAATGAATCATATACAAGGGGGGAAAAATGAAATCACGGTTCCCATCCTAAATCATTTCCTTCAGGTGTTTGCCTAATTTACTCTTAGAAATATATAGCAATAAAGAATTCCCACTTTAACCAGGAAACATCTTATCAACTTGATTTCCCAATATTGTCAAAAGCTTTTCTTCTTAATCTAACCTTATATTTTTTGTATTGTGTGTTATGTCCCCTACAGTTATCCTATTCACTTATGACTTCAAGGGAAGATCATCTTTAGTATTTTTTTCACTATTCCAATTTTAAGACCAATAAAACAGTTCCATTTGCCATGATCCTTTGCAAATGTCAAGTATAGAATCCTTGTTTGCATTTTAAGAGCAACATTTTTCTCATGTTATTTAAGAATGAGTAACATTTAACTTTTTACCATGACCTATGTACACCTGTCATTAAAGACATAGAAGCCAAAATGAGTAAAGGCAAAGTCTTTCTTCCCTCTACATCAATGTTTTTTGGGGTTGTTTGGTTGGGGTTTTTTTGTCGGTTTTGTTTTGGGGTTTTTGGGTTGGTGTTTTGGGGTTTTTTTGGGTTTTTTTTTTTCTGTTTTGTTTTGGGGGGGGGTTGTTTGGTTTTTTTGTTTGTTTGTTTTTCCAAGGCAATCCCTTCTCTTCTGCAGATATCATTTTCCTGGTTTTGCCTGTGTTCAGTTTTTTCAGAAACCTCTAAATTGTGAGCAAGTGAGAAAAGAGTGTTAAGCAGCATTACATTGCTCCTTAAGTAAACTGCCTGGTTCATGCTCTAGCCTTTATATAAAAGTTTTGTACAGATTAAAGTATAATAGAAGCTTGTGAAAAGTACTCCCATCTATCTACATTCTATAATCTATCAAGTTAAGATATTTTATATTGGCTTTCTACTGAAAATTCATATACATCCATAAGTTTCTATGAAATAAAGTTGAATTCTTCATTTTGAGTACAATAGATAAGAGTGCTGGGAATTATTCAAGGTATGCATTGTCTTCCAGTAGAAGATTTTATAACCAAATCAGTTTTTTATTCATATTCCATTATTCTAATACTACATATTAAGCACACAGTTTTTGTTAGACTTTTCTTGCCAACTCCAAGAAACAGGCACTGGAAGTTAATTTTATACAGAATACTTCTATCCCTAACAATCTGTAAGCCATTAACTTAACATAATTAAATGAACATAAGGACAGGTGTCAAAGTACAATAAACAGGGGAATAATGATATCAAATAATGAAGATTTTTGTCAAATGATATTATAAATTTAAATAAATCAGAAGTGCTCAAGGCAAGTCTAAGATTCAATGAGTATTTTTAACACAGATACCTGGAACAACTCCAGGATATCAGACTTTTGCCACCTCCAGAAACAGCAATTTTCCCTTTCAGTCTGCCTAAGACACACAAATTCCCACCAAGTAAGTGGATTATTCCCCCTTCTCTTTCAAGAGCTAAAATGTGAACACAGAGCCAGAAAAACAAGGAAAACATGAGGGGAAGACGGGGAAAAAGTCAGAAAAGAGTACATGAAATGAATTTGTATTTGAGGAACTACCGACTCCCGAAATGGCATGATGCCTCAGTGCTGCAAGGCTTGTCTTGCTCCCACAATGGCTCGCTGCAATGTCTGAGTGATTTTCTGACTCATTTTCAAATCTGCTGTCCCTGAGCGGTTCAGAGAGCAGGCATGAGTTTTCTTTCCAGCTATGTAGTTTCAAGTGCTACTGCTCAAAGTATAATCAAGACCATCCTGTTATTACACAAGGTTCAGCAATAAACTGGTGCAATAAAATTGTGTCTCGAACATAAAATCTGATCCCAGTGTCTTTGAGAACTTGATTTCTGGAAACTTAGGAAGTGAAGCAAGAACAATACTTTCCTTCAAGATCAACAGATAATATTCTTGTCATCGTGACTGTTTATTGCCCTTTGACATATGGGAAAAAGTTGGTAGAACGTGTTGTGTGACACTGAGCTATTTTTCCTTGTTAGGGCATGCACCATGCTAAACTGGCATCAAATAATTAAAAGGATGGTAGTTGAGAAATCCATGCTCAGTTGAAGAAACTTAAATGTGTTAAGATGAACCTTAGAGAAGAACAGAAGTAGAAATTAGCTTCTTTTTGAAAAGGTGCAATTTTACATCACAATATACTGAATTCTACCTTAACCAAAGGAAAGAAAAAGGATATTATGCATGGGAGCCGAAAAAACCACCAAGCCTAAACATCAAATTGCTGTTATAAATGAGCCAAATGAAGGTGACTGCCATTGCCACCTTTCAGCAGCCCCAAAGGGAGGGAGGGCAGAGAAGATACGGAGGTGGTGAGTCATCCCGGAGTTCATTTATGGAAAGGTCAGTGGGGAATGGAACAGGGACCAGCTAGCATTACTCAACTGCTCTGTGAGTTAACATTTCCCACACCCTGGCTTTTTTCTCCAATTCCTGCATGTCCTTCCACTCAGTATCTTTTATTTGGAAAAGTTAGACTGTTTCCTTGGAAAATGTATATGCTCAAGTTACTAGAAGCAGTTTTGTAAACCACTGAATGTCCAAAGCTCATGTCACCATCACACAATGTCCCTAAGACCATAACTTCTCCTGGGCTAATAGCAGTAGCCCATGAGTACTCTGTTTGGGTTTTTTTGTATAAATTAATGACAATTAATCACAAACTTGACTAAAGTTTTTGTTCTTTCTTTAAATAGTAAAGGGCGGGGGGAAGAAAAATAGCACAGAGGATAATAATCTGTGTGTTCCATGAAAAAAATATATTTCCATCCCAGCAGATGAGTGCAGCGTGTCTTAGATTTCATTTTTTTTACTACAGAAAGCAAGGGCAAAAAATAAATATATTTGACCATGTGATATTTAAATATAGCAGGGCACTCCAATTCTGTATGTTTAAAACTAAACAAAATCAACCAACAAACAAAACCACAATACCAGAGCTGTCTTCTTGTACATTTAATGTCTGCAGGGGCTTTTTCTTTGTTTTTAAGACTGTCAAATTGGTGTTTTTCTTCAAGCAAATTTTATGATGAGCATTTTTACACATCATCAAAATTAAATGTTGACAAGATGTGTGTAAGGTTAATTTTCTGAGGTGTTTTAATAATATTCCAATTTCCATTCAGATTTTAAAGCTGACATTTTCTAAGTGATATCCAAAAAATTATTTTTTTTTTCTTTTTAACAGTGCTGTGGTCTCACTGTGCCACAACTCCCAAAACTGAGACTGGCTGGGAGAACTTACTCCTGCCAAAAAAATTGGACCTGAATAATGCTGAATTCTTCAGTGAGTGTGCCCAGTAGACTAACTTTCTTACATCTGGCACAAAAATATACAGACTATTGGAAAACATCCTTCTTTTTCCCACTGCTCTTACCTCTCTGTACCAGGGTTATTGCTATTCAGTAAAAAACCTCAACACAGCAAACACATTATTTGCATATATCACACCTGTTTGCAGAATGCTTACTTTTGTTTAGAAACTTCAGATAAAGTTTCTAAACAGATAAATACAGATAAAACAAGTTGTATATAAGATTTGCATAGAATTCAGAATTTTGTGCATTTCACTGTGCATGTTCAGTGGAACCATATCTTCATATTTTTACTCAAATATTCGATAAAATATAGCTGTAAGCAGTTTGTCTAAAAATCTATATCATGTGGTCAGAAAAAAACATATAAACTTTCCCAGTGTTGTGTACCTCTAGCAGTGGTGTTGAAAGTGAAACAATACTGCCATAATTAGTTAAAAAAGGGAGTAAGGGTCATGCCAGAACAAGATTCAACAGTTTCATCCAATTCATTCCAGAGATTGCAAAGTGTGGTGTCAAATAGCTTGGGCCTGATATAGCTGACCTCATTTTAGTTATTACAACTTGGCATTCATTGTCCTCTAAAGAAAGAATGCTAGAAATATGCTATTGGGAGCCCTTGTAAATTAGAAGCATTTCAAGTCAAATGCCCTACATGCAGTTAGACATAATCCTCCAGATGCTGAGCTCAATCCATCCCACCACATGCTCTTCCCACCTGCTAGGTAATACATTTTTCTAAAAGCCACACTCCTCACAGCTTCACAATAATAAAACACATAATAAAGATGTTCTTGAGCACTGACTTTAAATAGGGCAAAAATATTCATGGAGACTAACCATACTGCTTACTGCACCATCCTCCCATCCAAGCACTGCAAGAAACTAGGAGCTCCAGAAAGAGCAGAGAATAGAGAGAGAATGGAGTGAAATTTGAAGCAGGATTGTTTGGAGTACAGCAAAACGGGCAGATGTAATGGACAAATTCTGGCAACAAGACCAAATCCTGTTAAAAAAAAAAAAAAAAACCTGGACAGTGACAACACTAGTTATATGTCTTTTTCACAGATATTGTAGAGACTGCATTAAAAAAACAAAAAAAAAAAAAAAAAAAACCAAACCAACAAACAAAACCACACCAAACCAAAAACCAACAAAACAAAGCAGGAGACGAACCAAAATAGCATATTCCTGTAAACCCTCAGGATCTCTTAGTTCACCTAGGGGGCTTTACAGTGGACAAAGGAATGATATTCCATTATCATAACAGGATGTGCACACACATGGGCAGGGTACTGGATCACAATGTTAACTTAGGTTGGTCTGCTTCTGACAGAATTGTATATATGACAGGAACATGTAGACTGTTTTAAATTTATTTTTGTCACAAAAATTTTCAAGTATGAAACTTACCCTTTGGTTCTTAGTTTGCTTTCAAAGTCAACTAGTCCATAACTCCTGCCCCTTTACCTCCATTTTCACTGTGCTCACCTAGAACTTGTCGGGTACTAGCCATACTGGGGTGGGGGTTGTTAATCCCTGTTAAATTTATCAGCTTCCCTCTATGTCTCTTAACTGGTTGCCCTCTATTTTACAACTGGTCCAACTCCTTCTTTAAGCTGGCAAATCTGCCTTGAGTTATAAACCCAGGCAAGACAAAGGGACAGAGGGACAGCTGCTGGTAAAAGTGATCAGCTCAAGGACCTGGATCACCCGAGAACATGTACCTTTGGAAAGGATCTTCACTGTCCCCAAACTGACAATTTCTTTTAGCTATGGCAACACTGGACTAGTCAAAGACATCTCCCTCTGTAATTTTTCCAAAGCAGCAAGTTCTGCTCAAGGAGGGAGCAGAACAGCATCCTCCACCCAAAGGTGTGGGAAAAAAAAGGTGAGAAGGCAGGGCTGTGCAGGTGCTTTTCCCCTCCGAAAAGGCTGGTGAGGTATAAAAAAAAAAAAAAAAGAAGAGGGGATGAGAATGTGTGCATGCAGAAGTCTACTTCTACCTACATACAGAAAGGGGAAGAGAGTAAAAAAACCTAATGTATTATCTTACGAGATATGTCATTCTCAAATACGTCCAGCTCAGGTGTCCAATTCATCTAGTGCTGCTACAAAATAGTTTAAATAGTAGCTAGATTTGTATGTCCCTCATATGTCCTTTACGTTCGAGTAATTTTTTTTCTGATCTACTTCTGCCACCCAGTGGATAGCTCATATTAAAACCCTGTGTTTATTTTGAAAGACGTCTTAGAAAACCTGACCTTGCCTATGTGATTCTGAGCAGGTAGCTAATAAAAGGGTCTCAATGAGCAGCTAAATACTCTGCAATATAAATTTCAGGGGCTTCGGTGTGGGTTTTTTAAATACTGTAGTAGTGTCTTCCCTCCCCATCCCCAACACGGTTCTTTTATTCCTATTTCACAACTTCGAAGGAGAGATTAAAATACTCTTTTGCCATACAGTGCATCATCAAATAGAACAGCAGCTCAAATACCATTTAATAAGAACACCTAGAGCAACACATTGAAGTCCACAACAGATATAAGAGTTGTGCCTAGGGCAGCATTATCTACTATGTGCCTTATATGATTAACTGGAGCAAAGCTGTGTTATAATAAATACAATCAGTCTTGAACTGGGCCTTTCCTAACATTAGAAAATTTTACTTTCCAACATTGAAAATATTCCTATGAAGGACATTCTGCATTAAATACAAAATGAAATTCATCTTCCATCTAACAGGCTTCTTGAAACTTACAAAACTTATATAAATCAATTCTAGCTGTTACTTTATCTTCCAATACAAATAACAGATTTAAAATGGAAGGCATTACAAAAGACTCTGAACAAATTCAGGCTCTGAAATCATCACCTATCTCAGCAAATCTTTACATCTAGCCATAACAGCGGTTGTATGAACAATCCAGGAGTAGGACTCAGAAGCAATCTCATAGCAAGTCTCTTTTATCCACCCATTACACATCCAGACAGAGGCCAGCCTATGGGCTGAACTTTTCTTCACTAATATGGGGAAAATGGAGGTGTTAAGACTACTGTTGGACTGAATTATAAATACATGTTGCTCTCATCCACATTCTCTCAAAAGAATAATAGAGGACAGCCCTTTTAGGAGAAATTGTTGATAACACTCAGATCATATGGCATATGCTTCATTTTGTTTATGTACATAAATATTTCTACAAAAACTGAGTCACATAATTTAGCTTTATTCTCACTAGCTGTCGATCATCAGTCAGTTGAACAGGCTGTCATAGTTTTGCAGAAGACCATGGCTATATGGCTCACCTTCAAGGTGTGTGGTGTGCCCATGTTAACAAATTATTTTTCATCTTATTTTCTTCAGCCAACCATTACATCACTCAGTTTGACTCATGTGTAACTTTTGCCTCCAAAGTGGAAGGAATTGCTCCTGCAGCATTGCTATGATCAGCTGAAGACAGTGACATACTTTATTCCTGGAATAAATGTCATTGAGTGCAGGGCACTGCTAGCACACACACAGCAGTTCAGGGCAGACCACACTTTTCTTAGTTGCTTCTCTGACTTCTGCTTAATCCAGAAATACAGACCTGTAAAACACATCAGATACCTCCCAAAGAACCTGAAAAATCCTCAACTGCCTTGTTAAAGCAACTTGAAAAGCTCTTCACTCAGCCCATCCCTTCTCACACCTTCCTGGACCAGCTAGCTGATTCTTTCTGCCCATTGACTCCTGATGCTCATAACTCAGTCTCATGTCACTTACAGACATGTGTCTCAATTTGCCTTGCATCTCCAAGGGGAAAGTTTGGGAATGGTTGTTATTCCCAGCTTTCTCTCTCCTTTGATAGTCTCACTGAGGAGAGGGATACTAAGAAGACCAGAACAGAGGGATGTGTGCCAGTGGCTAAAAGGATTAAACTCCCATTTCCCTTTGTCCACTACCTTCAAGTTTATAAAGTTTATCAAGGAAAAAACTGAGCTCAAGTCAGATGATAGATCTAAAGGTCAGCTATCATTTCCACAGCAACAGATCTGGTGCTGAAAGCAGTGAATGAAATAGCCTCTAGGTTGTATGAACTTAACCCTTCCTGAACCCCTTGGTCTTGTTTCTCCAGATTTCACCATTGTCTGCACCATGGGCTGGGGGAGAATCTCTGCTCCAATGCCTGGAACATCTCCTCGCTCTCCTTCAGTGACTTTGGTGCCTGAAGAGTTGTTGCTCTCACATATTCTCATTCCTCTCTTCTCTGGCTACATCATCTGTCCAATTGATGTTTTTTCCCCCTTCTTAATTATGTTATCCCAGAGGTGCTACCACTGTTGCTGATGGGCTCAGCCTTGGCCAGCAGGTCCATCCTGGAGCCAGCTGGCATTGCCTTTATCGTACGAGCTTCCAGCAGCTTTGCACAGAAGTCACCCCTGTAACCCTGCCAATACCAAATCCTGGTCATCCAAACCCAATAAATCTGCATTTTTTTTCCCTACAGGTAAGCAAACTCCCTTGGTTCCTGTTGAAAGAAAATGAAAACTCACTTCAGATTCAGTTCAGTGAGAACAAAATCAAGTATAACATTACATCAACTAAAGTCCTTCACATTCCACATCACTCAGTCCTTCGGATACATTTAGATTTGTGAAATGGGCCTATTTTTCTCTCCCAGTACGCTTATCTTCTTGTCCATGGCGTTCAAGAATTATATCCCAACATCTTGGGTAAACCAACTGCATGTTTCTGTAGAGGGGGAAACTGCTGGCACATTTCTTCCTCATGCTGTCTTCAAAAGTTGAAGTTTGTTCTAACAAAATTCTTTCACACACTTCTAATTATATGAATTTATAGAAATGGCAGCTCCTGTAGTCAAGGAGCTTCAGAAACATTAGGAAAATAAAGTAGAAACAGCTCCATCAGAAAACCCCACCGACACGCCACCTAAATTTCCTGTAATTATCTGGTTAACAATGTTTGGCTGTACTGCCCTCTCCTAGTATCCAACTAAGGCTAAATTACGTTTATAGTCAAATACTCAAGTGTGGTTATTTTTAAACATGGCTTTTACAAAAATAAAAAAAAAAAATTTACAAAAAAATGTCTGTGATCTTATCGGATTGGTTTAATTTCCTTGTAAAGTTAAATTCAAAGCCAGAAATCTTCCCTAATGCATTTTTAGTGGCCTGAGGAATAACTTTTTGCCAGTTTTATTCCCATTCTGATCCTTCTGATGTGTTCATTATAATGATTTCCTGATGTGTCAGCTCAATTTCACCTATCTTCTCACTCTAAACTATTCGGTACTTTTTATGATATTTTAGCTCAAAAAGAACAGCACGTCCCACAAGTAGTCCCACGGAAGGAGTGGTGCCAGGCAGACCACTGGCTCCTGAAGTACCCTTCTCCCCAGGGTGGCCTTGGCATCCAGTCTTCCTTGTCCTGCTTCATCCATGGCACCTTCAAGCTTTTGCAGCTCTTTGTCTCCTTTCCTAAACAATTAACCACTTTTAGTAGCACTTTGTAAATTATGGCTTACCATACAACACCATTGGAACAGTTATTTAACTCTTCCTGGCTTTATTCAATTGTTTTTGCAGGAAGGTCAGATGAGATTAAATCAACAGGATTAGAGAAAAGGGAACAAATGGATCAGACCCATTACTTTACTTTCAGTTCTTTTGATGCCTTTTTCCCCCTTTAAAATAAAATATAAATGTTGGTATTGCATCTAATTTCAAAACCCAGTTACTTCCTACTGATTTACCTACGCGTATATGTAATCAATACTTTACAGTTTATTAGCATCTTCATTGAGGTCCAAGCAACCTTCAAAGTATCCATGATGATGAGGAAGGTAGTGGAGGATCGCTAACATTTTATTCAGAAAATCTGACTGTACAAAATGAAAAATATAACAAATATATGTGGTTAGCAACAAAATACAGGAGAACAGTGAATGTGAAAAGCTCATAAAAATTATAAACATGAAAACAGTTAAAACAATATTTTGAGTTTACATTCATTACAAGCATGCATAGCAAACTCTCTCTTCATCTCTTTTAGCAAATATGCCTGGAATTTTCCCTAAAGCTAGAAGGAAATTTCTCACATTAAAAAAAAAAAAAAAAAATAGAATAGCATTCCATAAATGCTAATTTCTATTTTTTTTAAAATCTCAATTATTTCAATAGTTTCCACCTCAAATTGTGTGCTTCTTCTGATATTCATTAAAATAATGATCCTGATGATTTTTATTCCCTAAGATTTTTGAAAAAACACATTTTTCTTATTATCTTAATAAATAAAGTATCTAGCTTTTAATTGGCAAGATTAAATTGCAAATGTCATAGCATTTTAACAAGTGCTATGTTTATACATATATTTCTATTATTTGGTATATTCCCTTCCATTTGATATTTTTATTCCTATTACACAGATGGGAAAACCTAGTCACAAAATGTACTGTGACTTACTGAAACTTATTCTTAATTCATAGCTGAGTGTCAGAGATCAAGAATTCTTGAGTTCTTGTCCATAGTTTTAGGCTACAGCATTTCAAAGAGACGGTGAAGACAGGCATCAACTGGATTAAAAATTAAACTGAACAGACTGTTCGATATTCAGACTGATAACCAAGAGGTATCATTCAGCTTCAGGGAAAAGATTTACACCCCAAATGAGGTTTTAACAGCTGTGTCTGTGTCACCAATTCAAGCATAATAATTGTCTCCACAACTCTTTTGAGTCCAGTTTTCTACTTACTTTTTGAGCCTTACTTGAGTGCACTTGAGTCAGAAATCCCAGAAGCCCACTGCCTGCAGGTGTGTGCACACTGACAGCATGGCACAGGTGGTCAGTGCCAACAATTACCAGGTTTTCTGGAGGGAAAAAAAAATGTAGAGACCTTTGCAAAACGCAGAGAACTGAAGCTCTCTGAACCTTTGTTCACTTCTTATCATCGTGAGGCAAATAATAAAGCTTTTCTAGTGATTTACAGCCAGGTTGTGCTTGATTCCTACATCTGTCTATCTAGCAGTGAGAAGAGTCAGAAGGTTTTCATTGTCTGGGAGAGGAACAAACAGGACAGGAACAAATCACAGCACTGGGGTATGTGCACCATTTCTGCTCCAAGGAAGCATCTAACACTCTAAAAGAGATGAAATGACTAATGGTGGGTGTAGGAGCCCTGGAGGACATCAGTCCCAGCCAGCAGCACTGATCTGCTCTTTGCCAGACACCATTAAGAGCAGTGGCAGTGAGCACACCCAGCTTTTCCATGCTTCAGGGAGCACAGTTTGCAGCACAATACGTACCAGAGCACACACATTGTGGGAGGGATTGTTCGTCAGGAGTACAAAGTAATCACAGCAGCACTGAAAGATTTATCCAGAAGAAGAGAAAATTAAAGAAAAATAATTAATATTGTCCTCTGTCTTTTATGGATTTTTTTTTCCCCTTACAGCCATATGCATATACATTTAGAGATTGGACATGTTTCCAACTAGCTGCTGATATTTTTTCCATATCTATTTACCACTGAAGTGTATTTCCTCTCTGCTTTAACCTTAATTGCCCTGTGCTGACTGTACTGTAAGGAAAAAAAAACCTATCAGAGAACTGTCTAATTCTCAATTTAAAGCAAAGCTTCCCAACAAACTGTCTTCATATCTTCTGTCCATGTCATGTCCAGTAGCTCTGCAAACTCTGCAGAAAGCAGGAAATGAAAATTAGGCTAGTTATATTTCCTAGCTGCTCTCCATGTTAAGCTAAATGGCAAGCCTCGCACACATTGGGTTGCTTGCAAATCTAGCTGACTTGATTGCATATAACCAATAACAACTTAAACTCACAAGTGCCCCAGGGAGACTTGTAAATCCTGAAATTCCAGGAATTGCTGTCACTCTTGGACCAGTTGCTCCCTGCTCACGTTCATATTTAGGGATCTGTCTGGCTTCTGGAAGAAAATGCAGCATTTTCACTCAAACATCTTTTGCTGTGTATTTGTTTCAGTGGCTTTGGTGGTCCATCTCACAGTGCCAGCCAGCATGGAAGGAACAGTTAGCATTTGTTTCTCTCTGCTTCTCTTTCACTGCTCCTAAGAAGAGCCATTCCCAAAGCTATTTCGGAAGCCAGTGGCCACCTCCACACCTATAAGAGCAGGCTATGAGGCAGCTCCACAAAGATCCCAACAAGGCAACCAGTCTTTCTGCATCTGTTAGCACATATACATATATACTAAGATCCATTGAAAATTCAGATCTGGATCCAAAGAGAAAGCATACATCAATACATGCCTTCTGTGAAAACAAAACAGACTATCTCATAAGGGACTATCCCAAACAGACCACAGAATGAAACATCTCCACTTTTGTCATGTTTAAGAACCCTAAAGAAATGTGAACATCAGTTCAAGAAAAACAAGCAATAAAAAGATGACAAGAGAAAATTAACTCTCCTCAAGCTGTCGCAGAAATTGAATCTGTCCAGAGCATTTGCAAATTAGCAATCTCTCTGTCACGAACAACAAGAATATAAATTGTACAGCACAAAATTCAGCTTTTACAGTAAAAGTAACCACAACTAACTTGTTAAGGAGCAGGATGTATAGCTTGTTTATGATCCTATTTTTGACCTTGAAAAGCTGTAGGGAGTTACTTCTGCATTTTCTATCTATATGAAGCAGAGCTTCACTGGGAAGAAATGTTGGTCTTCTGACACAGAGTTTGTAGAATGAAAGACAAAATGAGAAACATGTTTTGAATTACTTTCCAGCTAGCCTTCATGACAGAGGATGCTTTGGCTTATTTTCCTGCTCTTTCACAAGCTGTCAAAGTAAGTTTTGTTTAAGAGTCCTGTTTAATTCATAGTCAATAAGAAGAAGTTGGATCTGAGAGAAAAGCCTCAAAGATTGTGCAAAGCTAGTCTTTGTCATTGAAAGAAGCTCTTTCCAGGCTTCCTTAGCATTTGCACATCCTTAGCCTGGATACACCCTTTCCTTGTCACCCAGAACTCTGTGGGTGCATACCAATTTCCATTTCCATTATTTCATAAGTAATTTTCAGCCACAGAGAAAAGAAGATGTTGCCAATCGGCCAGTGAAGCCTTCCTCCTTTAAGTTTTTTATTAATGACGGGTAAGAAACCCTCATTCCACTGGCACAGCTCCAGCCTCAGGCATAGAAAATGGGGCAGTTCTGTCGTGCTCCAGAAAAGACAAATAGAGCAGCAAAGATCTTGTAGCAGTTTTTGTGCTTTGGATGACCACAACAGCATGAAATAGAAGAGTGCCACAGAATCCCTAGGAGGGTTGAACTTCAGCAACTGTGACAGGCAGATCCCTGCTTTCAGGTCTATCCTCTCCTTGCCCTCCTCTCAGCCTTTCCCAGTCCCTTTGCCCTTTGGAGGAAACCAACTTTGTGTCAGACTTACATAAAGCATTAAAAATGTGGATGGCCTACAGATACAGAGGTAGCTGGTAAACAATGGAAGCTTTGGTCCTTGGTTGCTATGCTGGTTACAGAATTTGGTGGGGCTGGATTGTATTTTATTTGTATGGGCAAACACAGCACTTCTAGACAGCATAAACCTGCTAGTGCAGACAGACTCTTATCTGTGCATAATCTATGGATGTGGTCCAAATTGGATGCTTTTCGCATCCAACACTTGGAAAATGCAAAGTGATCTGAGCTCACAGCAGAAGAGATACACTGACTTTGCAGGGGCTTTTGACTATATTGCAGGTGTCAAAAAGTCCCGGAAAAAAATGCTTCGAGGCTTTTAATTCTGACTACACTAGACGTGTCAGAGACGAGTAAATTATTACTGGGTCAAAACAACTAAAGTGGGCAATGGGAGGGTCAGAGCAGGTGTAGGTGGGATGGTTCATTGCTCCACACCCTGTCCCCGGAGGCTCTAGTTCAGCCCAAAAATGGCTATTAGTCACTGGCACACCAAAAGCCCCACCTAGAGGGGGAATGTCCCCAGGGATACCAGAGCAGATAGAACAGTAGCACAGGTGTTCACATCATCACAGCCCACTGTCTTTCATTTTATAGCAGCTGAGACAACATTGGTTCCAAGTGATGATTTAATTTTTCTCTGTGCTTTCTCTGTCTCTTCCTTCTCCTACCTTACTGTTCTCAAAATCTGGGTAATGTAAAGTTGGATGGGTTCGTTTGCTGAGTCATTTTGTAAAGTGCTTTATTTTGATCGATTGTTGCTTTAAAATTTGCAAAGTACCTTAATCTACCTTAATGCTCTAAAGTTTGCAAGTAAAAGATTGTTACTCAACTTCCTGATCATTTTGTTGTGTTTTCCCCTGCACTGCCTCGGGGTATCAAAGTACCTAAGTCTCTTAAAAAAAAAAGAAACAAACAACTCACCAAGTGAGCTCAGGACTTTACAACATGCTGTTGAAAAAGAGACTATGTCTGGATGAACTTGGATGTTATTTTCTTAAATTAAGAGATATTATTTGGATATGGATTTAATGCTATCTATGTTATGCATTAAAATACTTAAGAGTATTGTCAGAAGGATGTCATCAAATTTTAGTATACATTATTGTTTTGTAGTAAATATTATACAGTTTGCTATAAAAGTTTTAGATTTTATAGCTTGGTATTCCAAACTCCGATAAACCAAATTTCTCCTTGATATCCCTAACAGATTTAATAACAGCTGTCAATATTAGACACAGATGCAATACCTTTTCCCCCAAATCTGTAGAAACTTCAATGCCATTCATGTATCTTTACCTTCCAATAATGCTTATTATATCCTGTTCTGGAGTTTTCAGATTCACACACAATGCAGCCATGATTGGAGTGGTTCAGCATTACACTACAGCACTTTTGGGAAAGGAGTGATAAATGCATTTACATCCAAAGACAGAGAAAGTTTCACTCTCTCTATTTCTAGGACAGAAAAGCAGAGATAATTCAAAAACTGTGAGTAACCAGAAACAGGTTTCTGAAAGTTGACAGGGAAAGCTCATCGCCAGAAAGGTGTCATTCTATAGAAATCCTGCAACAACAGCAATTCAGTATTCAGTCAGTGAGAACAGAGCTGTCTTTTGAGTCATTGGTATGATCACTGGCACTTCAAGGCTTTCCCTACCATAGGACTACTACTTTCAGATTTGTTTCTCAGTTTTGAAACCATAATTGGCAATCCCTGCAGTGGCAGGCAGACGTATTGAAAAACAAATGAAGGGTGATTTTTTATGTTTTGTGACCTCTGATCCTTGCATATCTCCACTATAAACTATTCAGCCATTTTTTTTCCTTCCTTGTCTTTTGCCACCATTTACACTATTCAGTACATGTGGGAAACTGGCACAAGCTGCAACTTGTCCAGACCAACGATGGGGCAGAGGAGGTACTTGCTGCCTGACCAGCCTGCCACTGCTGGGAAAAAGAGAGGCTTAGTTCTGTTTGTCTTGCCCAAAACAGAGTGCTAACCCCAGCCCCTCTTGGTATTTAGGTTTCAGTATTGTAGGTTTTATAATTTCATATTTCACAAAGCTTGTGAGACTTTGATTACTCTGAAATGAGTCACATTTGGTTGGAATTAGACAATGGGACATGGAAAAATGACAGTAAGAGCAATGCAAAACCCTCATATAGAAGACAAGTTAAAAAAAATCAACCTTCTCTGCTTTTCCTGTGGGTTGTCCTCTCTTTTAAGTCTTTCATATACTCCCTCAGAGGGAAAAAGTCATTCATAGTACCAACTGCTTTCAGTGATAATTTTATAGGTCTATTGAAATTGAAGATAATAACATTATATTACATGTATTTCAACTTTAGTCTCTAATAACACACTTAAATTGCAGGAGACACACGAAAGTATTGCTGATAGAATTTACAACAGCAAAGACCTGTCCCCCTTTGAAAGAGCAATGCATTCATAATACAGAAAATGCTACAGCATTAATCAGCCTGTCAACGAAATTAGCACTTTTATTTTACTGATTTCCTCTAATTATCCAAGTAATTATATAACTTCAAGCAAGTCCCATATCTTCACACAGACCAAGTTTCTCAGCCTAAGGTTCTATGGATTTTAAAGGAGTTACACAAAGAAAGCATCTAATATTACCGGTAATAAAGTTCATTCTCCCCCCTCATACTTTTATATTTATCACTTAGAGATAAAAAATTCAGTCAAAAAGCTGGATGAAAACGTGATGTATCTCCTTGTCAACATACTAATTTTCTCTTTAAAAGTTCATGTTAGTTTGCTTAGTATTACCAGGCTTTTTTAAGCACACAGAATAAAAAGCAAAACTACTCTCTCCAACATGTAGCTTTCTCAGACCATTCTCACCTTAAACAACTACTGCTGCCTAAAGAAAAAACGTGTTGTCTTTATTAAAGAAATTAAAAGAAAAATTAATCAGACACCTATGAAAATAAAAATCCATTAAAATTGTACAATTGTACCACAACTCTGACAACAACACAACTCTGGATCACCTAGAACTCTGTCAATGATAGATATTTGTGATGTGTCTTCTTATTATTGTTGAACAGAACTGAGACACAGAACTTTCCATTCACCTTCTTGTTACACCCTGAGGCAGAAGATACTGCAGTTTTACCCTGTCCTGGAGGTGAAAGGAGAAAATGCTTCCATTACTAACCCTGGTAGTGATTCCCAAAGCAGCCTGTATCCTGAATAACACTCAGGCCTGAGAAACCAGCATTTCTAGTGCAGCCTACAGCATCTGGCAAGTGTGACAGCTAAGCTTGAGAAATCTTCACATCACACGTGTGCAGCGTGTAACAGCACAGATGAGATCAGGTACCAGAGCAGAGCCTACCATGACAGTCATGATTAAAACCTCTCAGCTTCCTCCATGTACTTTTAGGTTGGGCTGCTCAGATGACAGCTTGCTGAGAGTGACACCAGAAGGCTTCAGTTTGGAAATTTGGGGTTTTTTTTTCCCCACAGAGAATCATAAGTGTATGTTGATGTCTTAATGAGTGATTAAAATCCCAAATCCCACAGCAACCGTCCTCAACAGGCCATGGCCTTTGCTTCCTCTCAGCTGAGAGGAGCCAAACAATTCTTACACAAGGCCAAGTTTCTGGAGCCCAGGTGCTTTTCCACAGGCAGAGAGGAGAGGTGTGGGAAGCCATTTGTAGTTTGTCATTGGATCACAGTATACAGTCAATAAAAAACATTGTGCTGGTCACCAGATTTTCTCTCTGAAAGGGTTCAGCAAAAATATGCTGTTACTGGAGCCCAGCACAGAGAGAGGAAAGCATGTGCACCCTTGCTTTGCTGCTCTGATCCACCCTGCTCACTTCAAAGCTGGCTTGGTAAAACAAAGGTGGTACCTTGTTCTAGTATCAAAAAAGAAACATGTGGCTACTATAACTCTGTCAGACTGTCCTGTTTGCCCTTGGTAATTGTATTAAAAGAAAGATGGTCTACAGAAAGGTATCAGCAGCACTTCCATGTGGACAGGAAAAGCTCCTAGGGGACAGCAGGTTGTGTTTAAAGGTTACCTGGTGGCCCAGGGCTCCACGTCTTTGCAGTCTGCTACTGACACGCTGGAATTACACTTTTCCAGTGACACCAAGTTCAGTACTCTCTGCACACTACAATGAAGATGCGTTATTTATTTTTCTAGTTCTGATTTCTATCCAAGGGCAAATTTGCTGGCAAATTAGTTTCAGTGACTCTGCAGCCTGGGGAGTGACAAGCAGTGGAGATCTGGCAGGCCTTTTCTTCCTCTGCATCTGGGAAGATTTCAAAGACAAAGCCTGTGCAGGCAGGGAGGAGGCAGAGGAAGGTGCAGAGAAACAGCCCCCTCTGTGCCAAGCGTAGGCAGCCAGCTGGGATTGCAGCATGCAGCTCTTGAGAATGGCACTTGGTCCTAGCTTTGGGTTTATTTTCACAGTATGAGGAACCACAAAGCTGCTTCCTCTTCCTCCCAGAGTACATTAGAAAGGCTGTAAAGTCTCATAGCAGAGCTGCCTCTTGGCACGCACTGCAGTGCAATCACCTACATGTCTGGGGGCTCCTGCAATTCCCACATCATGCAGGACCTCTGCAGTTAGTGCTGGCTGGGTGCCCACGCACCCTTTGGGAGGTGATCCACACAGCACCAGGCTGGCTCCTGGGCACAGTGGCTCTGAGCCATTCCCAACTACCTTCTGAGCCTCCTCCACAGGCACCACTCACTATAAACAGCAGCCTCTTCATTTTGACAACAAATATCATAGTTTCTAAATGTTCTCACTTCATATGCCAAGTGAGTGAAGGCCTAAAACTTGCTCTTTCTGCCTATAAACTCATTTCAGCTGTGTAGTCATAAAAAAGCTGCATGTTCTTAGACAACACAAAGAATTAAGGGGGAAGTGGAAAGCTAATATGAAATAATCACCAGCAAAAGCAACCATGAAAGGAAGCCCACACTGCTGGGAAGAGAGAACAGCCTGGCTGTGTCCGGAAGCTCCTGACAGTCTTCCAAGCAGGTTTTGTCAGCATTAGAGATTTTCATGTTGCTCTAAGACTATCTGAAAGACACATAAAATGATTGCTTTTAACTATGCACACTATAACACTAATTAGGAAACAAATCCACAAATCAAACCTCTAACCCTGTTCTGCTCTTGACAAAGCTTAACAAAATGCAAGCATGGCAGCCACTGTATCCATCAGCCTAGCAAAGATTCTGTTTCCATGCAGCCTCAGACACTGCTCTTGCCAGTTAAACTCATCCCTTCATTTTATCCAGGACCAGTAGGTCCCCCTGCAAAGAAGATTTCAGGCCATGTGAAGCAGCTGCAGAGCCTTCTAATCAAATACTGACTAGAAGGCAATTACATCCCTATTGGTTTCAAAAATAAATTAATTTTCTTCTTCAATTGAAAGTTTTAGGTCAAATTCACTGTCTGCAGCTTTATCAGGAATAACACTCTTTAAATTATACCACCTAATTTTCTTCTAACTCTTTTTCCTCTTAATTTCTTCTGCTTAGGATCCACAAAATACATTTAAATTAATACAGTAAACCCTCTCACAAATTCCAGGCTTGGTTAGTAACCCCAGCACTTCATTTGCATACAGAAAGGATGTCACCACTACACAGAATTTTGTGGCCTGTCAGTGTAAAGCACACAGGCATGAAAACTTCTCTCCTTTTTGAGCCCTCTGGTTACCACTAGAGGGAGGACTTGGTTAAATAATGCTCTAATTCCTTTTGCGAGAAAAACACTTGACTAGTTGTAAAGATCTTTTAAGGGAGATAACTACGTAATAAGAAAGAAGAAAAACAAGTTTGCTACAATTAAAAGCGAAATTATTTTACCTCCAAAAATCAGGATTTTTTTTTTTTTCTTATTTCTGTGGACGGTGGGGAGGGAGGAAATCTGCCTGAAGATTGTTAAAAACTGTCAGTAAAAGGGACTGCTTTTGGGAAACTTAAAAAAACTCCAAACAAACAAATGCCCAAAACGAAACAAACAAAAACAAACCACAAAACAAGCAAACAAACAAAAACAAAGAGAAACCCCCACCAAACAACACCAACAAAAAAGGATATTGACTGTAATGAAAATAAGACATTCCTGAGGAATTACACAAGGAGCAGTTCACATCAGGGAGAACGGAAAAAGGTGTACAAGTAAAAAGGTAGATAAATTCTCAGAAAAATAACCAACTAATGAGTCCCACCAGTGAGCCAGTCAGCATCAGACACCGTCAGGTACCAGGAGGAAGAAAATAGTGACCCACCTTGCTGAGTCACACACCAAAAGAGGGCTCATCAGCTGATGACTTCAGTGGCAAAATATATTCATTTCTGAAAGCGTTGTTCTCCTCACTGCTGGGGATAGAATAGACCTTCTAACAATCAAACAATAATTTTGCATTATTTTCTTTCTTGCTATCTTGTGCCAAGACCATCAAAAGTTTTCCTTGCATTCTTGACAGTCCTAAGCATGAGTGTTTGATCTGGCATGATATAGAAGTGATGCAGAGATTGCCTGTCTGTCAGGACATGAATGGCAACATCATCTTTGCTGCCAGAACTGCTGACTTGCTATAAATCCCACCCAAGCCACGGTCTGCTTTTCACAACCTCAAAGGCTGCATTGATGGAACACTCAGATGGGAAGCCTTTTGGGTAAGCCACACTGTAAGAAAAATACATGTAAGGGCTGTTAGAATCTGCCTGCTGACAAATGCAGAAAAGACACATTCAATAAATCACATTATTGTCTTCACACAGCTAGTTTAATGGCCCTGTAACACTGCAGAGATACCCACATCAAGAGCTGTTGAGGAATACATTTTAAGATGAATGTTTAAAGGATTTGACTTCATGGGGCTTCCTGAGACTAATTACCTATGGGTCTGGAAACTTCAAAGAAGAGAAAGTCACTATCTACATTTTTATCTTGGACAAAGTTCTGCTGAAGACACAAGGGCCGCTCTGCCTGTGGGTCTGTTCAGCACTCAGCACTGCTCTGACAGCTGTGCAGCAGAGCAGGCTGAGACTAGCAAAAGCAGGTTGTCCACTTCCCTGATCCTCTGAGGTGGGTTGCCTTCCAGTGCACCGAAAATGAGTGATCTTGAGGTGCTTTTATGTGTATTGATTGCAATTAACACAATGATTTGTTTGTTTAGTAGTGTCTTATCTCCTAAGAAAACCCACAGAGAGCCTGATTTATAACTTACATAGAGCTTTTCCTGTGCTGTGTGGTAGGATTTCTGTAGTTGTCTACCATTTCATGAGCTGGCTCCTTCAGCTGTGCCTGTCTAACTTGCTCCAGACAACCTGAATCCCTGAAGAAATTTGAACAATCACAAGTGGGAAGTATTTTTTTTACTTTCACTTGTTTGATGTGGATGCAGATAAACTTGCACAGCAGAGTTTTCTGCCCATCTGTTTGGCTTTGGTGGTGGAATTGTTGTTTAGAGGTAGCTACTTGTCTAGAAACACTGACCTTGTGAGTGCTGCCAATAGGAAATGTAATTGTTATGGTTATTTCCTGGACTATATTTTAAAATTTTCAGGTTTGGCAACTCAAAAAACCGAAGATACTGCTCTTCTTTCCAAGAAGGTTTGAAGGCCAAGGTCACACATAACTCTGGCACTGGCAATTCCCAAGGGGCTGTTGTCTGCCCCAGAGGAAGTCAAACAAAGACAAAATTATGGACCTACTTCCTCATTGCCTACCAAAGCTGGAAGTTTAGGGTGGTTTGAACTGGAGAACACACAGTCCCAGGCCCCCACATCTTCTGAATCTGCACCTAAATTGATCACTCAGTTTCTCCTTTAAGAAAATTTATGGCAATTTTGATTAATTTCCTTCTCTTGGTTACCTGGTGCATTCTACAGTAAATGCACTTTCAAACTGCCAGATTATTGGAAGGTATGAGACATTTCCTTCCCCAGCTCTAACAATGACTTCTTGCCCTGGGAAAAAGTATCTGCTCTTCAAAATTGCTTGTTCCATAGGTAATTAGAAATAAAAGGGAGTGTTTTGTCAGGAAATGTGTTTCTTATCCAGCTGCATGAAACACAATTGCATCCACTTGCTTAGTTTATGTGTAGGCTTCAGTTCTGTAAACTTAGCTCCAGTGCGTCTCTCCTGGTGTCTTGCAGACCACAGACTGTGACAGCACCAGGTCGCCTGTAAAAATCTTGAAGCTACATATAGAGCTCAGTATCAGTGTTTCCATACTGATATCCAACATGTTATATGAACTAAAGGAGATTTCAGAACACATTGAAAGACTCACACATAGATTTAGAAGCAAACTCATTTAATGTTTTCGGTTCATTTTCATGAGAAAGAAAACTATTTCAAACTTAATGTTAAATTGTATCCTGAATGACGGTGCAGAGTTTTAGTACAGGAGCTAGAAGAGCTGCTTGGTAGAGCTTTTAACTAGCTTGGAAGGAGGAAAGGGACAAAACCAGGCTTGCCAGTGATGAGTGACGCAATGATGTGCCAAAACTTGAGAAGAAGGAAAAGGAGGGGAGGGGAGGGGAGGGGAGGCACAAAAAAAAACACCAAAAGAAAAAAAAAGTGTTGTAATTTAGCACTAGTAACAGACTTTGTTGGACTGTATCTATTTTAACATACCACAGATAAAATTATGAAGGAAAAGCATGGTTACTTCTCCTTTTTCTTCATCTTTCCAGTTCCAATACCTGTACAATATCATCTGCAGCTACCATTGGCAAACTCCTGGTGTTATGTTTGCAGTGGTGAGATCTGCATCACAGAGGGCTGGTGTATTATACACCTGCATAACATTTATATGTTCATGTATGTCTTGGAAAGAAAAAAATGGTTGGTCAGTGAGTCCCACGAGTGCCCTGCAAAGCCCCTCTGGATGAGACAGAGAGACAGCTGAGGCATTTTAGAGTGCTTCCAGCTGGGTAACTCAAACTCTGCATTTGATCCCAGCCGTGCCCTTCTCAGCATCAAGCCTGTGATTGCTGAGTTTTGAAGTAGCCAACCTGCATTATTATCATCCTGTCTTAGTTCAAAGGGGAGAACTAAGATATCTATGTCGGCCAAGAAAATAATCCCTCTCCTTTAAACTTAGAAACAGAGCTTTAATTAGAAAAAGAAAATATATATGAAAGGATAACAGTTCTTAATCACAATACACACATATATATATATATCTATATATATCTATATCCAGAAAGAACCAAACAACAACAGTTTGTAATAAACCCCTCCACCCATCAAACGACAAAGCAAACAGTTAAATGTCTTTTGGCTGCGCCCAAAAGGGGGAAAAGATGCAATTATCTCCATGGACAGCAGGTGGCGCTGTTGCACCTCAACTGCTGGCCGCTCTCTCAGGGGTTGCAGTTATATTTACAGACAGCAGGTGGCGATGTCTCACCCAGCCGGCTGGGCTCTCTCTCAGGGGAACGGCAGGCGCAGAGGTTGGGTCTGCTCCCGTGCAGTAGATGACAAAAGCAGCAGAAATCTAATCTCTGCAGTGTAGAGAAACAGGTATGTTTTCTTCCTCAAAACAGACTGGGGTGTCCATGGGTGATTGGCGAAGCCAGAGAGCTAAAAGACACAGTCCAGGTCCCGAAGCGATGCTGGACACGATGTGTGTGTCCGTCTTCTGTCCTCCGCTGAGCCAGTGACTCCTGACCCTGCGCAGAAAGCACAGGAACCTCCCCCGCCCCCGAATCCTTCCCCCGCCCAGAACCTGTCTGCCCTCCCCCATCCCAGCCTGGGGAGAGATCAGAACAAAAGCTCTGGCTAGAGTTGTTATCAGCACATATATATTCATTACATCCTTTGTTAACTCTCTTTATCAGCACTAGGCGTTGGCTCCAAGTTTTGGAAGGAATTCCAACTGAGTTTTGAAACTAGAACAGGAGCCTTGATGACTTGTTTAGATTACATGACTAACATTGGGTGGTTAAAATTAAGTAAGAGTAACCCCATCCCCGGTGGTTTTACATATAAGCATAATCTGACATCATTAAGACTTCTAGAAAACTGTGCTACGGAGATCAGAGGAAGGATCAAGCCTGTGTCAGAGTCATGTGTTTATAGATGACCAACACTCAAGTTTGAAGAATGTTCTACAAAACCATAATAGGAAAAAGAAAACACAGAGAACAGGTCTGCATGTTGAGGAAGGCCTTAAGGAAGTGTTGTAAGATGTGGTCAGTTGGTCTGGTGCCTGTAGCATTTGCAGCTTGAAGCAGATCAAAGTAATTCTGAAGCAATATCCTTAGAATATATTTCAGATGATGAAGAAATTGTGTTTTTGGATTAAATGATACATGACAAAGAGAAACATTACTCATGGGAGATTTTGAATTTTATGAAATAAAACAGGGATTATGTTTTAAATGAGACTTTTTATGTTTTATAGTGTTGCATATTTGCACATGATCTATTTTCATTAGAAAGCAAAACAAAAGAAAATAAAAATCAGAAACCTGACATATTTTAGTCTCTAAGGTATGGATCACAAGATCTAGATTTTATCCTGGATCCCAGATCTTCTGCATTCTGTCCTCTATAGTCATTAGCTAAAACTCAGTCTGTTCAGGAACTAAATTTGAATCCAGATCTGTCAATCAGGTCATGAAAGAGTAGCCCTGCAGAAAAGGATTTAGGATACTGGTGGGTGCAGAATTGGACATGAGCTGGCAATATGCACTTGCAGCCCAGAAAGTCAAGCATACCCTGAACTGCAAAAGAACTGTGGCCAGCAGGCTGAGGGAGGTGATACTGCTATTTTACTCAGCTCTTATGACACCTCATCTGGAACACTCAGCACTGGGGCCCTCAGCACACCGCAGGGTACTCTAAGAGCACATCCAGAGGAGGGCCATGGAAATTATCAGAGGGCTGGAGCACCTCTCCTGTGAAGACAGGCTGAGAAAGTTGGAGTTGTTCAGCCTGGAGAAGGGAAGGCTCTGGAGACAACTTACTATGGTCTTAAGTCCCCTTGAAGGGGGTTTATTGGAAGGAGAACTAGATAAAGAAATAGATATAATATTTGCATATTCAAGAGAAATAGTAGATTTTAATATTGGTCAAGGACTTGGCAGAAAAGAGCCTTAAAACATATTATGCCACTCTTGTACTATTCAACGAAGTAATGAGTACCAACAGCAAGTGCAATACAAAAATGTAATCGCTGCATTTATCCTTGATGAACTCAAACAAAATATTTGTATGTATGGAATTTCATTGGAAATGCTTTTGTTTGCAACTGGTTTTAGTGCTGAACAGGACCAAAAAAATACCTGTATGTTAGGAGAAAAATTCACCAGTCAGTTAGTAAGAACACAGAAACTGTTATCCTGGAGAGGAAATCAGGACCTTCTCACCTGAAATATTAAAAAGTACTCAAAACACTTCACTTTTAAAGTTTTATTCATTTTCAGTCTGAAAATTAAAGTTTTGTTACAAATTACACAGATTATCAGATTTTACACATAATCTAAATCTGCAGGAATATATCGCCATGAGTTGCCTGCTTATTTTAGAAACACTGATTCAGCCAGATTTGTTAATTCCACCCATCTACTCTTGTTTGATGTTCTGTGCAAATATTTTTATCTTTGTAATAGGCGAGATCCTGTCTCTACTTTGGGCATATATTGGTTTCACAGTTCTGACCACATATCCTGTAGTTTAAGGAAAGTCTGTCTGCTAAGAATCAAAACTAGTTTTGTTCAAGTACTTTGTCAATCATTTCCATCTGACTGATTCAAGAGCTGATCTGTAATACCAAAAACTTACTTTTTTATGAAAAAAATGTGTGTTTTCTCTTCATTGTAACACTTTGCCTTTGTGGGAAAAGACTTTCTGAAAGAGGTGTTTTACTAAATCTTTTTTGTGGCCTTCTGCAACTTACTGATAATCCAGCTAGTCCAGTAAAGAAATTATATCATTCTTATGTGAATGCCAAAACCCTAAAGGATATTTCTAAGATCATTCTACAACTCACAGTGTCTGTAAATGTATCAAGGTGGCATACTTGGAAGAGTCAGTACAAATTAGGTATGCTGTTGTAAACAATATAGATGCTGTTTAGTCAACAAGGTCTGTGAAAATTAAGGACCAGATTGTTATATTCTTGAAAGCTATTGTTTCTTACTAAACAGAAAAGGTTTCTTCATCATAAATTATTGTTTAGTATAGTTTCATGGCGATATTCTAATACACATGTAGTTCTTTCACTTACTTCCTACTGGGACAGACAATAATAAAACTATTTTATGCAAATATTAGGTCTGCCAAAGCTCACAGAGTATGAATCCTTGATGGGAGGTTGAAAAATTCTCCTTATTATGAATGTGCAGTTTAAGACGTTCAGAAATAGCTACTCTTGCTATTAATATTGATCAGTTACTATGACTGTTGATCAGCCTGGCTAGTAATAATACTTCTTTTTCATGGGCAAAAAAAGGCAAAGAAAGGTCTCACAAAGAAAGGGGAACCAAAGTATGTTAGCTCTGTAAATTTTTTCCATGCTTGGAGTATTCCCTCCCCAGCAATACCTCCAGGAGAGTAACATGAAGAGCATGGTAGATCTGACCAAAGTCCATCAAGCCTGGTGTCATATATGCAACTGGCTAATAGCAGATATCTAGAAAAACTGTAAGAAGAGCATAAGCATATTTTCCAGGATACGCCTTCTTTCTCCTAGGTATGTGTGCCTGACAGACTTGCTAAACCAGAGGTTTATCTTTCCTTTTAAAATGCTCTGATGGATGTTTTGGTGGTGTTTTGTTTGTTTGTTTATTTTTGTTGTGGTTTTTGTTTGTTTTTTTGGTTGTTTTTTTCTGTTTATGTTTTTTGTTTTGGTTGTTTTTTGTTTGTTTTGGTGTTTGTTTTTTCTTCCACTAATTTCCCTTTTGCTACAGTCTAATTGCTTTCTAGTTGAAATGAGTTCCACTCTATTTATGCATTAGGTGAAAGTATATCTTCTTTTTTCCGGACTTATCAGCAGAAGGAGACTCTTGAGTAATAAAAGGAGAGGAAGGAAAAAACTGGACAGAAGAACACTTTTTCTTAGCCCTGTGATGCTGTGAACCCCTCCCACAGCAGTCTGTTATGTAGGCTAAAAAATCTAGAAATTCTGTTTACTCTCCCTGTACAGAAGCTTTCTCATACTTTCAATCACCCTTACAATTCTTATCTACATCTTTTCTGATAAGATTTTTCTGATCTGCATAGAGTGCAGATTAGACGGTGAGTTTATGCAGTTTAATGACAGTTCTGTTTGTTTAATAATTTTAAACATTCTCTTTACGTTTTTACTCTCGTGGTTTCATGAACACATTACTGCAACTCTCCAGCTACTCTACAATTGTTCTCCTGAGTTGTAATATGCAGCATGAAACCCATTCCTATGTGTGCAAAATTGATCTGTGCTTGGGCACAGCATTACTGTACCTGTGCTGACATGGAATTTCTCAGTATTACCAAATCTTTCTGCAGCCCTTTGCCTAGCTAAAGCAAGTGAAATGGTGATGCTGGAAAAGCTAATCTGATACTGGGAAAGCTGGGAAAAGAACTCTTCCTAAGAGGTTTTTTGAGTATTAGAAAGCAAAGCATTCTTTATTACAGCATGCTGGATGCACAGGAAATGTATTCCAAATTGTATATGTCAAATCACAAAAGGCTCCATAGCTTTATTCAGTTACCTAATTACAAATTCAGACATTACCTCATCTTAATCCTCCTACTTCCAACACCATTCCACCCACCGGTCCACCCTTAACACACCTCTTGAATTTGAGTCAGTGGTCACATTGGTGTTCGTGAAGGACCCCTGGTGGTCGTCTCCATCCTCTTCCTCATCTTGTCCTTTTCTTGACCCCTCACTTCTGGCACAGCCTCACATCTTCCTACAACTGGCTTTGACTAGTTTGCTAGTTTCGTGTCCCTGTTATCAGTCCTGCTTCACAGATAGAGGAACTTTCTACTTCATTAAAATTTCTGTTGAGATCCTTAACAAATAATGATAAACTACATAGTTTAAGCTACACTGGTATACAGTCACTAATAAGCCACATCATTCTTTATGGCTACAATGGCAGCTGAAATTCAGTATCTATAGTGTCCATCATGCAACTAAACAGCCATATAGTCTGGAAAAAGATTTAACAAATGCAAGAAATAGTCTGACCTCTTTCTCGCACTTTCTTTGTTTACTAATTATGTATGCAATGGTTTGCCTCAGAAGCATAGAAATATCAAAGCAATTATTGAGTATCATAAAGAATATCAGATTCAGGAGTAAATAAAATGCTGTTGCAAACAAATATTTGAAGAAGGAAGGAAGAAGGAAGGAAGGAAGGAAGGAAGGGAGGAAGGGAGGAAGGGAGGAAGGGAGGAAGGGAGGAAGGGAGGAAGGGAGGAAGGGAGGAAGGG
>JAWWEE010000105.1:91839211-91855002 GCA_035221455.1 Xenops minutus | reverse complement strand
GCCTGGGGAGAGATCAGAACAAAAGCTCTGGCTAGAGTTGTTATCAGCACATGCATATTCATTACATCCTTTGTTAACTCTCTTTATCAGCACTAGTCGTGGGCTCCAAGCTTTGGAAGGAATTCCAACTGAGTTTTGAAACTATAACACATCCCCATCAGCCTTTCTCTATCCATGAACAGAAAAAAAGACAGAGAAGTAAAGAGATATGTGTGTATTGACATACACAAATGTTTATCGAAGCATGGATAATAGCATTAATATGATATTAGGAAGTTGCAGCAACAATAACAATATGCAATTGAAGTATCGTGCTTTAAACACTGATATTCAAATACATAACACCACATAGAAATCACTTCCTAAAATAAAGATCAAAGGACTTCTCAAATGCCATATTTCAAAGCCTTGCCTAAAATGTTCTGTTAGTGTACTCAGTTACTTTTATATCTCTGTATGTTCAGTAATAAGGAAATGTTTATTATATCACTCCATGGTTATTTTATAATTATTTGCTAAAGTATGTGTATATTTACCTTAAAAGGAAGCTTGCACATTTTGTACTTGATACTTTGTGGGGGAAAATGCTTTTAATAATACAACGTTTAAAAATGTTTAAAAAAAAAAATATATGAACTGGAGTGTAACCAGTTGTTCCTTTTTGTGTTCCAATTATTCTGAATAAAATCACATGTTATAAAGAAAAGGAAGAGAAATCAAATGCAAAAATTCCTTTAACACAGCTAATCAAATGCTGTGCTTCAGTAGCAGCCAGGAAGAACAGCCATCTGGGATGTTACACTGTGCTGGGTAAAACTTTTGCAATACAGGAAAGCCACATTTCAAATACAAACAAGAATAAGCAGATTTTTGACATTTGGTGACACAGTAAGGTAAATCTTGAATCGGGAGAGTTGCAGCATGACTATCAACTGGAATGAAATAAATCTAGCATGGTAGCCTTCAAACTAAGACTGGAGCTGAAACCTGTTTTGTCATAATCTTTTCAATTGTAATACTCAGGCAGCAACTGCAAATTATGTGAACATTTCAAAAAACCACATACAAACAGCTGCCACCAAGTTTCACAGAATCACAGAACACGCTGAGTTGGAAGGAACCCACAAGAATCATCAAGCCCAGCTCTTAGCCCTGCACAGGACCATCCGCAAGAGTCACACCATGTGCCTGAGAATATGATCAGTATTTGAATATCATGTGGTTCATTTTTGTTGTCTGATAAGAATCACGCCTAGTTTCTTGTACTGAAACCAAACAGTTTAATGTTTCATGTTCTTGTTTCCACTTCCTCTGTTTCATACTAAAATGTCAGAATAAAATCAGTGGTGAAAACATTCATAGCCAAACTCAACAATTGTCCCTTGTAGGAGTGGCTCAGCTGGATCTATGCGCTGCATTCTAAGGATGGAAACCTAGTGGGTTCCAAAGGAAATACTCTGCACGTCATGTATCAAGCCTGTGGTCATCGGAAGTCTCCCTTATACAGGAAAATTCCCAGCCATAGGTATCTCCAGTGAATATGTCTTCCAGGCTTTTTAGCTCCCCCAGTTCTGACTCGTGTCCATGAAAGTCTGCTACTTCTTTCATTTTTTTTGCAAATCTCCATATCTTCCACAGCTGTTCTTTCTCCACTTTTGCAAAAATTTTTTGCCCTTCAGCTGCAGTGACTGCCATAGTCTCCTATTTTGATAAAGTGGTTCTTCCAGGCTATCATCTCAAATATTATTCAAACTAGAAAATATTTTAACAGTAAATGTTTCTAGATACAATAGTTATTAGTCCTCTGTCAAGGACTACAACAGGTACAAAGTTGCTACTGAATTAATGGCAAGGTCAACATAACGTCATTGGTATAAACCCCAGAATATATATTCCATAACTAAGCACAAAATCCAGCCATAGGCATAGATTCCTGCAGATTCCTCATATTCATAGATCAAAATATTACTGGAGTGTAGAGAGGAGGAAATCTTTCCTACTCCCAGGTCTGAACTCATCAATTTCAGGTTCACACCCTCCAAGGTAGCAGATGGGTCAGTGATATACCAGGCAGATTGATTTTTCAGTTTAAAATCAAACCCAACCAATTTTCACTTCAAAAATCATACCCCTGAAATGTTCACTTCAGCTAGGACACAGGGCCTCAAATTTTCTTAAAGTAAAAGGGTCCCCGTGGCACCCATGTTTACTAAAGATGTGCTGTTGCTGGTCCAGTGGAGGGCAGCAAAATATTTACTAAAGAGATTCTTCTTTTAGTGTTCTCATCATTGAGTTGTCCCAACAAATAACTTCATAAAATCCTTGGAAGAGTTCAGTAGTTCTTCATTTGGTTTACAAGACCTTACGTATTTGTTTATTTTAGCCAGAAATAAGGTTTTAGAATATTTGAGACTATTTTCACATCAGATTGTGCCTTAAAACAAACAGTGCTTCCTGTATAAATAACTCTGTGGTGCTCCCATTCTTCCCAGGACTAATGACACCCATATCAAGAGGAGGAGGGTACTACTGCTCTCCCTCAAAGCCAGTTAGTCTGCTCTCTGGGAAGCTTGTGTGAATTTACCAATGGTTTAAATAAAACTGCAAATCTCCAGCACAGCTGTATTTGCATACTGATCATCTTGCATCATTCATTTGTTCTGAGCATATTTTATCTCAGCTTTTAGCTTAACAGAAAGGAAACTTAGCAGTACTAATTGAATGGTTTGAGGACTGTCCTAAAGTGGAAGCCAAATTAAAAAAGAAAAATATTTTAATGAATCTGTTATTGGATTTTGTAAAATTCTCTTTAGTATAATCTGAATATCAAATATATCAAGTTTACATTGATTTTTCATGAAAAGCTACTAATAATAACCTACCATTTAGTGATAGATTGACTACAGAAAGACTGCTGAGAATAAAATAGAGCTTGTCAAAAGTCTTCAGTCTAAATCCCAAGAGCTGTAAAAGGTCTTTAGTTAAAGAGTGTGCATGTGTTTTACAGCTTGTAAAAAACTCACTCTCTTCATGGAATGGTTGGGATATCATCCTGGAAATGAGCTCTCCTACTGATTTTTATAATGACAATAAGGCAGAAGAAAGAGTCGCCACAGAATGGTTTGGAGTCAGGAAAGATACAGAGGCAGCTGCATTTTGCCTCCAACATCTGCTCACACTATATACTGAGCTGGTGATACCTGTGCCACAGAGCAGCTCCAGCACTGCAGTTCACCCTGGCAGGAGAGGGAAACAGATGCCCACATCCCGAGGATGACAACTGCTCTGCTTCTGCAGTCAGTTCAGGAGCTCAGGCTGAAAGATTGAGGAGCACACACTGGGAACAATGCATACATTATGGACAGAAATTTGAACCATGCAGGGGATTTTTCCTGGCAAATACTGGCAAAATTCAGTGTTTTAAATTGTAAATGAAGCAAAGAGCTATCAGCTGGATGAAGGTATGTATCATTAACTGCTTAGATAACATAGTAAGCACACTGGGGAACCCTTTCCTACACAATAAAATAGACTGTAGGGAAAACACAATAAAATCATTCCCAATTATATTCCTGTAAATCCAGAACAGAGTAGCCTATACAAAACTAGCAATACTAAGAAATGGAAAAAGTTTTGCTTTCCTCACTAAGATATTGGAAGCTGGTGATACTGACTGCATTCAAGTATCTACAATGATAGTGAAGAAACTAATCATGCAGCTGCTGAATTGCAAAGGGCAAGGACTGCATTTGGGGAACGCAGCAACCTACCAGGGCTCTCCTGCAGCACTGTCATACAGCCAGCAACAGCATGTTCGGAGCTGATGCTCTAGACAAGGGAAAACTCTTGATAGCTCAGTGAAAATACAAAAGCGACAGGAGATCACTTAGTGAGAGGTGGTATTTCAACCAGGAAAGGGGAATGCACTGACAGGACACAAACACAGAATTTTATGAAGTGTTATTCTGAAAATAAAAAACTCCTAAAATAGGATATTTCAACATGAAACAGATTACCAGCTTTCTCGTGGAGCTGGGAGAACTGTTCATAAGAAATATTTACCTAGATAGAATGTCAGTATATATAACACATCTTGAGTAGTTACAATGCACAAAGTACCTGTATGTACATCTAAATTATACTTCATGCTTGAATTTGGCTCTAGCAAATTATTTTCACTGGAAGAGGCAGTAGAAAGTACTGAACACATAGAACACATAGAGCAAATGCCAGCACCAGAATGGAGATCTTGCAAAAGAAAAGTACCCTGCTTTACAGTGTGCAGGTATTGACTGAGTGACTGTCCCAGATCATGCCATGTTTGCTAAGGTCACCAGGGCCTGCTGAAATACAGGAGGACAACCAGTATAGGTTTCACCCAGTGCAGTTCGTCTCAACTGTAAACATCAGTATTATTTCTAAAGCATATGGAGCTGTCTTAAGTGGTTGTTTACAGTGGTATTAATTGCTATGGAGCCTGATCAGATGGAGAAGTTAAAAAGAACAAAGCCGGAAAAGTGAAACAATAGCAAAGAGAAGGAGTGGCCCAGCACACACAATAGCCAGGTTCACATCTGCTAAAAAACATCTCACTGACCCAGCTCCATGGGACTGAACTGTCCTGCCAAGGTTGTCAGAGAGACACCCATGCAAACACTGGAGCTGGTCTTTCCAGATTTGTTGGCTTCCCATCAGGCCTGGGAGTGTCACCCTGTCCTGCTCACAGTGTGTTCCCTACTTCTTTTGCTGTGAGGTTCCCCTTTCCTTCCACTAGCTTGTCTCTGCCTGCTTAACTCTGGCCCTTTTTTAGCACTGAGAGCCACTAAAGGGTCGGGAGCTTCCTCTCAGCCTTGACAAAATGCACAACACTTTATACCACTGTGATGAGAGTCAACATACAATTTCTTCACATCTGGAAGCCTGACACTGCATATTGAGGTGTCCCTTGTCTTGTCTATTGCCTGACTTGGTTCCCCAGTATCTTCCTTGCCTTAAAATGCTACATTACCTTCACTTTATCCAAAAATATTAGAGCTAATGCCTTTTACTCTTCTATGAGCTCCTTGCCCCCAACCTCTACAAATTACTCATTGCTTTCTTCTTCTATTTCTCCTTTTTAGTTCAATACTTTTGCCATGGCAGCAGGCAGCTCACTTGGAACAGCAGCTCTGACCTGGAGTATAGCAAATTGACTGTGATTTAAAGTTCACCTACGAGCACAGAGTTCTGATCAGCCCAGAACGCATAAAGCAAAGTCTAAATACATTAGCGTTTATATCTGATAGCCCTGATAACACAGACTTACCTGTATTTCTACCTGTCATTTTCCAGGGACAAACACAAAATAGCTACTGAGAGTGTCTCAGTCACAACTATCCCTGTAACTAGGGTTGTAGAAAACAAAACAATTATTATCAAAGGTAGTAAAAGGGTAGTTTATAATTTCCTGCAGTGAAAGATTAAGCCCACTGGAAAAAAAATACATTAGATACAACTATATCTTAATAAGCTGCTCATGGAGAGCCCAGAAACAGAGCAAATAAGGCAGAAATAAGACATTTCTTGCATCTGATGGATATTTGGGTAGTGTAGCATGGTTCTGTTCAGAAAAATACAGTTTTCTCCTCCGGCAAGAGAAGTCCAGCAGGACAACAGGGAGACAGCCAGGGCTCCTGCCCTGGTACAGCAGCACTTTTCTGCCCCAGGCTCCGTTTCCTGAATTTGACGCAAGAGTGACAAAGCTGCAGCTGGGAACAGAAAAGCAGCTCGCCAAGCAAGGGAGCGAGTGATGGCTGGGAGGGAGGCACCTCGCAGCTGGGACAAACAACCTGGGAATGCGCAGGAAACCGAGAAGCCAGAGGTGCCGAAGAGCGGCAGCAGCACAGCTACAGGACACAGTGGCAGCTCCGCAGGGGCTCATGTGCTAAATGATGGCCTGGGTCTGCAGGAGGCAGGCAGAGCGAGATGCCTATCTCACAGCTTTGGTACAGGCTCCGAGGCTGAAGTGCAGAATGGCTCCTTTGTCTCGGCCCCTTGTTGGGTCTAAAAGCCATGAGGCACGCAGCCAGATGGCCAGGGCAGCTTCCAGGACCGCGGAGCGGGGGAGGGAGAGAGGGAAAGAAGGAAAGCTTCATTCCTTCAGTTTGCACTGATCCCTGAGGCTCAGAGAACAAAACCTCGGAGAGCACACACAGCCTCAGGGGGTGACTGAGAGTCTCGGGCAGCTAGAAGGCACTCACAGGGAAGGAGGAGAGCTGAGCATGCACCTACACATACATGGTGCTTAGACCTGCTTTGAGAGAGGTGTGTGATTTCAAATGGCAGCTGGTGAAGGGGATCCCATTCGCTTACCATGACACAGGCATGCAAGCAACAAATCTGGTTTTAAAAGAAAGACCCATAACTTTCTGATCCTTGAGAGCCATCCCTCCACGAGCTGCCCAAAATAGAAACTGTGTAGTGGGTGCCAGAGGCCATGAGGCAGCATAACTAAGAAAATGGATGAAAAACAAGTGCTAGGAACGGAGAGGTATTTTTGTATTAACCCTGCCAAATGGATTATTTATACCCTAATCTTCTCCTGTTGGTATGACTGAGCTTTTTAAAGGAAAATTGCAGCCAGTTTCTTCTGGTTATTTAAGGAGGCAGATAAGCTCACATCTTAACCAACCTCTGGCTGCCATCCCGTGTGCACAGATTTCAGGATAACTCTTAAGGAAAGCAGAAAGTGACAGTTTAAAAACAGATATTCTTGGAACAGTGGGGCATCAGGACTGTCCAGACTGTAAAAGCAGCAAAACTGCATCAAGGACTGAAAGTGTGTAGCTTCAAGAGTAATATGCATGGCATGAAATACTGGTGAGAGGAACTGGATCCTGGTGAGGAATGGAGATAAAGGGTCTTTACTGTCCAAGAGATGTCAGTGAAAGCTGAAAGGCAGGCAGATAAATATACATAAGCAGGACAGGGTTCTCCAGTTCATGGGAGCTGGGTGCCTTAGCATGACCACACAAAAGAGAGAACAGAAAAAAACCCCAAAGCAGCTAGACTGCAGAAAGCACTCTGAAAGTTTCAAGGCAAGGTCATTTCTATCTTGAATGGTAGCATCTGACCAGCAGCACCCACAGAGCTGACCTCTACCTGCAGCCCATGCCTGCCTTCAGATACCTCTTTTCTCAAAGCCCTAGAGCCCCTCTTCTGCATTACCAACATCCAGGTGTGTCACTCCCTGAATGACTGAAACCACCCACATGGGATGAGCAACATCTGTTATTTTCTCATTAGCTCTGTTCACATACTTGTGAAAGAATAGTCATCCTCAATTGTCCATGAGAGACCATGCAGCTCAACACAGCTCATCACTAAACCCTTCCAGTTAAAGTCTGAATATTTACATCATAGTAGGTAGTATAGACATTTATTTTACAGAATCCTAATAATGGGCTTCTACCATCTCCTACTTCTCCTTTCAAGAATCTCCAGTGCTTGTCTATCTTTACTGTTATAACAGTTTATTTTCCCTCCAAGTTTAATAGAAATCTCCCTTACTGCTGGTTAAGAACATTACTTCTTGTGGTTTTCCCACTGGAACATCATGTGTTCCCTTCCTCCTTGGAGCATCCTTTAAAATATTTTAGCAAATACTGTTATCACACCTCCCCCCTCACTCTTCTTTTCTCTAGACTAAACATGGCCAGTGTTTTCAACTCATAGGACATGATTTTTCTTAAACCTCTGTCATTCTTTTTCTTTGCTTTTGGATTGTGTTCAGCTAGTCCATGTCTTTCTGGAAAGTGCAGTGTTCACAGAATCCCCTCTGAAACTCTACCAATATGTTAAATACTAAAATAGTGACTTCAAACATTTCAATGCTGCATTTGTAGTTTTTAACTACTAGGTTTTCTCCTCTTCAGGCTCAGGCTTTCACCAGGGAAAGCACAACTTGGGATGTTACCAAGACAGCTGGGGGAGAGTGTTACCAACCCCCACAGCAAGAATCTGATGGCTCTGTGTAGAACGCAAGGCCAGATGCCAGGGTAGACTTGAGATGCTACCTGTTACTCGTTTATACAGACTCGATAGTGAATTTGCCCCAACTCATAGTGATGCCCACAATGACCTGACACAACTGTTTCAATACAAATGAGAGTATTTCTGTTGCCATTACAGTACTTTTTGGGTCGTGGGTTTGGGTTTTCTTAAACTAGAATTTCTTCTTGAGCAATAAATTGCTCCTTGATAAATTGTTTAAATTTATACCAACAAAAAAATATAAGGAGGAAGAAGTACAAATAAAACTACTTATACACACAAAAGCATATGTTGGGACAGATACACTGTTTGAAACTGGTAATAGTTTCCTAAATTTGTGAGGAAAAACTTTTAAGTATGAAACAACCATCACCATAAGCATCACAGAGAGGAAAATTCTATAATACATTATTTAAGACTGATTTTTAATTATTTGTTATAATTAGTTTAATTAATTGCTTTGATTATCTAGTGGACTCTGTGGCAGGACCTACAAAAAATCTTCACTGACTGATGTTTTACATTTCATGAATACTGACATCTGCAAAATTTCCTCCACAGTTTGCAGTTCCTGGGTTTGGGGTTTTTTTTCCCTCCTGTTTGACATGTAATTGAGCATCTAATTGCACTTCTTAAGTTTGGCTTATGATTGCCTACCAACTTTTTCTCAGGGCAGAATCTGACTTATACAATTTGACCTCAACATCCCCCCCCAAAGGACTGTATGTTTGTATCAACCAGCCCAGCTCTATAATAAAAGTTATTAAGATTTTTCTCTTTCTTGGATTGTCTTCTTCTCCTGACCTATCTTCAAAACATCCTTCATTCTGGAGATGCAAGACTGTACAAAACCTGCACAACAATACCCATGTAACCAACTTGCTCTTTCTCACAATATATAGACTACACAAGATATTACCTGATTCTAATTTTGCAACACTTGGAAAATCACCTACCTCTTCATTTGCCCTTGTCAAAAAGGCAGGTCAAACTTTTGTCAGCTTTGTACCAAAGCCATTAAGTTTCTCTATTTTCTCATTCACTATGTGTCTCTTTTCTTGATTCCTTCATTATCTCTCCTACCTTCTTTCTAGTCTTGTCCCCATTTATGTTGCTTTTTATGGTTTTAGTCACATTTATGTAATTTGTGGAGATTAATGAGGAGCCTGAGTCAGTGTTTAGAATTAACAAACAAGTGGGTTAGTGGACACTGAGGAGAGACCCCTGTGGGAGGGAGCAGCATGATACCTGCATTAGTCACACCATTAACATCAACACTCTTTGTCAATTAGTTTGTACCAGACTACTCTGGGAGCAGGTTAGATTCCTCGTTTTAAATGTTTGCATACCTTCACACTCTAGCTTTAGAAACTGGCTCAGTTACAGGCTTTACAATCTCTTCTATTAGCTGTTTCTTCCATGTTCTAGAGAAATAATGTGAAGTTCACACAAAACATGCAAAGATTTTCCAAACTGGGGAGCTGCAGAGAACAACTGCAGTGGGGAACCCACTCAGGCCTTGCACCTAAACCAGGAAACTTGTAGTCATCCAATCACCTTGTCAGAGGTAGGGTTTTAGATTCTTAGCTAAACCTAACAGAATTTCTTGAGAAACAAAGCTAATAAAAGAAAACAAAACTGAGTAAGCAAAGGAAAAAAAAACTCAAAACAAACCATTTTACCTTGAGATTTAATTTGAGGTGCTCACTCCACAGAGAGTGTTGAACAGACTGGACACTGAATTTTCTGTAGTCAGCATTTAGCATCAAGTCTCCTCTGAGAATAAATTTCATCCAAGGAAATAAGGGGCTGCTCAGGAGAATGAAAACCCTAGATAGTATATGTCTGGGACAGGTTGCATGGAGACCAAAATGGCTTGTGGATCTGGAAGGGCTCAGCACAGCCAGGACAGAAGTGGAGCAGACTCCTTGAGCAGCACGTGCATGGTGTCCCACTCCTGTTTGAAAGTGCCCCAAGGCCAATATGCCCCAAGTTCTAAAGTGCATTACTGGGACAACCTCTGTCTCTGCAGGCGGCAGTAGAGATGTGCACAGGGGGATTGGTGCTGGCTGTGCCAGTAGAGGGTTTGGGGCACGTCTCAGCAGGCTTTCAGCTGTGCTCCCCAGGGACTCAGTGCTTGGGAACCGCTGGCCCACAGCCCACTGAGGGGTTGTTACCTTGTGCAGGCAAAACACACTGATAGCTGATCCAGTTCTGAGCCAAGAGGGATACTGATAGCTGCTCGTGGTACCTGTGCTAACAAGTTCCTTCAAAGGCAGTAAGTGTATCAATAGCAAAAATTGAAGCCACCCATGAAGAAAGAGCTGCCTGGATAACCAAGGTTGCCAGCAACACCTTAGGATGAACCATCAAGCTATGCCACAGACTGTAATGTAACGTTTTTACCCATCTCCTAGATGATAGAACAGGATAAGCACAGCTTCCCAGAAGCATTCAATGGTTTTGCATAGAGCAGCACTGCACTTAATCCTGCCATCCAAATTCTTCATCGTTCTTGGAAAAGTCATGAGAATACTATGGGAGCATCTGGCCTAATTACTTCCTTTTCTTACCATCTATGGATGCTTCTGTCAAGCTAGCCTCCTTTACTGGACGGGGCTTCTTTACAGCTCCTGACCTTCAGCCTCATGAGAGGGTTTGAAACATCAGCTTCATTGTCCACTTTGCCCATAGTCTATTTTTTAACCACTCTCCGCACATCATGGTCATTCAAAGTGGTTACTACTCTTTCCACAACTCACCCTGCTGCTCAGCCTAAAGGGCAGCTTTTCTTTGGAGAATTGTCTGGACAGGTTATTTTCTGCTTCAATCAGGGCTAGTGTTCTTTTTGTTGTTGGGGGGTATTTTTGTCATTTGGGTGGGTTTTTTTGTTTTGTTTGGTTGGTTTTTCTGGGTAATTTTTTTAGCTTGACAGCTGAATTTCATGTTAAATTCACTTTTAAATTCTTATAGCAAAGAATTCTTCTTTGGTATGAAGTAGATATGGCATAGAGACCACCAAAGTACTATGAACATTCCACCTCCTTCCTCCTTGCCAATATTCTGCATTGTTCTTACCATTAATCAGTATCTAAATAATGTTTAGCAGAACATTTGTAACACCCATGGTAGAAAATCATTCCCCATGCATCAGCATTAGAAACAGCAGCAGAATTACTACAGAAATAGCACAGCATTAGGTCATTTGCTGGACACAGAGCAGAGTTAAACAGGTACTGTTTTTCTAGACTTTGTAGGGATCTTTAATTAATGATCAGCAACTGAAATTTGTATAGTAACATTTTTATTTCCCTTGAGCTTTAATTTTTTTTTAACGCCAAGAGTAGACGTGTTTCAGATTTTCAGTCCAACACCATGATCTGATTGCAGCAGAAGGGATAGAGCAGTTCCTTCAGGCAGTGGTGATAACCCATCACCATCCCAAGGCAGTGTTCTTGGTGCAGCAGTCCTGGCAATTTTAGCTCAACCCTTTGAATGCCAAGAGAAAAGTTGCAAATCTGTCAAGAATGCAGATTTCTCAGGCCTTGCTGCATGGCCTGTGAATCTGTACTTAGAAGATGCTTTGAGCAGGAAGGCTGGATTGCCTTCCAGCTATGACATCTAGTTAGACAAACCAACACTTTGTTGGAAAGTGTATGGAATACCTACAGCATACCCAGAAGAACAGGACTCCATTTAGCATATTTGAATAGAAACAATATAAATAACAAAAGATAAACAATCATTTTTGACTGAGTTAGAGGACTTGCATCTGCAGTTAGCACCTGAAAGCTGCAGCAATTCATTTTTGTAATGCTGGATCTTTTTTGACTTAGACTACAACCACACCAGAACAAGGCAAGTTGCTACAGAAAGAAGGCATGGACTTAAAAAATAGATAAAAGTTAAAGAGTAAAGGAATTAATTCTACACTTGTGAAGGAAGCTACTAAGCAGAAATACAGTTAGTGATCCCATAATTAACTTTTTTTACATATTTAACTAGACAGCAGGGTACAAACAAAGGAGAATTCTTGTGAGGCAAACCAGAAAAAAAATAGCCAAAGGGTAGAAGTTGATTTTGAACCCAAAGGCAATAAATCCCAAAAACATAAGCGTAAGTTTCCTTCAGACAAGTATTTTCATTGTTTATCTTGTGGAAAATTGCACTATAATTAAAAAAAAAAAAAAATTTTTTTTACTATTTTGGTAGAAATACATTATTTTTTTCTGGTAAGAATATTTGAAAGACCTAAAAAGCTTTTGTCTTGATGAATAGATTTGTAAAATAAAATAGCCTGAGCAACTAAAGAAAATATTATAAAACTAGGGGATTTTAAAACACTAAAAGTGCGCACAAAGGTGCAAAGCCAGTTCTGCTTGCAGAGTTTACAATCTGGCCAACAGCGTGAAGTGAGAGATGAATTGAGAGATACATGAAAAGGGTTCTAAGGCCATAATGCAAACTATTCTTGATGGTGAAAAAAAAAATTAAAACAGATAATGTGCAATAAATATCAGCTTGAAATAATTTTATTGTAGTAGGGAATTTCTCACAGTCTCTGTTGTGCGTTTTTTCCCCCTCAACTTAAGTTTAAGGTCCTATATATACCACACAGCAGATAGCAATTTTAGCAATATTGAGGCTGACTATCCACAAGAAGGTCTGGATGTAAACATCATTAGCCAAAGCATCTGCTGTTGGCTGGTGTCAGAGACAATATGAAAACAGAGAAGCTTTGGATTTTATACTGTAAGGCCAATGGACTGCACAGAGATATTATTTTGGGTCTTAGTGGCAGGTTAATGCCGTCAACTCAAGTCAATCTTCCTTTTGACCTCTTCAAGATGACCAAGTGGAGTCAGAGCCACAGTGCTGCTCTGCTGGTGTGTCTCTCTGGAGTTTAATTCTCACTAACTGTAGGCAAATACACTGGGTGAAAAAAACCAGCCAGTGGAGGCCCATGGAGATGGTGGCTGCTTTCTTTTGTATGAATGTTGCTGGAGACCCCCGTACAGGAAGGGCATAAAAGCTCATTTGCTGGATTACTCTGCTGAGGGAACTGCAAGGAAGTAGACATGTGGGAAGAGGAAGTATCAGTGTCTTTCCAAAGAACTTTTTCCTACTTTAAAGACATGAAAATATATTGAAGCCAAGGACCATGAAGTGAAGGACTCCCAAACGTTGCCCAGGAATTGTTTAAGAAGGCAAAAGTTGGTTAAGGCCAAAACCATGCCAGAAAGCTTTCCAACAGCTTGACACTAGAGATGGGACAGGGTACAGTGCTCAGGCACTGCGTAATTCCTGCCATGCAAGGTATGTTCTACAGTTCACTTATATACTAAGCCATATGCAAAGGCTATATAAATCTTTATTGGGAGATGCTATATGGAGACTAAAACTCTTCCTTGGTAATAATATCCATCTCCAGCCACTACTAGAAAAGACTAACAGTAGCAGAAAAATGTGAAGAAGCAAATTCAGTGTTACCAAAAAAAATAAAATTAAGAGTCCTCTGTGACTTGAGTAGTTGCTAAACAATAAATTTCATCTCTGGACTTGAGAAGTTGGTAGCAAACTGCAGCAGGAAATAGAAGCAGCAGACACTGGCCAATAAGACAGTCTGAGGAAGAGTGTTCCCAGAAAACAGGGAAGTCATGTGTCAGCAACCTACCAGTGTCACTGAAGAAGTTTCCTTGGATTTCCAAAACCCCTTGAACAAGGTCCCTCCCAAAGACCCCCAATAAACAAAGAAAAAGAGGAGATGTTTTATAAAATAATTATTTTAAGGGTGGGAAGATAAAAGGTAGAAATAAAAAAAATGCCAGCTTTCATGTGGAAGTTATATTAGGGAACTGTGCCCTTCAGTGTAGTAATAAGTTGTTTACAAAAAGAGGCAGCCTACCACAAATGAAAACGTGGTGACGGGACAATACAATGAAAGATGAGTTTCAACACTGAAACCAGAGGAAATCAGGGATACAGTTTCTCCTGATGCAAAAAGCCTACAATCAGCAAGTAAAATTAAGCTAAAATGAGACTGGTAAAAGGACCAGGTAAGCTCTCATTTTATTTTGACCATTCGTGAGGGTACAGCAGAAGGTGGCAAGAGCAGATCATAGCCATGCTCTCAGATCAACAACACTTTTTCTGGGTATCTCTAAGACTATAGCTGGAAAAATACAAGTTATAAATCTGGCAACATAACGAATTTTATTTTTAGACAAAATACAGTGCTTAAAAACATCAGTGGTAATGGAAATTTCTTTATGAGACCCACCTCTGCCCTTATTTATTAGATATGTCAGTAGCTGGAATAAAATCATTTTTCATGGGTTTATTCTATTAAATTGACCTAGAATAGAATGATTTTAATCTCTGCTCTTCACTGGTAATATTTATGATGTATCATGTGGTCTTATCTCCTTATCTCTAATTATGCTTTTGATCCTACTTCTCTAAACATCAATTTCATTTGCCCAGTCTCTGTTTCCTGCAGCAACCAAGATTACTGTTCCTTCTTCAACATCTCTGCAAGGGAAGGATTTGTATTCACAGGAAACACTACTTCCTAATGGAGAATGGTTTTCCCAGCCATGCTTAGGTAACTGAGGTGCAGCACTCCATCAGACAAAATATGATGTCTTCCATTTTAAATGATCTTTAGGTTACACAGATATATACAAAAGCCCTAAACATAGGATCCAAACACAAGATTTTAGTTCCTCTATTATTTTTGACCTCTATTGAAATTCAGAACTTTATCGCTAGAAATTATCACTGCTCACGTTTTAGCAGCAGAATTGGAGCAGCCCAAATTGTGGATGAGTTGCAGCTGGATCCCCATGTTTTTACAAGCAGCTGGACCATTGTACCCCTTGAACTTTGCAGGCTAATCTACATCTAAGAAACATGCTTAATGTAAAGCCTGCAGAACCTGGCAGAGATGCAAAATGCCACCTGCGGCATTTACACAATTTATTTTCTTCAATCCCATATTACTCCGTGCAAGGAGAGATGTGTTAGTTATCCAAGATTCATTCTGGTATCAGAAAACAAAGGAGTGTACACAACTCACACTAGAGTGGCAAAAAAAACAACCATTTTCCATTAGCAAATATGAAAACAAGCATCTATTTTGTTTTCTCTTAGAACAGGATCCAGATCAGGCTAGTTTATATGACATTCCTGGAGGGAGCATGATGTTGTGCAGCATGTCATATCAGATCTAGGAATGAAACCCTGAAACTAACACTTGCCACAAGTGTTAAAAATCCTTTATTTTCTGTATTCCAAGGGATTTTTTTTTTCTAGTTTGCTGGCAAATACTATCTGGCCATGTCTGAAATCTAACTAAAATGCTTTGTTTGCAGAGGACTGACACCAAGGGTGGCCTTAGCAATGTGAAAACCTCATCCCCTCCACAGCTGAGTGCCATGCCCAGCTGGCTCCTGTCCTGGCAGCTGACTAGGCTGCTGAGCAGCACTAATAGGCACTTTGGGTTTTGTCCTGCAAGATCTCTGCACTAAGACTATTCAGCACAGAGCCACTGCCCCAGTAAACGCCCTCTCTAGTTTGCATGAAAACTATTTCACACAAGCCAAAGTACACTTTAATCAGGATTCGCTTCCAGGACAGTCCTGTTAGCTTAATTAAGTCTCCAGCATTCCAAAAAAAAAAAAAAAAACAACCCAAAAAAAAACCCAACAAAACCAAAAAGGGGGGTGGTGGGAAGAGTGAGAAAGAATGAGTTCTATGCA